>OZ020311.1:17146734-17663520 GCA_963971305.1 Arcuatula senhousia | reverse complement strand
ACTCGGAGACACAAACTCTGTCAAAGATGAAGTTAAGCTATTCTGGCCAAGACAGTCCCTGTGTCGATATATGTCCAAGGGACATGGTCTCTAGGAATGTCTCCCAAAATTTCGATCAGAACCTCCACGTGGTGGGAGACGGTAACTTCTCTAGTGTAACGGTTGTCATCGTACAGGGCCCACCGTGGAAGCCAGCGCTGACAGTGGTGTGTCATAACCTGGACGAACCATGGCACATATAGCGAGTCTTCAATAGACGATGCAGAAGGGCATTTCCCTAAAGTTAGAACTATAAACTACCAAAACAATTTGTCCATTGAAATTAATCCAGTATACAAATACCCCCCAAAAAATGGGTGTAAAACGGGTTATTTGGTAGTCGTTTCTTTTTTTTGCAACAATCATTAGAACTGAGGAGAGGAGACTAGCAAACTGTTTTTTATTTTATTAAGGTTTATATGTTATAATGTTTTTATTTGTGAACTCATGCTTGTGTGTTATCTATGTAGCTATATGTGTGTACTACGACCCAGATGGGTTAAAGTTTTTCAAATAAAGTTAATAAAGTATATATGCATATTTCAAGGAGTAACCTGACTAACCTCTCATCAGCAGCATTCGAATCAAAACATTGGAAGGTCGAAAACCAAGAGCACCGAACGAAAGTTGGAACAGGAATAAATACATGCAGTATTCGTAAGATTTCAATCAGTTATTCATTGGTTTGCATGTCTTTTTTAGCCGTTCAAAAAAGATGAAACGCATTTTGTTAAACATTAAAAAGTTATGATAGCATGATATAACTACTTCGTTTTCTAAATAAAGACGAATGTCCTTAGAAATGAACTAATTATTCAAACCACAATACTAAATTTTTAAAATTAAGACAGAAGCAAAACAAATAAATTAAAATCTGAGACAAGAGACACTTGAAGATTCAACTCTGTCAAATGTTTAATTCATAAATCATGCAGAAAACATTTATCATTTCGAATGCTAGCATGATTTTATGGTACAAAAATTTACTAAAATGTGAAAAATAACTTTGGAAAATTCGTAAAAACGATACGAAAATTTCAAATATGTATGAAAAAAATCCAAAATAATATAATATTACCTTTTAAAGTAATATTTAAATTAATTCTATAGTGTCTGAAATTAAAGACATATGTATTTGTCATCCGCCTTTTCACTTATATTTCAATTTTACACGCATAAATGTCTAAAATAACCCATTTTAATTATGGTAGTACAATGTAGTACATGTACATGTAGTAACAATTTCTTACCACCTTTTCATAAACGTAAATTTCTTAAGGTGTGTTTCTAACAAAGGTCTTCATTGTGACATCTAAACCCATGAATTATGAATATTAATTTTTGTTGTTCAGGTAAAGCTATTGTAAGAGTTACATATTCATAATTTTTGAAAAATGACGGATGGAATTGTGTGTTGAAATTTTAAGGGAAAAATAAAAGTTCCACGTCACTAAAAAGATAATTCTTGGATAATTGTTCGAGAAAGTGAGTACCATTTGCTTTCTATATCTATATGCCTCTAACAAGGATTGTTCCATTGTCTTTAACATATGTTTTCTCACTTCATAAAAATGTCATAGGTTAAAAACACCATGTCAAATGCATAAAACAGATCTATACAAGGACATCTTGACACAAGGTTCTTTGTTTTACCTTTAAGAATGCTAAAAAATAATTATATCTTATGTTTTATATCTTTTTGAATGATACAAGACAAAAAGTCAAAATAGTCCATAATGAACAAAAGTGGTCGCATAGTTAAAGTGGACGAATTATCTTCCCTAACTTGCTCAATAAAAAGTAAATGTTTGACTAGAAATTAAAAACTTTTTTTTTCAAACTATAAAATACCCTTGACAAAAAGAATATCCTTTGAAATCAATGAAGGATACAAAACTTTGAAAACTACTAATAATAGAAGAAAGTGAGAAGTGATTTGACGGAACCATATGAAAGACAGCCCAATTCAATTTAGCATATTAAAACATGCTACTAATCTGTTACAAAACGCTTTTTTTTGTGAAAAAAAATATTTAAGTTCTTAAAAAAAATCCATAACCGATGGTTTCCTATTTTTTACGAGCATGTCACTTAATTTGTCTTGTGGTTAAGTCGGGAAGATGACTTTTTAATATGTAATGAACATTTTTATTGATAATTAATAAATATTTACAAACTGATTTTAAATGAAAATTATTCACAATTTTCGGATATCATGAAAATAAAATGCTTATTTAAAAAAAAAAAGACTATTTTTTTAACTGCAATGATATTCATATGTACATCTCAATTTAAAATAGCAGATTTGTACATTTTGTTTAAGCAGTTGGAGTTATCTTTCTTTGACTAAAATTTGTATACTATAACAGGCGATTTCAATGCCAACTTTTTAAAATGCTACTAATAAATAAAAATAAAATATTTACGCATTATCGGCATAAATATCACTAAGATAAAAATCCAGTTACAAATACACTAAATCCAATGATGAAAAATGTAACTGATAAATCCAAGTTAAAGAACGACAAACCCATATTGTCACAGTGGAATTGTTCACATAAACTCTCGATTCTGTTTTCGCTGATGGTAATATTGTTACAATAATCCCCTTTACATGATGTTTTACAATTTATTGACCCGACCGACGGATCGTCGATGCAATCATTGCCCCAAAACACGCTGCAGGTTCTGAATAAAGACTTTATTCTTCTTGTTTCTGAAATATTAAAAAAAGAGAAATTGTTTGAACAAGGGAACTGAATTGTTTAAAGAATATATATATGTGAAAACCCGTTGTTATATGTTGTCTAAGATGCATTTTTTTCTTCTTTAACCAGTGTCATAAATGCTTTTTGACGTTTACTTTGGTTTCATTATTATTCGTGGGGTATCAATTTTCGTGCTATTCGTGGGTGGTGTTGACCCACGAAATTTGATACCCCACGAAAAGGAAATTTAACATTAATTTGAATGCTGCAGACTTCAGAACCACGAATGTAAGAATCCATGAACTTATCAATTTTTATCAAACGACGAAAATTGGTACCCACGAAAATAAATAAAAAGTATTTGAAGAGCGATTAGAGTTAAATTGGGTTCAAACATTAAATATTTTGTGTTAAAAAACCATTTCGTGTTTTACATTTAGTATTTTCTATTCAAGATTGCTTCTTAAAAAACTTAAAAGACAAAAGTCATAACCTCACCCTTTCATGTGTCTTAACACGTGTTTTGTTTTTGTTCCGTTGTTGAGATCTTTGAAATATATTTTTAAAAATCTAATGTACTGTGAAAGTATGATTTTCGTGGGGAACCGAATTTTGGTTTTCGTTGGTCAGCCAAACCACGAAAGTAAAATCCCCATGAACAGAGAATTAAACGTGGCTTTTGATAGAGATTTGTATTTAAAACCGCGAATTCATGAATCCACGAATATGCAATTTACTACCAATCAACGAAAATTAATACCCACGAATTTAAGTGCTTTCACATAGATATGTACCTAATTCTGAGTTTTGATGGTCTATTCAAACTTGAGCTTTACGACTTTTGACAACAGGTTTTATTTATTTATACTAGTACTTCAATCAGAGTTATATATAGACGACAAAGAAATATGGAATTAGTGTACGCGACACAACCAACATAAAGAAACGACAATTTAAAAAAAAAATCACAATTAATGGAAAACAACCAGCGGTCATTTATCAAAATCATTTCAATATGCGGATCGTGTCTTTCTGGCACATATTCCATATTCTTTCGTTTTTAATATCATTTCAGAGTTTGGCTTTAGTGCCGTGTGGAGGTCGTAGAAAGCTTCCCCGTGCTTCAGTTGTTTCGAGTATACTGGAATATGTGTTGGAAAGACACAGTTTACATATTTCCAAAATTTGACAACGTTTTTGGCTATTTTTATTTGATAAATTTATCTGTTTGGTCATTTTGTAATATTTTTGGCTTCTATTTTTGCTTTATCAAATCTAATATTCTACCGGTTTTCCAAGTTTATCGACTCCTGAAGGTAAATCCAGAAAAGCTCTTCACACGCAGTTAAATTTTTGCTTTTGTACATTTATCAAAATCATTTCAATATGTAGATCGTGTCTTTCTGGCACATATTACATATTCTTTCGTTTTTAATATTATATAAAGGCCATTTTTTATCGACTAGAAATTTGTTGTTATTTGGTTTGAAATTATCTAAATACCGGTATATTGAATCTGATGAAAGCCCTTTCTGGTACCTAAACCTTGTATTGATTGCATATTTGACAGCCTTTTTGAATGATACATCTTGATTTTATAATGAACCAAAGACAAACACACTTATGCTACCTAGGGTGTCTACATTTGCACAAGAGACGCAAATTTTCGCGGCCACTTATAGGAAGACAAACTATTAACAAAACATGCCGCGGTATAAAACAATTTACCTTTTAGCATAAATTTTAGTTTTTGGTTGGTTTTGTTAATCTCTTGTATAGTTGAATTTGAATTCAACTAGCTTCCAACATAACAGTTGTTTTCTAAGATTAAGCTGTAACATACCTTTGTCAAAAATCTGACTTGTTACGCAATAATTCCCACACTTCACGGAATATCCCGGGAAAACTCTGACATAGTTAGTATTGTTGATACAGTCCATCCCGTTGTTCCCAGGGGATGCATAGGAACAAGTGAAGCACGTGAAGTTTTTGTCCTCTCCCTGATGAACTTCAGCCAAGTGAACTGCAAAATTGTAGAAACAACTTACAAAATCATTTCATTGGTGTGATAATGCTAGCTGGCGATTGAAACTATATATACTCAATTATGTATTCTTCCGAGTATGTCCCGATCGCCAAAAGGACATTAAGCAAACAGCAATCAAATCAAGTTTGCTGTAAGGAACGCGACACTGTATTGTAATAAAGAGGAAACAAACGCAGGGCTTGATTAACTTGAATATTTAAAATGACCTAAAAGTTAACCTAAAAAAAACATCATAATAAAATATCTAATAAGATTGAGCTCATTACCAGATCTTATAGAACATAGAACATAGAACATATTTGATTGTCCAATCAAAGGCCCATAAGGGCAGCATGAGCAACAAATAAACAGATATATAATCCTACCAGACGAACATTGTAGAACTAAAATCATGCAAGTGACTACAAAACCAAAATGTATCCCAATAGTAAAAGCCATAGCCATTCTCCAAAGTGATTACATATTGTGAATGAATCTAACTTCTGCGACTTACAATATCCGAAATAAAGAAATTTATCAAAATATGCGGATACGGAATGAGCATTTTGGGCTACAACGGGAGAATTTTTATGCAACGAAATTTCTACATTTTCATTTGTGATAATGAGATGAAAATCCTTTTTCTATAAAATTTTGATATCAAAAAATTTACCAAATAAATATATATGAAATTTTCGACAGAAAAAAAAGCAAATATGAACCTAACATTTTTTCATCTCCCCCGTTTGTACCCCTTTGATTTGACAGCTTCGACATTCATCCTTCAATTTGTTCAAAACCCCAATTTTCATCTGGACTTTTGTTTACAAATACGGGTGTTTATCTGTATTTCATCCTGTTCCGCGAAGGTCAACAAACAGATACCCAATTAAAACCCTTTTACCCATCTGTAATCAACGGGATTTGGAAGGAAGCAAGAGTCATTTAATCCTCGTTCTGATAACCACCAAGTTTACACAAGGTTATCCCGATGTTATGGGAGATTTTTAACATTAATGTCAAAGTTTTGAGACCCTGCGACATGCCGATGTTGCATTAGGCTCCCCATGTTTCAAACAAGTCCATCATTTTGCAATTTGAGGTTTAACTTGAGGATTTGTGGATTTGCGGTTTAATGTAATGTTTTAATCTAGGCGCTTGAGAAAAAGGTTTATACGAGATAGAAGAGATGAAGCAAAAATGCAGAATACAGCCTATACATTTAAGATTCGGAAGCCCTGTAATGTTAACTTCGTCCGTTCGTCTGTTTGTCCAGAATTGGTCGTAAGCTAAACTTTAGAAAATAAGGAGTACATATCTGAAATTTAAAACAGTGATTAAATACTATATTTTCATGTAAACCCGTCAAATTTTTTTTGGGAAAAATAAACATAGAATTTACACTCCCCGAATTTGTAGTAATGTGCTTTGAGTGGTTTTGAAAATGATAACGTCAGAAAAAGGGCCATAACAAAACGAAGTTACAGAGAAAACAACGACACAGAATAACATACAACTTAACATTTAACTAAGTCAAAACAGCTAAACTGAAATCAGCAACGCTAAATCGCGTCGAGAGTGGACTTAGGTGCTTCGGACGGGTAAGCAATTTCTGCTTGTTATAATATGTCCGTCGCGTTACCAACGGTCAATTCAGTGTAAAGAGTATATCATAGATATGAAGATGAAAATTAATATCTGGCCATGCATTTGTGCTATAAGAAATTGAACATACAACCGTGTCATAAAAACTATACATAAATGTAAAAAGTTTACTAATAAAAAAGAATAAAAAAGTTCTTATTTTGTATTTGAAACCCGTACACTAATGTGAAAGTGTATTATTGTTATACCATTTAAAGGTAAAATGTGTTCTAATTTATGATATAAGTTTGGAATAATTGACAGGGCTAAGTAGTTGACAAGTGCGTGTTAATCTCTTCTAGATGCAAATGCACTGAAACCCAACAACCCTGTAAATAATATATTGCATCGTCATATTGTTAAACAATATCTTATATTTTTAATGGTACAGACTACGCCTTCAATTGAATATGATATCTTTATGAACTAAGAGAAATACAGCCTCATCATGCATAAGCCTAGTATACGGATAGCAGGGGTGAGGATTCAGAATTTTTTGAAAAAGGGGGACCCTCAGAAACCTACCTCCCCCATTCTTGATCTGCCACTGGAAATCAATGCTCTTTGGGGGCCCTTGTAGTGTCAGACGGATCTGTCATTACAGTAAATATTTATATTTATAGTCAGTTAATCTTTTGTCTAGTTCCTCAGAAACTGTACATGGATTTTATTTTTGAAGTCTTATAAACATTATTGTGTGTAAGCAAAAGGACTCTTGGAGATTAAAACAAGATCAGATTAATATTAATTAAAATGGCATTTAATATATCTTTACTCCAAAGCAGCACGGATTCGGCAATACTAGGGAGATGAATATACGAAAGAAGTAATGAATTGAATATGAAATGATGATGTCAAAGTGAGAGAAATGGAGACTCAAGGTCAATCAATGAAACGAGTTCTGTATGGCACGCCATATTTATATTTATTCCTATTTAAAGATATCTCATAAAATTTATAAGATATCTCGTATACTTTATAAGATATCTTATTGAATATATAAGATATCTCATATAAATGGTAGTTTATAAGATATCTTATAAAACATATGAGATATCTTATAAAACATATAAGATATCTCATAAAGTTTATAAGATATCTTATAAAGATGATTAGATATCTCATATAAAATAATTTGTAAGATATCTTATAAAACTAATAAGGTATCTCATAAAGTTTATTAGATATCTTATATATTTTATGAGATATCTTATGAGTTATTTTTTGTAAGATATCTCATAAAGTTTACAAGATATCTTATAAACTTTATAAGATATCTTATAACTTTTATAAGATATCTTATAAATTATTTTATATAAGATATCTCATAATCTTTATAAGATATCTAATAAACTTTATGAGATATCTAATATGTTTTATAAGATATCTTATAAACTCCCATTTATATGAGATATCTTTTATATTTAATGAGATATCTTATAAAGTATATGAGATATCTTATAAACTTTATAAGATATCTTATATTTTATAAAGCATCTTTTAAGATATCTCATAAAATTTATAAGATATCACGTTCGAAGAACGTGGCATTTGCCCCCACCACTATGGTTTGCGGTTAGGTTTTCCGCATTTGATACAGAATCGGCCAAGGCATGCACATAAAAAAGCTACTACATTCAACCATCTGGGACACATATCACATGCAGTCGCTCTGTGCATAAATCAGCCTGACCCGACGTTTGTACTTGGCGCTCCATTGTTGACGTTTACCGATAAAATTAGAGCTGCCATCCGGCACCCCAATGGGCTTAAAAAATTACTTTACATATTTTCGTCAGAGTTTTTTTCAGAATAAACAAAATATCATGCTAGTGTCAATGAAACTTGTTATTTACTGTTTATGCATAGATCGAGGAGTAACGAAGGTGCAATTCCAAATGACGAAAGACGATAGCGGAAAACAGAGCATGCTTTATGGGGCTTTATGTTAAGACGCTAACATGCATATGCGGGGGCATAATAAGATGTTTATCAATGTATTAGTTTTCCGAACATTTTAAATGACAGGATGGTTGAAATATTTATAATCTATAGTTTGTTTAAATTATTTAACACCTTAATCCCACTATAACCGATTTGACCCAATCCTCTTTTATTCAATATATTACCTGTCAATAAATATTTGACCAACCTTATTTCTTTACTTATTCCTTTAAATATTTCCTATTGAATATACATGTACCGAAAATATCAATTAAAAACTGTCAACCATTGACCTTTTGACCCAGAATCCGCATTTTGTAAGGCGCTTTAAAATAAATCTTCTGGTTTGGCTTTTCTACCATATCCAACTGACTTATTTTCAAGAGACGGTCCATTTAACTTGAAGGGGTGGGCCTTGGTTTTTTGTTTTGGCCAGAATTTTTTTTTAATGCGTCGCAACAGAATATTTTATTTTTATCAAAAGCATTATTTTATATAGCAGAAATCCTTCTTAGGAATATTTTTTTCTTATCCTCTGCTGCCAAAATGTTTTTTTTTCATCAAAAATCACTTCAAAATATTATAGTAGAAAAAAAAAACAAGGTCCTCTTCAAGTAACATGCACTTTTATATACAAGTCAAAATATATACAGGATATGTGAAAAATTAAAACTGAAAAAAATGTCAATGCCAAGCTGAAAAAATGTTCCTGTAGAGGCTGTTTAGGTTTCGTTGTAGAGTCTAGTTTTGTTTTTGTTTTGTTTTGTTTTTTTACAACAGGAGAGATAGCTTTGGGAGTATTACTGGCCTATTCCTGTAAGGAATGTGTATATGTACTATCATGCTGTCTGGTAATTGGTTACAGTGTATGCTGGTGTCGTGTGCTGGTATCGCAATGTCTTACTGACTTGAAATGATAGTTCTTGTGGATTGTTGCACACACGTTTGTCTACAATGTTATTTGTGATGTGAACATTATTGCTTTGATATGTTTCTTTAATTGGTGGCAAAGTTCAGAAATTGGCACAGATATTTGCAGTGCCGGTACCAACCACTCAACCACCTTATACACCAGGATGAGGCTTCAAGCGTTTCTAAATCTAGACCTGTTTTGTACCTGGATCTCGACTTCTGTAGTCCTTTTTAATGATGTGGACCATATATTTTGTATTGTCTCTAGATTGTCGATAACCCCTTTCAGGTATGGGTTCAAGATAGTGGCTCCATATTCCATCACTGATCTACTATTAAAATGTATTCTGTCTTAAACGGTATGATTTCCGGAACATTTTTTAATTATTTTTAAATAACCTTGCAACCAAAGACTGAATAAAAATCAAAATGAAAAAAAAGATTATCATTCTACTTAATTTTTTAAGACAATAAACCACAAACCAAAGAATTTATTTCTTAGGCCTTAGTATAGTCTATCCCTTTCTTTTCAGAAATTCCACACTGTGAGAAAACCAATTGTTATAACCGTACGTTGACCCAGTAAGAAACAATAATAGTAGTATCGGTATGCTCACGGTGGGTGAATTCCCACTACTTAAAAACCTGTGAAAAAAATTATGAATGTAAAATGATATGTTAGGGTCTTTTAAAACTAACAAATATGCTGAACCCTTATCTGATTTTTGTATCAGGTTATATTGTATTTATGAGCTTTTTTAAATTTATGAACAAAATATGTTAAAGTTTTAGATGTATGGCAAGGTACTGTAGCTGCTCATTGCTTCTTATGCAACCATATGCAAGATTTTTGAAACAGCTGAAGCACCCAAAGCGCTTGTTCAGCAAAATACTTATCGTATTCGAGATGGACCATATTTTTCCTCATTTGTCCAAAGCAAATATTCGGAGATTTTTTATTTTATTTTTTTGGTCTGTGCATGTTTAACACAAACACTCGAATGGTTATAAGTCCTCAGTGAAGCTAAAAGCGAAAGGTACCAAAAATGCTAGGATATCATAATTTGTTTGAGCAAAACACCAATCGCACAAACAAACAAACAAACAAACAAACAAACAAAAACGAACAAACAGTCATTATACAAGATACAAGACCTGTTTCTGGGAGTAGAAATTGATGGATATAGAGATATTTATTTTTATAGTGACGATGTCAGTATTTTTGTGCATGCTTTTTTTAAGTGCAGGAAACTATAGAAGTTTCCATGTTATTTTTGAAATTTATTACAAGCTCATGTTTGCCTTTATAATGTAAAAAAAAGGCGTACACAAAAATGTAGATTTTCTTTCTTTCTTCTCCAAGCATGTTTTCATACACTTGGGTTAGTAATGTATTAATTGTTTTACCCCCTCTGTTATGTCAATTACATGAACATGAAAATGAGTGATAAAATGAACGTGAAAGGGGTGATAAAATGAACATGAAATGAGTGATAAAATGAACATGTAATGAGTGCCAAAATGAACATGAAATGAGTGATAAAATGAACATGTAAGGGGTGATAAAATGAACATGAAATGAGTGATAAAATGAACATGTAAGGAGTGATAAAATGAACATGAAATGAGTGATAAAATGAACATGAAATGAATGATAAAATGAAGATAAATAAAGGTAACAAAAAAAGAAAAAAGCTTCCCCATACTTTAGTTGTATGCTCTTAAATATTTTCGAGTACTGGAATATGTCTTGGAAAGTATTTCCAGGTCTTTTTTACGTTCTGATCTAAAATTTGGCTATCTCTAATGCAGTTGATAAGTTTACCTCGTTTTAGTCATTGTTGTAAGATTTTTTGGCTTTAGTATTTTCTTCGTTCAAATCTTATGTCCTACCGGTCTTCCAATTTTTCGACCACTAGCGTGTCTGAAGAAGGATAGTCCAGAAAAGCGCTTCACACGCATTAAATGTTTGTTTTTCATCATTTATAAAAATAATATCAATATGTATATCGTGTCTTTCTGGCACATATTCCATATTCTTTCGTTTTTAATATTAACAAAACTACCGAACTGGAATTATCAATCTCATAAATCTAAGAACATAAGACAAAACAAGGCAAATAGATACCAGAGAAATTGAATATCGCAATGGTCCTGACTTGGTACAGGCATTTCAAAAGAAACTAGGTATTATGGCGCCAAACGTCCCTCTTCCATCGCGATCTTAGAGTCCGGTAACACAAAGCACAACACGGCTGCGAGGCACAACAGTGATAAAGAGATGGTCATCGCAGTATAACAAATGCATGAGTGATAAAATGAACATGAAATGATGATGAAGTGGGATGGGGACACCAGGCAAATAGTGTAAATGAATTTAGAGTGCCACTGGAATATCTGTAGGTAGGATTTAACGGGTCATACTCTTCCCGAGATTGACACCAATGTTTGTTTAAGTGAATTTCCCCCGACACAATCCTCCACTATGATTGGAGGTCAATTTTTAAAGACCTTTTTTCGCAAGATGACAGGATAAGCAATTCTACCACCTAGGGCGCACGTCTCAGTCAGTCCGTGGTTAATGCGACCTGCCCGACGGCAGGGTACTACGCACTCTTTAGTGGACTTTACCGCGATGACAAGCTCTTCCACTGTTGTGGGCAAATTCTTAATCCAGGACATGCGCGGGCGTATACTTTTGAAAAATGGTTAATATAGCAGTACAATATAGGTTATATAGGGGCGATTGTAGCACTTGAATGGATCATCAACGAAACAAGAGAAACCTGAAAAAATACAGGCGATGCAGGAGTAGGTTTTGTAACAAACTAAAGACTTATATCACGTACATGTAGATTAACCGCAACTATACAGAAGATAACTTGCCTTTCAATAACTGTTTGAAAAATACAAATTAAGAGACTAAAGAAAAAGATTTCCATTTTTTCCCATTTTGAATTTAATTTGCCTTGTTTGCTTGTTTTGTTCTTGTTTTTTTTATTGGTTTCTTTTTTCCTTTTTTTTCTTTTTTTTTGCTTTTTGTTTTTGTTTTTTGTTTTTCAAGTTTTTTGTGGCTGTGTGATTTTATATTTAGGTCTGTTTTGGTTTTGTTTCTTTTTTATTAGAAAGCTGGATCAAAATGACCTCGAAAGTCGGACCTCCAATCTACATTTGTAGCTACGCTACCTAAATTGTAATGTCAAAAGAGACAAATACATTCTAATGCAACTTATCAACAAGCCGAATCAGTATCAATGCAGTTAAACATTCATAAATACTAGATGCAAAAAGATCTCCCTGTATTTTTACAATCATAAAAACCATGGATTTACAATAGAAATCGTGCTTTATGGGGTGTGATGTTTTAAGCCCTAAAAGAATTTTTATTTCAACGATTTTTTGTCATGACCGTACTTTTCAATAGTATAGTAGTCTCGATCTATTTAACATATTTTGATTATATTCAAATGACCCACCCATATCCAATGTCTCGCAAGCCCTTTATTAACCAAAGTCCCTGGTGCGAAAAATCCTAAACAATACCTAAATATAAAGCGGTATATAAGGCTGGAATGGAAATTTAAATTCTCGTATACCAAGAGTGTTCATTCATAGAGCAATGTAGAGGATGCCAATATTTCGGATTTAAATTTTAACCTTATATTTATTAATGACCAAACGTAAGTTCACATGATTTCATTTCCAACATGTTTTGTCGAATGGGATAAAATTTTAAGGTTAATTTTAAAAGAGACAATTATTTTTATAGCTACTAGTGCTACTGAATATGCTCACAAACAAAACAACCCTCAAGCATCTCAGGTACTGAGGCTGAATATATTTAATTCGCAAAGAGATTTAAACGCACCAATATAGAAAAAAAAAGAATTAAAAGTTGGTATTATTATGCTTGATTTTTGATAATTAGCGAATTCTTGCGTTTATCGTCTAATTATTGTTGAGATGTGGAACCGTGTTACAGTAAAAAAAATATTGAACATTTCATTGCCTTTTAATAGACCTTCAGGTAAAAAGTAAAAGCGCAGAACACCTGATGCTTGATCCGCCTCTAGAGTTTGTAGAAGATAAACCTTTGGTTCGGAGAGATGGTGGGGGACAGAAAGTAAAAGTAAAAGATGCAACGGGAAAATGGGAGGTTTTGCTATCGATTGAAATTTTTGCATTAGCAAGGGCTTCAACGAGCCGCCTCCTTTGCACCTTCTTAATCTTCGAGGTTAAGCCAATATTGCAAAACCATGAGTTCTGCTATTAACATGGTAAACTTGCATTGAGCGTGGCTTTCTATAAAACACGCCTTATTAGGTCGAATCGAGTATTTGAACCATCATTTCATTTTAATGTACAAGCATCTTTAAGAAATAACCATACCGTATCGTACTTCTTTCATTTAAAATGTAATTAAACTTTTAAAAGATGACCTTAGGTCAATCCTTTAAAAGGTATGGCCAGTTTTACTAGCATCTGCTGATGAATAAAATTTGGTGACGTCACCGCCAAATACCTTCTTCTGGAAGTAAAGCTTCGTTTAAGAACGACACGAACAATGTCCACGCCCCTTTTTAAGAAGATGAGTAGAATAATTTGTAAGCGTAATTTAAAACAAACATTCTGTATACCTATTTGTTGAGATTATAGATAAGTATTTGAAATCGTAGAAATGCTTTACTAGACAAATACTGTTTTAAGTAAGGTTATTGATTCAGTATAAAGTAAAATAGGCAATACATATCCGCCCCTTTCTCACGGCTACGGGTGTCAAACGGTTAGTAATCGTTAGATCAATATGGGCTGCTCGGTTTACAACCGTTTTGACTATAATCTTAGAGTAGTGTCGTGTATGTTCGCTCAACTAAAATTGCATTTTGTATCTTGTGTTTTCAATTTCATCGGGCTGACATCAACGATCACTTTAATCAAAAGACGCATTGCATGGGTACAGTTTTCTCAGCATCCCTTTGCTTTACTGAGCCATTAACAAATAATAAAACAGTTTTGGTCAAAATTTGAGATATCTAAACTTGATCCTTTGATTGTAGTTTTGTTTTACCAATTAACGTTTTGAGCAACATTGATAATGATCCGGTAGTACGTCGTGCAACGGAGTTCGTAAGCTAGTCAGCTCTGTGGAGTGGCTATAGAGTGGCCTAATTTTCTTACCCAGGCTACTCTAATATTCAGTGCCAGTCATTAACGTTTTCAAATTCCGTTACATAAGTCTTCCTTGTTTTGTCTTTTCTCTTGGACATTTGAGATCGATTCATCTAGTTCGATAGACTGACTGGGGAGTTTAACGTCGTGACCTAGATGACCCTAGATATAGGTCTGCAGCGACGTTTGTAACTGACGGACTGACTGGGGGAAGTTCGATAGTTTTATTTATTCCTTTTTATTCTACTCTTTGTCTTATCCTATTATTATTCTAGTTTTGACCTAAACAGTAAAAGCTCTACTGGATATTAAATAAACAGCAACCAATCTAGCTGTTGGAAATCGGTTAATCGTTTTGGTTGTGTTCTGGTATACGTATTGCTTTTCTAAAACCCTTTTGTTTTTATTGTTATTGTTGTTTTTGTTATATATAAAATGAAATGTTACACGTTTAAAAGTAAAAGGAGATCATGTTTAGAATTTGATGCATTGGTTGAATTATTTTTCATACCTCTGATTAACAATTACTCATTAAAAGGTCTTGCATGTATAAGTGAAATATGTAGATATCATTGAAATTTGTCTTTTAGATTGACACATACTTAGGCACCTATTATCTAAACATATATTTATGGGTCTCCAATTACACCCGTTTTGTATAATTGCCCCCTGACTAACTATTTTACCTACAAAATACGTGGGTTAACGGTTTGTCACCGCTAATGGAATACCAATTATAAGGTCATTTAGCGTGGGATGGGACGAAATTTTTTTTACATAGTTTGTTTTCGGGTACAAAAAGCTTAAGGAGCAATAAGAATATAGATTAAATATTTTGCACAGTCTATAGTCGGGTGGTAAAAGAATTTAAGGTTCAATTACAGTCTTCCATGTCACGTATGTGCAAGTCATTTTAAGAAAAGGAAAACGTTTCTAATTAGTGTGTATGCAGTCTTTAACTCAGCTAATAGCCTACTATATTAGCTAAATATGGTTTTAGCATGCGCCATTAGGAACTAAGAATTCTGACTTCTCATTATAACTGCTTTAATCTTATTATCAAAAAGGTCAATAGTACCTGTGTATCACTTGCTCTTTTGTTTTAAATTTATTTTGGCTCACTTTGGTGCATTGCAGTCGTTTTTTGTTTTTTTCCAAATTCTCAACGTGTAACTACAATTTGCAACATAGAGATTTCCTTAGCAATAGAAATCGAAAGTGGCCGAACACCTTTGGCAGATTCCTGTGCATTTATGCATATTTAAGTTTATTTTTCAAAGGACAAAGCTGCTATTCAAGATGACCAAATAAGGTAAATCGTGATCTTTAACTACTACGTGTCTCGGTATGAATGGGTCTCCTTGTATATATGTAGTAACCCCGCGTAGTAAAAGGAGGGGATTGAAATGAATTATATACCTTTAATCACTACCTCCTTGTCTAAGCTTTTGAATCCGCGTAATAAAAATTCTTTTCGTGTCAAAGGAACGTCATTTACGGTGAAAATATTGAATGGTTAAAAATTCGATTGTGTAATATAATTACTAATCTGGGATCAGTATTTATTTAGGTATTTTCTTTTATGATTTATATCTATAAATTTTATGTATGTATTGTGAAGATTTTGAATCAGAGACTGATTGAACGAATAGAGGAATTTTCGTGACAAATAAGACTCACCTAGATATATGTAAGAATTCGGTATTGAGACAAGATTGGGCTAGGCACTTAAACATGCCCCCAATGTAAATACCGGTTTACTACAAATAGACTTTAATTTTTAAGATTGTCTGCGAGATCAACTGACTGTTTTGCACCCGATCTGTATGTATTTTAAACTGAATATGGGTAATGAATGAAAAGTTGAATGATAATTTGTTTGTTTTTGGTCTGCTAGACGCTATTTAGGCCATTAATAATTTAATAGTGAGAAATACGAGCAAGAACGAGAGATAGTCAGATAATGTTTTCATCTGCAGCAGCTCAAAAGACCCTCCTCTTTTTCAAAATTATTGACAATCGTAAAGATAAAACATGATGTACTCAAAATGCGTATGTCTAGATACCATTGTTTGCAGTCAGCTTTTTGAGCCTCTATAGTTGAGTTTCTCTAATGTGTCGAGTTATAGGCTAAATAGTAAAAATTTCCAGACATGCAACACAATTGTCTATCGACAATAACTGTGCTTGGTTGTCAGACTTGTCTGACGCGATTTACCAAATAATTTCTAATATTTTTTGTTACTGAAATTTCCGATTGTTAAATTCAAGATTGTTTAAAACACCAGGTTTTTTTCCTTGCAATGCACATTGTCGATATCCTCGGTGCCGGATTTGGCTTTCCTCTTCGAACTTTTTGGTTTTGAGACCTTTTCATTTAATGTTTTTTTTCAAAATATGTGATATTTGAAAAAAAAAAACGATACCAAACGGGTAAAAAACAGATAATTTGGTTTTGCTGTATATCGATATTTCAAGGAGTTACCTCTCATCAGCAGCATTTGAATCAAAGCATTTGAAGGTCAATAAACCAAAAGTATTGCAAGAAAAGTACTCAAAGCCAAAAGGTTCGAACAGGGAAGTCAAATCCAACACCGAGGATATCGACCATGTGTAGTACAAGGAAAGAAACCTGGTGTTTTGAACAATTTAGAATTTAACAGTCGCGAATTTCAATTACAAAAATTGACGTTAGAATAGTATTCACGGCATCCAAGTTAATTTTAAACCATATGATGTATGATCATGTATACATTTGCAGCAATTTTAAACCCTCTTTTCACATTGAATTCAACAGATCAAATTTCACAAGAATTTGAATTTCTTATTTTATAAAGGTTTGGACCATTTTGAGGTGTTTCTTCATTTTGAATTTCTCACGCTAGCTTTCTATTCATTTATCGCTGTCAATGAGCAAAAAATTATGATATTTTACTGCTTGACCCAGTAGTAATATTGACAGTCTATTAAAATTTAAAATATTTTACAATATCAAAAGGAGCTAATGAGAAAATAATGTTTTGATAAACACGAAAAGTTTATTGGGGGTATCATTAAAATGCTATTACGGAGTGGTCCGTAAACTTTTTTTGCTCTAACGGACGAAAATAAAAAGATGAAAACTTTTTTATTATCAAAGATGAACACCTCTATTTTTTTTGTTTTTAACCTAAAGATGAAGAAACCCCTTTATTAGATCCTGAACCTTTTTTTAAATTCGGTTACAGATTTGAAAAAAAAAATGTTGTATTTAGTAAAACCAGACAAAATGGACTAAAACGCTTTCAACAAATGCATAATATTAAACGTCGAAACCTCTTATTTCATTGTAACGATGCTGCCTTTTGAGGGACCATAATTGGAAATGAATTATGTCTTATGTCTTATAGATATGCTACTTCATTTCGTAATATTTAACTTCACATTTAAGTTTATATAATAAATCTTTTTAAACAAATAGATATCATTTCAATAAGCTTAAACTATATCTCACTGCATTATATAACACCACCAAGGAAAATGGAATACTTGTGTATTGTTAAACAATGGATATAGTAATTTAAAATAATCATTTGAAAACTCGAGCTTCTTAAGGACAAATAAAATGTAACGCCATCACACCAGTATCATGTTCCCAACACTACATTTAAATGAAGAATTTTGATATTTATCAATAAATTAAACCATGTCCCGGGGCAGTTTTGAATGACATAACCCACTCACGAACCGGTTTTCATTGACGGATTCTATTGAAACTTTTGACACATTAAACCTTACAATAGGGTGCTAAAGAAAGATTTAAATCGGATGGAGATAAAGAATATTTAGGATGATACAAAAGCTGAATAGTTTCCTCGTTGCTTTTTGTTTCTAAAATTTTATGAAAAGATTTCTGTATAACATTTTTGGGGTTGTGGGTGTTTCTCTGTGCATGCTTACTTAAGACGTTTTTTGTTTCCTACGTTCGAAAGTTAGAGAGCAGATTATTCGTCAAAACATGAATTTCGCAAGATTTGTAAGATGTGAGTGAGTGAGTGAATGAGTGAGTGAGTGAGTGAGTGAGTGAGTTGGTGTTTTATGCCCTTGTACCGCTATATGATTTATTTAAAGGCGATGAACATGAAAATAATGATAAAATGAACATGAAATAAGTGAAGTAGTTGTTATTTCACGTCCTACCAACGCTATATAGATTTAAGAAGGGCAATGACAATGAAAAAAATGATAAAATGACCATGAATATGGAAAAGATGACGAGAAACGTGAAGATGGGAAGAAAGAACAATAAATCTGAGAGAGACAACATAAAAAAGGGAAACATAGCCAAATAGATTGGTAAAAGTTATGTGAAAAAAAACGTTTGCAACTTTTCACTAAAATTTGCTTAATCTCAAAACAATCAAACTAGAAATCGAATTTTTCATTTTTTATTTTGTCTATCTCAACATTGTTTTGCAATCACCGTTTCACTTAAAAAAACCCTCCTTTTTTGGAATCGCAAACTGCAGATTGTTGAAATTTGCATCTTCACATTGAAGAATATCGTCGTGAAAAATTTTAAAGTTCAAGTCTATGCTACCGAGCGTAAAAATGAAACAATTGCACCTTTTACATGTTCTTTCTTACGATTGAATGGAAAGGAAGTATTTCACACCTGTCTCTGTAATACGGGTATATCATTTTCAAATATTATTCAAATGTATAGGGGAGCAGTTTTGTGTATATAAAACAGTGTCGATTTGAAGCGGATATGAAATTTCACTCTTCCACATAATTTCACAGCAATTTTAAAGTAAGGTCGTCTGGTTTCTCGAGTCTATGTACTTGTTTTAAGTCAGACACAGGAGAATTTTTGTCTGGGAGACACAACAAAGGGAAAACAAAGGGTCATCACACCCCAATTCCCGTCCCTCTGGTTTCCGCTTCCCCCACTTTTGTCTCATTTCATTATCAAATGGGTGAAACTTAGACACAACCTTTAACAAGACATTCTTTTGCTTTCCTTCATATCCATATTATCAATAAAGCAGTAATTGGTCCTGTCACGTGTCGTACTAAATTTAAGTCCTGGATCATTTTAACCCGAATAATACAGTCGTTATATTTCGCTCCTTGCAGTCGCTACATTAACCTGTCGAAGACGGATAGGGCTTGGATCATTCGAGTTAGGATCATTTTGTCATGCAAGCAATGGCTTTTGACACCATGACTGAGCACAATATGTCTGTAAGAAAACAATTGAAATATTGCAGTCCTAACTTTTTATTTCCACTATACTCAAAAATCAGATAGGACCAATACTGAAGCCGTTGTTCCACAACTGGGTTTAACCTTGTTTGGAGTTTAATAGACTATTTATATGCCTAGATTGTCCATAACTATTGTTAAAATACAAATACCAAGGGTATATAAAGACAGGTTATCTGACCATGATATACACATGATATATGCATATTTCAAGGAGTAACCTCTCAGCAGCAGCATTTGATTTAAACAAAGGAAGGTCAAAATCAAAAGTCTTGAAGGCCAAAAACGCTCGACAAAGAAAGCAAACTCAAACACCGAGGATATTGACCATAGATAGCAAAGGAAAGATACTTAGTGTTTTTTTAAAATTTATATGAACAATCGGAAATTTCAATAATAAAAACACATAAATTATTTGTAAATTCGTGTTTGACGACCAGACTGGTAATAATCCCCACGGAATTCTGGTCAGGCCACTATTAGCGGATATCGACCCAGCGGTTTCAAAATAAAGTTAGGGGAAGTGGAATCAGAATTTGGGAAGTTAAAAAGATAAAACCGGTAGAATTCGAGGACAAAACATCGCAACTTAACAGCTACACGAATTCGAAGTCAAAACGAGTGTGGACGTTTATTCTGTTCCTACTTTTTGTACACACCAGTTACAACGCAAGTTTTAAAAATCTATGATAAAATAAATCTAAATTTTGTTTTATTTCAGAAAGAAGACAATATTTTACAGTTTAAGGTAGATGAAACAGCTTCAATCTTTACAATAAGTGATTGAAAGGAATTTTTAACACATTATTAAAGGCAACAACATTTGAATGAACTTTTTGGTAAGAATTTTGAAATTATCAAGACTTATTAGACCACCTTAGAGAAAAAGCTATGAACTTTTGTCACCACTTGAAAATCTGCAAATATACTAATATCACGAACTATGTTTTCAAAAGGCATTTATTTTACTTAAGGTGCAAGTTAAGAACATCAAACCAAAATTGAGAGACGAAAAAGACACAAACAAAATCTTTTTTCGAACAAACTGACCAGAAAAGTAAAATGAAATTAGCTACAATACGGATGGTTGAGCAGTTCTCATATGGGGGGGGGGGGGGTAGGAGGGGGGGTCTGATCCCGGAATCCCGAACTAATTTTTACAAAATCCCGTCATCCCGACTTAAAAATGAGAAAATCCCGAAGCCCGGTAAAGTTGATATAATTCTATCCCGGAATCCCGAACTTAAATCGTCCAAATCCCGGAATCCCGAGCTTAAATATGGCCAATCCCGGTGTCCCGAAAAAGGTCCTACCCCCCTCTCATATGTTTCTTTTTGCTCCTCGTCTGGAGTGTATCTTATTCAAAACATGCACACAAATTGAGAGCACTAAAACATTTTAGGTCAAACCTTTAATATTTTTTTATGGTATCGATTTGCTCTATTTTATTTCATTTCTCGTTACAGGTGTCTGACGTGCCTAATTGATATAATGGAACGGAAAATATTCAGCATTCTTCTACTTTTATTTTCTCTCTCTGTGATAACATATTGTACAACGACGGTGGAAAGTCAGACAACAGCAAGTGAACAAACGACGACTGTAGCTCATGCAACTACTGTTGCTGACCAAACAACAACAGGAGCTCAGGCAACTGACCAAACAACAACAGGAGCTCAGGCAACTGACCAAACAACAACAGGAGCTCAGGCAACTGACCAAACAACGACTGCAGCTCAGGCAACTGACCAAACAACGACTGCAGCTCAGGCAACTGACCAAACAACGACAGGAGCTCAGGCAACTGACCAAACAACAACAAGAGCTCAGGCTACTGACCAAACAACGACAGAAGCTCAGACAACTACGGTCGCAGACCAAACAACAACAGTAACTCAGGCAACTGACCAAACAACAACACGAGCTCAGGCGACTGACCAAACAACGACAGAAGCTCAGACAACTACGGTCGCAGACAAAACAACAACAGTAGCTCAGGCAACTGACCAAACAACGACTGGAGCTCAGGCAACTGACCAAACAACAACAGGAGCTCAGGCAACTGACCAAACAACAACAGGAGCTCAGGCAAATGACCAAACAACGACAGGAGCTCAGGCAACTACGGTCGCTGACCAAACAACAACACGAGCTCAGGCTACCGACCAAACAACGACAGAAGTTCAGACAACTACTGTCGCAGACCAAACAACAACAGTAGCTCAGGCAACTGACCAAACAACAACACGAGCTCAGGCTACTGACCAAACAACAACAGTTGCTCAGGCAACTGACCAAACAACGACTGGAGCTCAGGCAACTGACCAAATAACGACAGGGGCTCAGGCAACTTCGGTCGCTGACCAAACAACGACAGGAGTTCAGGCAACTACCCAGACAACAACTGTCTCTGACCAGTCAACGACAGGAGCTCAAACAACTGTCCAAACAACAGCTGGAGCTCAGACAGCTGACCAAACAACGACAGGAGCTCAGGCAACTGACCAAACGACAGGAGACCAGACAACTACGGTCGCTGACCAAACAACGACAGGTTTTCAAACAACTACTGTCGCTAAGCAAACAACGACAGGAGTTCAGGCAACTACTTTCGATATTCAAACAACGACAGGAGCCCAAGCAGCTACTGTCGCTGACCAAACATCCACAGGAGCTCAGACAGATAATGTGGCAGATCAAACAACAACCGGAGCTCAGACAACATCTGTCCCTGACCAAACAACAACAGGAGCCCAAGCAACTGAACAAATAACGACAGGAGGTCGGGCTACTACTGTAGCCGAACAAACAACAACTGTAGCTCAGGCAACTGCTGTTGCTGACCCAACAACAACAGGAACCCAGACAACGACTGTCGCTGCACAAACAACAACTGGAGCACAGGCAACTACTGTCGCTTTTACAACCAAAACAACAGGAGCTCAGGCAACTGACCAAGCAACGTCAAAAGCCCAAGCAACTGAACAAACAACAACTGGAGCTCAAGCAACATCTGTCGCTGACCAAACAACTGGAGCTCAGGCAACTAATGTCGCCGACCAAACAACGTCTGGAGCTCAGGCGACTGATCAAACAACGGCAGGCGTAGCAGAGCAAACAACAACTGGAGTTCAGGCAACTGCTGTATCCGACCAAACAACAACAGGAGCTCACACAACAACTGTTGCTGACCGAACGACAGGAGCACAGGCAACTCCAGAAACTGACCAAACAACAGGATCTCAGGCAACAACTGTCGCTATTCAAACAACGACAGGAGCTCAAGCAACTGCTGTTGTTGACCAAACAACGACGGGAGCTCAAGCAACTGGTGTCGCTGACCAAACAACGACTGTACTTCTGGGAACTGCTGTCACCGACCAAACAACAACAGGAGCTCAGGCAACGACAGGAATTCAAGCAGCTGACCAAACGACGACAGGAGTTCAGACAACTGCTGTCGCTGACCAAACAACGACAGGAGCTCAAGCAACTGCAGCCGCTGACCAAACAACGACAGGAGCTCAAGCAACTGCTGCCACTGGTCAAACAACGACAGGAGCTCAAGCAACTGCTGCTGCTGACCAAACAACGACAGGAGCTCAAGTAACTGCTGTCGCCGATCAAACAACTACAGGAGCTGATGCAGCAACTGTCGCTGACCAAACAACGACAGGAGCTCAAGCAACTGGTGTCGCTGACCAAACAACGACAGGAGCTCTGACAACTTCTGCCGCTGACAAAACAACGAATGGACTTCAGACAACTACGGTCGCTGACCAAGCAACGACAGGATCTCAAGCAACTGCGGTCGTTGACCAAACAACGACAGCAGCTCAAGAAACTGCTGCCGCTAGTCAAACAACGACAGGAATTCAAGCAGCTGACCAAACGACGACAGGAGCTCAGACAACTGCTGTCGCTGACCAAACAACGACAGGAGCTCAAGCGACTGCAGCCGCTGACCAAACAACGACAGGAGCTCAAGCAACTGCTGCCACTGGTCAAACAACGGCAGGAGCTCAAGCAACTGCTGTAAATGGTAAAACAACGACAGGAGCTCAAGCAACTGCTGCTGCTGACCAAACAACGACAGGAGCTCAAGCAACTGCAGCCGCTGACCAAACAACGACAGGAGCGCAAGCAACTGCTGCCACTGGAGAAACAACGACAGGAGCTCAAGCAACTGCTGTCACTGGTAAAACAACGACAGGAGCTCAAGCAACTGCTGCTGCTGACCAAACAACGACAGTAGCTCAAGCAACTGCTGCTGCTGACCAAACAACGACAGGAGCTCAAGCAACTGCAGCCGCTGACCAAACAACGACAGGAGCTCAAGCAACTGCTGCCACTGGTCAAACAACGACAGGAGCTCAAGCAACTGCTGCCACTGGTCAAACAACGACAGGAGCTCAAGCAACTGCTGCTGCTGACCAAACAACGACAGGAGCTCAAGCAACTGCAGCCGCTGACCAAACAACGACAGGAGCTCAAGCAACTGCTGCCACTGGTCAAACAACGACAGGAGCTCAAGCAACTGCTGCCACTGGTCAAACAACCACAGGAGCTCAAGCAACTGCTGCTGCTGACCAAACAACGACAGGAGCTCAAGCAACTGCTGCTGCTGACCAAACAACGACAGGAGCTCAAGCAACTGCAGCCGCTGACCAAACAACGACAGGAGCTCAAGCAACTGCTGCCACTGGTCAAACAACGACAGGAGCTCAAGCAACTGCTGCCACTGGTCAAACAACGACAGGAGCTCAAGCAACTGCTGCTGCTGACCAAACAACGACAGGAGCTCAAGCAACTGCAGCCGCTGACCAAACAACGACAGGAGCTCAAGCAACTGCTGCCACTGGTCAAACAACGACAGGAGCTCAAGCAACTGCTGCCACTGGTCAAACAACCACAGGAGCTCAAGCAACTGCTGCCACTGGTCAAACAACCACAGGAGCTCAAGCAACTGCTGCTGCTGACCAAACAACGACAGGAGCTCAAGCAACTGCAGCCGCTGACCAAACAACGACAGGAGCTCAAGCAACTGCTGCCACTGGTCAAACAACGACAGGAGCTCAAGCAACTGCTGCCACTGGTCAAACAACGACAGGAGCTCAAGCAACTGCTTCTGCTGACCAAACAACGGCAGGAGCTCAAGCAACTGCTGCCACTGGTCAAACAACGACAGGAGCTCAAGCAACTGCTGTCGCCGATCAAACAACTACAGGAGCTGATGCAGCAACTGTCTCTGACCAAACAACGACAGGAGCTCAAGCAACTGGTGTCGCTGACCAAACAACGACAGGGGCTCAAGCAACTGCAGCCGCTGACCAAACAACGACAGGAGCTCAAGCAACTGCTGCCACTGGTCAAACAACGACAGGAGCTCAAGCAACTGCTGCCACTGGTCAAACAACGACAGGAGCTCAAGCAACTGCAGCCGCTGACCAAACAACGACAGGAGCTAAAGCAACTGCTGCCACTGGTCAAACAACGACAGGAGCTCAAGCAACTGCTGTCGCCGATCAAACAACTACAGGAGCTGATGCAGCAACTGTCGCTGACCAAACAACGACAGGAGCTCAAGCAACTGGCGTCGCTGACCAAACAACGACAGGAGCTCTGACAACTTCTGCCGCTGACAAAACAACGAATGGACTTCAGACAACTACGGTCGCTGACCAAGCAACGACAGGATCTCAAGCAACTGCGGTCGTTGACCAAACAACGACAGCAGCTCAAGAGACTGCTGCCGCTAGTCAAACAACGACTGGAAGTCAGACAACTAACCAAACAACCAAAGAGGCTCAAGGGACTACTGTTGCTGGTCAAACAATGACAGGAGCTCAAGAAACTACGGTCGCTGACCAAACAACCACTGGTTCACAAGTAACCACCTCTGGAATAGATCCAACGACAGGTTCACAAACAACTGCCACAGGGCCGGCAGCCACAACTACAGGTTCCCAAACAACTGCTACAGGACCGGAAGCCACAACTACAGGTTCCCAAACAACTGTTGCAGGGCCGGCAGTCACAACTACAGGTTCCCAAACAACTACCACAGGGCCGGAAGCCACAACTACAGGTTCACAAACAACAGTTGCAGGACCAGCAGCCACAACTACAGGTTCACAAACAACTGCTGCAGGGCCGGCAGCCACAACTACTGGTTCTCAAACAACTGTTGCAGGGCCGGCAGTCACAACTACTGGTTCCCAAACAACCGCTGCAGGACCGGCAGCCACAACTACAGGTTCCCAAACAACTGCTGCAGGGCCGGTAGTCACAACTACAGCTTCCCAAACAACTGCTGCAGGACCAGCAACCACAACTACTGCAGCTCCAAGTAAGTTCTCATGTATTTTCTATGAAGTGAAATGTAAAACGAAGTATTTTTTGCGAGGGCTTTGTTTTACCGTATTTTATTTTAACGATAAACATGTATTAGTGAAAATAGGCCTCGCAAAAATTGATTTTCATGTTGAATACCAATAAGAGATAAAAGATATTTCGCGAAAATTAAACCCCGCAAACATATTTAAAACAGTATTCGAAATTTTAACTAAACGTTCATATAATTTTTTGTCAGTCAAACAATTTGTTTTCTTGCAAAGAACTTCAACGTGGTTTATAAATTACAATCTGAGCGTTAATACAAGTAATATTTCAGCAAGTAAAAGTTTTACACAGAAATAATACAAGAATATGAACAAGTTTGCTTATTTGTAACACAATTTGTACTGATAAATTAGCCTAGACCTTTGTTTTGTTTGAAAATGTTTGATGAACTTGATTTTTCTAAATTATTTATTTTTTCTATTGCTAGGTAACACATATGTAGTGGTCTTTAGACTAGTGACAACCCAGTATGATAATGTGGATAATACAACTCTCAATAATCCCTCATCACAAGAGTATAAAGTTATCAAAGCTGGGGTGAGTTTACATAAGATTTTGATTCAAATGGAAATCTTTCACTCCCTTACCCGGCTATAGCTACGGGTATATATCGTTGATTAGAGTCTTCCCTTCCGTCCATCACACTTATTCGGTGACGACGCCTTGGTGAAATTTCTTCAAAATGAAAAATAAAATCTTATGTATTTATTTTTCTTGTATTTTCACCCTCTTTTAAAATTGATACTTGTGAGCTCTTACTCATTCTTTTATTTTTCTTGTAATACAATTGTATCTTCAAACTTAGGATAGTATAGAAACAACTAAAACGATGACTCTTAGAAATCTTAAGATTTACGGCAATATTTTCAAGTAAAAAATAAAACAACATTCAATTTTTAATGAACGTCGCTGCAGGCCTATATCAGGGAATACGTAGTCACGACGTTAAACTCCCCAGTCAGTCATTTTAAATGAAATTATTTTGTTTTAAAATTTTCTCAAAATTTGAATCTTTTTTTTCTTATTACTTTCCGGCCACCAATAGAAAATGATGAAATAAGTCAAGCCCACTTTCTCTTAGCGTTGTGCACTTAAAGTATGATATATTTTTTATAGTTGTATTGTGTTTTGTTTAATTTTAGCTTGAAGCTTATTGGAGAGGCGTATTGGGAACTTCTTTTGTCAGCATCACTATAAACTCTATAGCGTAAGTAAATTTAACAATCTTTGAAGGAGCTGCTTGCCATGTGACACATGATTGTACTCTCGTTACGACATGCGTCAGCGTTGTTGATTGCTTTTCATTGGTTTTTGTGTGTTCTTGTTTTCTGTCTATTAAATTCGTATTGTCTTCGTTCATGTTTATTGGTTGTGTCATTGCCTTTTCAGAATTAGGACACCTGTGTTTCTTTGACAATCTTTGAACCGTTAAATTGTTCTTGATGCATCCAACAATTCCTTTATATCTCTACAGGGTTGCAACCATTTTGGGATTACAAAATTTAACAGTTTTAGGAACTGTTTAAGTGTATGTAGTTTTTTTTCATTTTCAGTGATGAAAATAGTTGATGTTTTCTCTTTTTATAATATTTACTGCAATACAGTTCAACGTCGGCCTATTTTTCAACTTCCAAGACTTTTAAAGAAATTTCCATTTTGTTTTTTAAATCAAGGTGTTTTCTCCAAAATATTGAAAATAAAATGAAATTCAGTGTGGATTTTCAAGTTATCAAGGATGTGTGCCGACACTGTCTTTGAAGGAAAACTTTTTGAAACTTTGATACTGATTTGCTTTTAATTATGGCACAAGCTCCTGTTACGTCCAATGACGTAACTTTAAGGCAAAAATTTATCTATGCTCCTGTTACGTTCCTTCCGGGACATAATAAATACCGGACCCATTACGGATGGGGGGAACGAATCAAATACGGATTTATTATCAACGTAACTGTAGAATTTAAACACTTCACATGCTAAAGTTACATGAGAAAAATAATAACAAGATTATGAACATTTTTTGGGTTTTTTTTTCAAAACTCTTATTGCATTATTTAGATTGTTTAAATTATATGATAATTGTTTTAGTTAATAAAATACTGAACATAATAAATATTCGTTCACTTATTGAGATCGAAGTCAGTTCGACTGTTCCTGTCGTAAAACAGACTTACATGACTGTATTGCGGTGAAACGTTTGCCTATACTGGTATCACCTTAAATGTGTTGCTTTGAAAACGTTCCCGGAAAAAGCATATTGGACATGCGGAGCATTCTATAAGAACTGACTAATTGTGTACTTAATTAATTCAAAATTAATAACTTGACGTAATTTCATATACAAGCTCATATAATGCTATATACTATTGTTTAATTGTGTTTTGATGAAGTATAATATTGATATTTATTATTTATCATTTATTATTATTATTTACAATTACGATGTATATTCTACAGTTACGTTGATAAATCCGTATTTGATTCGTTCCCCCATCCGTAATTGGTCCGGAATTTATTTTGTCCCGGAAGGAACGTAACAGGAGCATAGATAAATTTTCGCCTTAAAGTTACGTAATTGGACGTAACAGGAGCTTGTGCCTTTAATTATCACTTGATACTGTATTTGTAACACTTGTAATACATATATATTCAATTTTGATAACAGTTTAATGTTTTATCTTTCAGACAAGGCAGCGTCATTGTAGATTACAAAGTCAATACCAATCAAGAGAGTTCCCCTGAAATCATTCAGGGAAGTAAAAATGTGCTGAGTGGTGGATCAGCATCTGTAACCCTGGGTAACACGACTGCACAAGCATCCACTGCTCAAATTTCCACCCAAACCGGTGGGACTCAAAGTTCTCCTAGTACGTATTCAAAGTTTCATAATATAGTTTTTGATTAGAAAATAAAGTATATTGAAAATATTCTTCTAGTGAAAATTTAAAATGTAAAGAATACACATTGCCAATAGTAACACCCATCACCATAAAAAAAACTAACATTCCAAAAAGGGAAAAAATACACATCCTCTTAAAAATCTACGGCAATAAGAGGGAAAGAGATTGATGAAAACCTTTAAATTACCGTCTTTAAAAAGTTTGCTTAAAATCGTATAACTGATAATTTATTTCGTCAATAAGTGAGTAGGTTTTTTTTTATATCACTCGTAAATTATCAGGATTATAAAACATTTTCTACTACATTAAAACAAAACTGAGACTAAACACTATATTTGAGAATTGCATTTCTGTTTATAGCTACGCTCAATGCAAATACTGATACTGATGTCTGTGCTGCTCTCCAGGCCTTGAGTCCTTGTTCTTCTAACCAAGAATGTCAGGACTATAACGGAAAAGCTACATGTGTAAATAAGTAAGTAAATAAATGGATGTGGTATATACAAGTTGAAAGTTAAAAAAGTGTCATTGGTGTATGATATACCTTTGATCTCTAAGAATAGTTTCAAATTATTAACTCTTTGGTAAGAGAACGTCCATTTGGCTTTTAAGGGGGCCTATGGATATTTTTCTTCATACTGCCTTTTTATATTCGAAAAAAGAATAGCGCCGTGGTTTCTTTTTCTGTTTCTTTTCCGGATTTTTTGCATCTTTCATTCTAAATTTCACCATACCTCCCCAAAAAATCAAATTGTCGCCCCTTAGAAAAAACATACATCGTAGTTAGTTAACAAGCTTTTAATCACAACATGTAGAACGTTACGATTTTTATTCAAAACTATATTTGAAAAGACATTTGTCTCACTATTCCATTTTTAACGATTATCTATGTATTTCCTTCAAAAACTATTTTCACTGTTCACCTTCCGATGACAAGGTATTCCAATCCATTTGCTCTTCACACACGTTGGTAAGGACCGAAGTAAATCAGGAAAAAACTTCCAAACTTATCGGGAACGAAACGTATGGGAAAACCATGACTAAAGAAGATGACGAAACTTTAAAAAGATGGTCTCGCCTCTTTTGTTATTAAATGTAGTAAAACACTTCTATCTTACCTTTTACCTTTTTATAATTAATTATTCAATAAAATAACGATAAACTAAACAATTTAACGTTTCGCTCATATTCTAATGCACTTGATATTAAAATGTTATTTCTTTATCTTTTTCAGAGTCTATTCACAAGATGGTGAGTCTTTATTTTGAATTAAATGAATCACTTACACTATTTTATTTAGATTTCAAAATGAAAATGCTCTCACTCTGCAGAAGTAATGTAAGACTTTTGAACCAGCTATTACTGCATACACAACATAGATAAAATGGGTATTCTATAGAAATGGCAATGTTAACTATTGATGTTAATGAAATCGACAAAACAAGTAGACAATACTTAATGCCAAGCTATTTGTGGAGGCTGTGATATGTTAGCACTTGCTAAAAGAAATTACCAGTAGATTATCTATTCCCACTTGGCGAAAACAGGAATGGACTTTGAAAGTTTATGATGTGTTTACCATCTTGATTGTTTCATTGCTTTTAGTTTTCATTAATTTTACCCAGACTGAGTGTCTGAGAATAACAGATATTACATCCATTTATATTTTATGTATAAAAAAAAAACTTTCACGGACAGCCTTAAACAGAAAAAAGAGAAAACAAATAAAATATTCTCGTTATTCATAATATATTTGTTTATTTTTTTTATAGATAATCTTGCGGTAATATTGGGAGTTAGTATAGGAACTGTTGTCTTCTTATTGATAGTTGCCTTAGTATTTATAATCGTTGCCTTAAACATAAGAAGAAGTAAGAAGAGAGATTTGAAAGACACGTCAAGGTAAAAAAAAACAAAAAAATGCTTATTTTTATATTTTTATGTGTTTTTTTTTGTATATAAACCTTTTTCTTAAAATTGAAAATAAATGGTTATGTACGCTAAATTGCTTCCTTTTTCTTAAAGTTTCTATATAAAAATACCATTTCTAATGTATATAAAATATTAAACAGTAAAGCAATAATACAATAAACCAATAAGAAAGAAGCAGAGTACCCATGGGGCATCCGAATATCAAAAGTTCGGAAGGGCAAAGGCAAAAACAATTTGACCGGACGAGAACAGCACGAAGAAACCAACAACACAAAAACAATTGGATAGCAATCAAGAATGCATACTCAAGTTGTAACAAGAGTGAACTTAGGTTCTCAGATAGAGTAAGCAGTTCCTGCTTGCTATTGCATACCAGTCACGCTGCTGATAATTAATAATGACGCATGAACTTAATATTATCTGATGTTGGTCACTGCCACATGTAGTTTTATAAATATAGTTCTCTCTCAATTGCTGCTGACAAGATATTGATTGACTATATATATGCATTTTTATCATACCTTCTTATAAACTTATTTCATGCGGCCATCTTTCATTTTATGCAAAGCATCCAACACTGCTTTGTCTTTATACTTAGAAATGGTTTCTTCCGCAGAGTCTGTCTTCTCTGGTAAAGTGCAGCAATATTCAAAAAAGTTCGTAGACGTAAAGTCAGGCGTAACTAACATAGACAACAACAGGAGTCACGGCTAAAGCTACGTTTACGAACTTTTTTGAATACTAAGCCTGTTGCTTTAACGCTTTCTGTGTATTTTTCAGTGATGCTGACTTCGGTCCTGGCATAGGAATGAAATATCACCCGTTTAGTGGTGATTTGTATGGAGGTCAAGATACATACCATAGATTCTTCACAGGTCCAGGCACGTGGTCAGGTAGGTAAACTGATAAATTCAATTGTTTTTTTTTATAGTCGTGGCTTTAGGCTAAAAATCCTCTGCAGCGACTTTAAGCCAGAGTCGCCGTGTGCCTTAGGTCGCCCAGCCCATGACATTCCACCACTAGAGTTATCTGCTCCAGTTACAGTTGTACCGGAGACAGGGTCAGTCTCCCACCGTGTGGAGGTTCTGGACGAAATATGGGAGACTGAAACTATATGAAATAACCTATTTAAAGGGGGGTCCGATTTAAAACACAGTGGCGATGGATAAAAAAGAATAAACAAACCAAAATTCCGCAATTCAAATTAAATGCAGTAATTATTTGATACATAAATTTTTAAAATAAGTTTAAGAATTTATATATTTAATGTAGTTGCTTATGTTATGTTTTAGTAACGATTTTTTTTTCTCTTTTCAGAATCTGAATTTCCAGTTACCCGTAATATGAAAGATGTAAGTTTGCCTATAAATACTACTTAAAGAGAGAAAAACGAAATTCAAAATACACATGGAAATTTTGTGAAATTCACATGAAATTAACATTACGTGAAATTCACATGGAAAATTTAAAGTGAATTTAACATGAAAAATCTTCTCAACATTTAATGTTCTTTAACTTTCAGACATGGATTGATCTTCATCTTAATTTGGTTTTCGTGTTCGGTATTTTTGGTTTTATTGTTAAATGCTCTCATATTCCAAATATAGTGTTTGGCTTTTTCAATATTTTTTTCATATAGAAAATATGTTGCTTTTTCTTAGATACACTTTGAATAAACATATTTGTGTACTTTGTTGATTGAGAGGGCTTTTTCTTTAAAAAGGCATCATGAACTTGTATAAAACTAGTATTAACGTTAAGAAACAAATGTAAAGTTCAATTGTTTTAACTATTTTCTTTTTAAACAGTTTCAGATTAAAAGACCACAAGTGAATATGGGATATAATATGTCTTGACAATACCGTGACAATAGATGGTATGTATTAGCTTCCTAAATTACACAAAAACAAAAATCACTTCAGTTCATATTTGTTTTAATAAACCACTTAGAAATAGGAGTTACGTTTAATAAAAAAATCTCTTGAGAGCATTGTTAACATTTCATTTGATGCTATCAAATAAAAGCAATAACAAAAAATATATTTTGAAAAGAATAAGATTGGACTTACTTCAAAAAGAAGAATGTAGCAAAAATATTGGAAAAAGATTATTCCAAATTATTCTAAAACGGGTTACTTTTTCAGCAATGAAGATAGTGAAGTGTTTAACATGAAAATATATAAAACCAGTCATTATTGTACTTTTTTCATTTCAGAAATGTGCAATACATAACATAGACAATGACAACCGGTCGAATAGGACAAACAGATTATGAAGACTATAGTTATGTTTATTTATTATCATCTTGGTGCTATAAGCATTAGTGTACAGTTCGGTTAGACTATACGTCAGCATTAAAACATCATTCCAATTAGCTGTTTTGGTTAGAGAAAGAATATAGTGCTTAGTTACCATTTAAGAACCAATTCAACACAGACACACCAAATCAGTCCAAAGCTCAAAGCATATAGCATGACAAGACTTTGTGTAGCATTATATAAATAAAGGTTAGCATTACAAGAAAATAGGGCACATTGTTCTCCACTCTAAGACAACATTCACCTAGCCAGCATCAATGATAGCCAGCATCAATGCTAAAAAGCTATTTGTGACATGACTTTTAAGTTTAGCATTATATATTAATTCATATTCTATTTACTTCAATGAAGGGTACACAATATTTTAAGTTTGTAAAAATATTTGTACCGTTTATAAGTGCTTTATAGCAATTTTGCAATAATAAATTGTAGTAAGTGATTTTTCATTGTAAATGTATATTTTTAATATAAACGTGAAATCATTATTTATTTTAGAAAAAAATTGTCAACCTCTGTGTCTTCTTGAATGGGACGGGTCCAATTTTATATAAAAGTACAAAGTCATCACGAATGTCCTTGTCGTATTCAATCAAATTTTATGCTCAGATGTGTATTATTGAGAAAATTGTGTGTTGCATGAATGAATGTGTGAAGAATGCATCTTAGAAGTGCGTGAAAACGAGTATATACATTTTATCCTAGTCAAAGCATTCGATTATTTGGATTTTTTAAAAATTGTCTAATTATCATTATCTACTCATGCACTTAATACTGTAAAAGGGGATAATTTCATGTGGTTTAAATTTTGCGTTTTCAGTTCCAATATGCATTCGCGAGGTTTTAATTTCACATTTTATTAGATCATAGAATATTGGGTCCTTCTTAATGTAATTTACGCGAGGGGATATTTTCGCGAATTGATTATGGTCGCGAAATTAGCGAAAATAAACCCCTCGCGAAAATTTTCCCATTTACAGTATTTCAATGTGTTTTTCTATCACTGTCACTCATGAAACGAGGTCAATTGCTTGTGACGTCTTTTGGGGCCAAACGGCAACAGATAGCGAAAGTAGCGGCATACTACTTTAATAAAAAAATAATGGTGCGTCATTTTTTGTACTTTGTGTTTCGTATAACCACTTTTTACGACGATCCAGATTATATAACGTGATCTATGATTTATTTGTCACATAAATTGTCATTTTCACGGGTTAAGGTTTTTAGCTAAAATATCCGAAACAGAGCCTTGTATGCCCGTATATAGGACGGGCTAGCTTTTAGTTTCGGAGATCAAGTTTAGACTTCCCGTTCAATAAAGCAAACTTTTGATTGGATGGATAGGATTTGTTGTGAAGTTAATGATAAGGGGATGGGGAACTCGAAAACCTTGACTTGATAAGATGATGGGAGCCAGTATATATATTATTGTGAATCTCTTGTTAAATATTTGTTTGTTTTATATATGTTTTTGTTCACTGTATTTTTATACATGTAATGCCAAAATATATGTTACATTTATATCTATATTATAAAAGATGGAATAAAATTTATTTATAAGATCTCTGTTTTATTTGTTATCAAAACTAAAGAAGAGTGTCATACTCTGACATGTGAATTCAATTACTATATCAAAAGTATATTTTGACTTTCCGACTCTCTCTTGACACCATTTGCGAGGATGGTCTCAAGAAACGATGCTAGTCCTTCGGAAGGGACGAAAAAAGGTTGTCCTGTGTATGTGGAGAGCAATACCCCATGCACGTTATAGACCCTTTTGTAGAGTTCGATAAGAGTAGGCTCAATGGGGGCCGGTGCAAAGGCCACACTCGTTAACTGCTAGCTGGAGAGGGATTTACATAAGCATTAAGCTTGTTTCCCAATCCAGGATAAATAAATATGTTTAAACTAAGTATATTGCCAATCTGATTACAATCAGATCTATCAATTGTTCCCTACTCAGATCTGTAGACATCTGCTCTGATGGCCTTTTGAGTTGACCAACCAGATTGCAGCTTACAAGATCTTGCGAGCATTACTTCTTATGATAAATCCAGAGGATTCCTCCAAAAAATTCACAAGAACAGAAAGTAGAATGGGATGTCTTGAGATCCACCGTGCAGAGACAGTTGAGAACAATTGATACGTAGATCTGATTTTAGACCCTATGGAGGTTTTTGAGAATTTTGAATTATAATATTTTCAAGTCAAGACATTGCGGTCTTCAATTTCTCTGGTATGTCTACGTACTACCCTGTTTTGTCTTTAATGTCGGAGAGAAGCAAAGGTGTACCAAAGGGGTAATCAACATCATAAAACCGAAAAGACAAAGACAAAACCGGTAGACAAAAAATCATCATAACGAAACAAACCACACAACAACATAAAACATACACACACATAACAACAAAACCGCAACTCAAGTCGAAACGAGAGAGAACTCAGGTGCTCCGGAAGAGAAAACACACCCGTCACTTTGCCAAAGATCGATTTAGTGTTGGTCAAATCCGGAAAGGATGACATTACCAAACTCTATGTCAAACCAACATCTGTGCTCATCTGAGAGATAGAAATTCCGTATTTGTATACAAGCACATGATGTCTTCCGTAAAATTTCTTGAATGATGACAAAAACCTTGGAGCAACGTACCCCTGTGTTAACAATTTGCTTGTCAGCCGTGTAGCTCTATCGAGGAAGTCGTTGTACTCCCCACATGCTCTGGAATAACGAATCAATTGTGATACGTAAACTCCATATGCTGGAGCGGACGGAATGTTGATACACAGAAAGGGAAAGTTAACTATTGGAAAGTTGAAGTCATCACGTTTGTAATAGAGCTTTGTACAAAGCCTTCCTAGTGTGTCAATTTCGAGAAATAGATCCAAATATGAAGCGCGGACCTCCTAGATCTGCAGTGTCCTTTATCTCAAGTTCCTTCGGATATATGAGATGTAAATAGTCACCAAATCGAGGATTGTTTAATGAAAGGACATCATCAATATAACAAAATGTGAGATTGAAGGATAAAGCAAGTTTGCAGTCCTTTTTGTCTAGAAGTTGTTGTAAGAAGTCCGCTTCATTAGAATGAAAAAACGAATCGGCAGGCAATGTGCACAATTTGTGCCCATTATGATGCCTATTGTCTGCTGAAAAACACGTCCACCAAAATGTACATATATGTTGTCGATTAAAAAGTTGAGCATTAATTTCTATTTTTTTATCTTCTGTAAATTTGTTTTTCTTGCTAGACTCTTGGATGACAAAATAGGTCTTTTTATAATCGACTACCAAATACTTGTACCTGCGTTTTCCGTTCTTTTTGATACAGCTACGTTTAATCAACTGTGCCAAACGAGATTTAAATTGTGAATGTGGAATTGAAGTTTATCAAAAGTTTAATGCTACTTCATGATGAAAATGACTTAGAATGGAGACTTTCCACCAGTTCTGTAGAATTTTTGAGAATCCACATTTGATTGACGCCATTTCTAGAGTAACAACACTCGAAATACTTTTGAAGGCTTGATTTTATTGCCGTCAATATTGATGTTAACAAAACTGAAAGAGGTTTAGTTGTACATTTGGATGACCCAGCAATAAATCGTTGGTTGTATGGAGTTTTATGTAACTTTGGAATCCAATACAAGGATGGAACGTCATCGTTCTTTTTTGTCAACAGAAATGCCCAAGGAAGAAATGACAGAATTATGATTGTTGATTTTCTAGAAATGCCCAAGGAAGAAATGACAGAATTATGATTGTTGATTTGAGATTGGTTATTCAAATTCAGTAGTTTTGTTATTGCTCAAATTATAGAACAAAAACACTCCGTTTTTTCAACCGTCCAGTCAAATGTTTGTTTGTTTTTCATTTTTATAAACTGAAGAAAATCTAGGAAGAAGTATGGTTAATAGCAAAAGCCAAAATCATATCTCATAGATAAGCAGAGATTAAGTGACGGTTTGAATCTCTGGTAAAATTATGTCTACCTGGAATGTGAACATCTGGAGCAGTGGAGGATATAGGGGGTGGAATCATCCTTTTTCATCGAAAGTTCTGGAACTTTCATGTAGGTTTCCAGACAAAAATTGTCTGGATTCACCCATCCGAAACTCTCGATCCGCCATCCCTATGGAGAGGCCCCAACAGTCAGGATTGCCCGTGAGATTATAGGATCCGCCACCCCTGCTGAGAGGCCCCTCGAAACATGTTTGCCTGCGGGTGACTAAAAATCTGTGAAAATATGTTTATACTTTCATCAGTCCTGACAGCTGAACGGACGTACGTTCTGGTTAATCCTTCTTTAACCAGAGATTGCCTTTACATCCAAACACTTGTTTACTCAATGGAACTTTCCACTCTCGGATTGCAGTAAGACTTGCCTGGGGTCTACCTGGATATTATACAGTTGCACCATTCCCGCCTACGCCACAATTCCTCACCAGTGCCCGGATAAGGACCCGGGTTTAACTTTGCTTGCCAAATATATCAATCCTGTCCGCCAGTTGAGTCATCGACATGGGGTGTACCTAGATCGGCGGATGCGTTTCCTGTCCCGTCTCGTTCTTGCACTTGCCATCATGCATACTAGTATCGGACATGGACTTAGATACATCCAGACCTACCAGTGATACCAATCCAGTCACTTGGTTAATCGCCAAAGTAACAAATTGTCCAGGTACCATCGACCATCCCTGGTCTGTCAGACCTAGCCTATCTGGCCTGAAAAGCGCCGTTGTCAGCGTCAAAACTATTTGAATAGCAAGAGACTCCCAGGCTCGATTTTCTGGTCTTGAAGCGATAAGGGTCTTCTATAAGGGGTCATCTGACAACTTCGACCCAATGAAGACTTTTGTAGAGCACAATAAGCTGAAAGTTTATGCAAGCATCCGCATCCGCTGTTTTAAGTTTGCAATAGTTTTCATCCTTTAAGGCAATACATGAAACAAGAGGCTCCCAAGAGCCTGAATCGTTCACCTGACTTCAATGCTTTTTTTTACATTGAAAGGCGTATTTAAGTTTATTAAGGGGTCATCTGACAACATCGATTAACTTAATGCATTAAAGAGTAGAGTTCAATTAGTTTAGCAATTTTACCAATCAAAAGGGTTTTTTTTTAATTTTTTCAACAGTTTGCCAGCTATAAATCATAAAAAGTTTATTGAGACACTTACGGGACCATAAATTCTATTAAGGGTCAATGAAAACTCCCAACATATTGAATTTTTGTAGGGCTAAACTATCTAAACAGGTTGTAACTTAACGTTTTTTCTAGCTTTAAAGGTTTGCAATACAGTGCGGAAAGGTTATGAAAACTTTGAGGCTCTAAGGGGAATAACACCTAAAAGTAAGGGTCCTACAACTTTGACCCTTTTACAGGTTTTGTTGTTCTTTTTGAGCTTAACAACATGTTATTTAAATTTCTCAAATATAATAATTGTTTTCGAGATATTGAGCTTAATAAGTACAAAATTCAAAAAAAAAATCACGAAAAAGGGCAACAACTCCTACATGGATCGTTACATCTTCACAATTTCAGGGTAGGTAGATCTTGAGATTCTGAACACTTTTGCGTCCCATCAGAATTTTGATATCTGTGAAACCATCTGTCTTTGGAAAAAAAACTGCAATTTACCCCTATCTCCTATTTTTAGCAATGGTGGCAATGCTTTTTATCAATCAAAAATCCAAATGATGGTTTGTAGAGCTCATGCCAAGGAACAACTATACTACACAGGAAAAATAGCTACGGATGTATTACGGATGGTCCTCTATCCATCCGTAAATCATCCGTTTTATCGTCCGTAAAACGGTTAATCCATGCACGTCTGATTTTTTTCCGTAATGAACTATGAAAACGAATGAACATTTACGGATGAATATCATTCTATGCGTTTTTCATCCGTAGCTCAAACCATCCGTATTTCATCCGTTTTTCATCCGTATCATGAAAATACCATTTTCACACAAAAAATTTTCCTGAAACCCCTCTAAAATTAATGGTTATGACCTAGATCATTTGGAAACAAAAATACAGGGTATTTTAAATGTTACGGATGAATTCCATCCGTAAACGATCCGTACTACGGATGATTATATACGGATGATAAACGTCCGTGTGCTCGATTTTTCCGTATTCTACGGATGGTTTACGGATGAAAACATCGGTAGCTATTTTTCCTGTGTAAAGTTAATTGCAATTTAACTTAAGGTATTGGAGGAGTTAACGATTTTAATATCATGAATAAAGACTGCAAAAAAATGGTCAATAAAGGTAACAACAAAATTACCGAACTAGGATGATCAATCTCATATATCCAAGAACAAATGACAAAACAAGGCAAAGACATGCCAGAGAAATTGAAGATCGCAATGGTTCTGACTTGGTACAGGCATTTCAAAAGAAATATAGACGTTCTAAGGGGAATACCTCCTGAAAGAAACGAACCTACAACTTCTATTCTGTAACAGATTCTGTAGATTTTTGTGTGCCTAACAATATGCAATTTATTTATTTTTTTCTAATATCCTTTATGGTTTCCAAGATATTGAGCTTAATAAGTACAATATTAGGGCAAAAAGGCAGAAAAGGGGCCATAACTCCTACATAGTTTGTTGGATCTTTTTTTTCAAAATTCATGTCAGGTAGATTTTAAGTTGATGAACACTTTCACTTAGCCAGAATTTTGATATCTGTGACAGTTTTTAACATTTTTGTAACATTTTTGAGTTATTTGAGAAAAACTGCAATTCACCCCTATGTTCTTTTTCTAGCCATGGCGGCCATGTTTTAAAAAAAATCTACACTTTTATTCGACCAGGTGCCGTCGCTGCGGGCTTTTTCATATATACTTCCAGAGTCAGTCTATCCTTAGTTTACAATGTGATCGAATATATTATCTGCGCTTGTCAGAACAATCTTAAAAGGACACTTATTTTAAAATCCGAACATAAATTTGATATCGTGTAGGCGGTATAGAAGCAGCCGTTTATGTAAGAAAATCTATAAAGCTAACAAAATGAAATAAAATACTAGTTTAACGCAGCCATCTACACTTTTAACTCAATGGAATTTCAATCAGTTAGGATTGAAACACATTTTTTAACAAAAAATCAATTTCTTTGAAAGAATTACCAAACAAGAATATGTCCAAAAGACATAATGCCCCATCTCGCAACATTTATTTTTTTCCACAATCACTTAAGCATCAACATGGTTGCTATTAAGGCACTTGTCAGTCAGATTGAATTGACTTAACCATTCTTCTATAAGTGGTCATTCATGCGGAAAATATAGGTCAATGCCAGCATCTGAAGCATGCATTGTTCTAAGCATCACTAGGTGCACCTACCATAACAATATAGTTGATGTGGCACATGTCATTAAAAAGGAACGGACTCAAGTTAACCATTCTTCTATAAGTGGTCATTCATGCGGAAAATAAAGGTCACAGCCAGCATCCGAAGCATACATTGTGCTTAGCATCACTAGGTGCACCTACCATACGTGCAACAATATAGTAGATGTGGCACATGTCAGTAAGTGGAAATAGACTTTAACCACTCTTCTTTAAGAGGGGGTGGTAAAGGGGGGTACATGCACGGATGAACGACCAATAAAAATGATAAAGCCTTATTTTAAAGGAATTTCATATCTTAAAAAAGCCACTGCTTCCTCGAATAGGTTATGGCTTAAATTAGATAAACACTTCTTTGGCTTTGATAAGGATGTTTACTTGTGTGCAGTTTATATCCCCCCCCTTCTCTTCAAATCACTATGATAATGACCTAGAAAACATAGAAAATGAAATTTCTTCCTTTTCCAATATTGGAGAAATCTTATTGGTAGGAGATATGAATGCCCGAACAGGAGACAGGGCAGATTTTATTGTAAATGGTTCAAATCGAATCAATTCTTTTGATGGCATAGATTTGCTTCCTGAAAATTATATTACTGACAAAGAGATGAAAAGGTCTAATCAAGATAATACAACTAACACTGTAGGTATCAAATTATTAGATTTGTGTTTATCTTCAAGGCTGCGTATTTTAAATGGTCGTTTCTTAGGCGATTCGCTTGGATATTTCACCTATATGTCCAATAATGGATTTAGTACTATTGATTATGCAGTTGTTAGTGAGAGTCTCCTGTCCTCAGTCAAATATTTCAAAACAAACAACTTTACTTATCTTTCAGATCATGTTCAGATTACATTATATATGAAATGTTCTATTAACTATGAGAAAGAGTTTAGACTCAATGAAGAAAAATGGCATCAAATTAAATCATACAAATGGTCAGAATATTCTCAAGTAAAACTTATTGATGCTTTATTAACTGAAAATATCAAAAATGACATTTTAGACTTTGAATTGGAAAATTTTGATGAAAACCAGAAAGATGTTGATGGGGCAGCGGAAATGTTAACAAATATGTTCACCAATATATCAAATTTATCATGCAAAACTTGTCCAAAATTTAAAAAAAGGAAGAAAAAAAATCAAACAAGTCTGGTCTTACTCTACTGTATATGAAACTAAACAACAAATAAACAATTTAGGTAATAAAATAAAAAATAACCCAAACAATGGTCCTCTAAAACAAAAATTTTTTGAACTAAAAAAGTTGCTCAAAAAAATGGTAAAGAGGAAAAAGATGGAATATCAACAAAAAATATATAATTCTTTAAATGAAAGTCTTGGTAAAAATCCAAAAGATTATTGGAAAATTTTGAAGTCTTTGAAAACTAAACCAGATGATGGAGAGATTCCTGATATATTAAAAGATGATGATGCCCTGAAAAAGCATTTCCAAGATCAAGGAAACCCTACCTCAGAAATAAATAATGAGTTTGTTAGAAATATTAAATCTGAATTAGAACTATTAGAAAGTGATTTAGATTTTAAGGCAGAAACTGACTCTGCAATTTCATGTGCTGAAGTAAAAAAAGTTATTAGAGGACTTAAACTCAATAAATCGGCCGGGCCAGACAGAATTCTCAACGAAATAATAAAATTTTCTATTAATGCTGTAATCAAAGCAATTGTAAAAGTATTCAACATTATTCTAAAATCTGGGATATATCCAACCTCTTGGAGTGATTCATATATTATAGCGCTACATAAAAAAGGAGACAAGTCGGATCCTCACAACTATAGAGGTGTATCTCTAATAAGTAACCTTCCTAAAATATTTAATGCTGTACTTAATAATAGACTAATAAAAGCTATTAATGGACAACTAAATAACTGTCAGTTTGGTTTCAGAGAAAACCATAGAACAGGTGACAGTATCTTTATACTAAAATCTTTAATAGATAAATATTTACATAAATATAACAAAAAAATATATGCATGCTTTATTGACCTTAGAAAGGCTTTTGATTCAGTATGGAGAACAGGCCTTCTCTACAAACTATGTAAAATGGGGATAGGAAAATCTCTATATACTATAATAAAACAACAATACTTAGAAACTAAGTCATCATTAAAATTTCAAAATTTCATTTCTGACAGTTTCAACATTTCAAGGGGTGTCAAACAAGGAGACTCATTGAGCCCACTTTGTTTAACATTTTTATAAATGATATAACAGCTGAATTGGATAGTAACATGTCAAATCCGCTAAATATTGTAAATAGTAAATTAGGGTGCCTTCTTTTTGCTGATGACCTACTTTTACTCTCAGAAACCAAAGAGGGTCTTCAAACCAGTATTGATAAGGTTGCCTCTTTTTGTGAAAACTGGCAACTTTCTTTAAATGTTAATAAAACTAAAAGCATGATATTCTCAAAAAGGAAACATAAATCTGATCCTTTTGTAGTAAAATTTAAAAATGAAAACATTGAAAATGTGGAAGAATACCGCTATCTAGGACTACTCATTAGATCGAATGGCAATCTCAGTCATAGCATAAATGACATAACCAATAAAGCTAGGAAGGTTATGTTTTCTATTAAATCCTATACAAACTCTTTGAATAACCTACCTGTAAATGTATCAAATAATCTATTTGATAATATGGTAAAGCCTATCTTGACTTACAATTCTGAAGTAACTTACTCAGATTCATATTCAGCATATTTCAAAGCAAAAAAAAAGAGCTTTGATTTCAGGAAAATACATAGATCCATTTGATTTCATTGACAAAATTCACCTAGAAAGATTACACCTAGGATATTGCAAATACGTCCTTGGTGTCAATAAGAATTCCTCAAATTTTGGAGTGAGAACTGAACTTGGTAGACTTCCAATAGATTGCCATATAAAAGTACAATCATTAATGTACTTGGCACGTTTATTTACATCTGATTTAAACCCTCTTTTAGAAGAATCATTTCAACTATCAGAATCTTTAGATGCTAGTGGCATATACACATGGGTCTCATATGCAAAAGATATCCTTTCAGAATCTGAAATCGATATAGAGAGACTGAAAGTTTGCAGAGACCAGAAAAGTCTAAACAATATTAAAAAGTACATCAAATGCCAAATGCATACATATTACATAAAACTTTTTAAAGATAAATTAAACAGTATAGATGAAAAAAGCAAACTTTTTTTCTATAAAAAACTAAATATTAACTTTCTAACTAAACCTTATTTATCCATTTCAGATTTTGAATTTAGGAGGTTAATTACTAAATTAAGAATAAGTGATCATGTATTGTTAATTGAAAAGGGAAGGCATTTTAAAATACCCAGGGAAGAAAGACTTTGCCAAAAATGTAAATTATTAGATGATGAGATCCACTTTTTATTACACTGTAATATTAATTCAAACTTAAGAAAAGAATATTTCGAGTTTCTTTCTTTTAATAGCTTTTTTAAAGACCTAAACATCAGTGAAAAAATTATATACATATTAAACCCATCAACACCAACAGAGGTAAATAAATTAGGATCCTTTATTAAAAAGTCTATAGAACTGAGGACAGGGGAACCTTAAACATTTGCTTCATAATGTATATATATTTTTTTTCAACTTGTTACATGTGTATTTGTATGTATGTCTGTTTATGTCTATGTTATACTGTCACAAACTGTATATATGTTACAGTAAAAGTGTATAATTAGGAATTATACATAATTCCTGAAATTTCAGTAAATATGTATAATTGTTCCAGACCGTATGCGTATTCAGACCGTACGCGTACGGTCCGGACCGTACGAGTATATTTTCAAAATACCTGTACGGTCGGACCGTACGCGTACGGTCTGACTTGCATTTTCCAGATCAATATTCAATAAAATATATCGATCCTGTAATTATGTATTAATTTTATTATATTTTACTGGTATATTTTTTGTACAGAGTTCACACAATATTTAAAATCAATTTAGTGTTGTGAAATAGAAGCTAGTACTTATATACGTCAGTTGTAACAAATAAAACAGTCATTTGTTTACCCGTGAGAAGACAAAGAGACGGGCTTATGGAGGCTGATTTAGCAAAGATTTAGGCAATATGTTTAAGCAATTCGTCCGTCATTTTCCCCACATATTTACCTACTTTTTAGCAAAAAACAAGTTCCATAGAGCTTTTATTTTTTATATTATGTGCAGCCGATTTTACTTTCTACAGATATAGGTTATATGTATTGTCGTCATCCTCAAACTTTCATGACTTTACTGAATATAATTTTAGAATGATTTTTTAGTCATCATCACGAAGTCTGACATTTTTGTGGACCCTATATACCGGTGAAATCCAACAACAAAGCAAAGAATAAAAACCAACAAATTCTACCAAATGAATATTAAACATCATATTTCCCAATTCCCTCACATACCGCATTTCTATATTTTTCAGCTATTTACAAATTCTGACTTTTGTTCTATTTTGTTTGTCTTATTTTTTTAAGTTTGCTTTCCTCTTTTTATTTTTTTTTCAGTTTCCCTATTTTTTCCGTAGGAATCTGGGAGTTGGTAATAACACTTTTAAGGTTAAAATTAAAATATTATTTCCTTATTTCCTAGTATTATATGAATAAATGCAAATTTAGAGAAATACCTATATGGTCTGAATACTTGTATGGTCCAGCTCGTTTTAGACCTTACGGGTATACTTGCATGGTCGGACCGTACGCGTACGGTCGGACCGTATAGGTATACTCGTACGGTCTGGACCGTACGCGTACGGTCTGGACCGTACGCGTACGGTCTGAATACCTGTACGGTCTGGAACATAATTACTAAATGGGTTAGGAATTATATATAATTCCTAATTCTGACCAGTAATTATACATAATTACTGATTTTCAAAGAAGTTTTTATACAAATTTACTGGTTTGATTTTAGTAAATTTGTAGAATAGGATACAAACATTCCAATTCATTTGTACTATTTTTCTCTAACTGTTGAAATTATCAATCTCTTTACACAAATTTTGTTAAGCTAATACTTTTAAATAACTATCATTGTTTTATTCACCCTCTCATTTATTCTCTTTTTAATATGCCATGGTAAGTATTTTAATTATTTCAGCTATGGAAGAAATGAAATAAAATAATAATAGTGAAGTCAATTTTAATAAATTTAAAGGTAAAACTTAGTAAACATATTTTGTACAAGATTTTTTGGCTAAATTTTAGTCAGAAGTAAAAAGAACAGCTTAAAAATCTTTTTTTCAGACTCTATTTATTTTCTGTTTAAATAATAATACATGTGTATCAGAAAGAGTGTCAAAGAATATACAGCTCAGCTTACATGTTTCTAAGCATTTAATAACTTTTGTTAATGTCCATATCTTGGGCAACTGTTCATGACTCGTGTGTATTGTGGTTAGTATAGCAGGATTCCCTAGCCTTAAAGTCAAATTGACTGGCCTACTAGTACTTTTCTGGGAATTTTATTTTTTATCAAATATTCTAATACACTAGTTTCATAGTTTTAATCTAATCTGACTTTCATTAAATTTGTTAGGGATATTATTCTATATCATTTGCAATTTGAGACATTCGGTAATTTAAAATAATGGGAAAAGGTCACAAAATGTGAAAGTTCTGGTAAAAACAGGTTTAAAACAAACACACTTTCTAGATGAAAATAAAGTAAAATGTTCAATATATTGCCATCTAATCATATGCTTAAATAAAATAATGTGCCACACTTGAACAATGAGAACTGGAGATTTTTCCAAATCCAATATTAATAATAAATATGTGTAACCTACATGGGTTGAAATTTTGTGAATGTTATGGTTTGTGCTTATTTTGCTTTGCTTCACATGTTTTTAAACAAATAAGAATAAGTGTAATACCATTTCATTGGTCTTTAGGAATTATACATAATTACTGCTCAATATTTTAGAAATTACGCATAATTCCTGAAAATTTCAGTAATTATGTATAATAACTAAAGAGGCCAGTAATTATACATATTTACTGAAATTTTCAGGAATTATGTATAATTCCTAATTATGCACTTTTACTGTAACATATATAGTTTATATGACAATAAAGATTGAATTGAAAATTGATAATCACGATGAACGGCCAATAAAAAAATGATAATCACGATGAACGAAAAATAAAATAGAGAAACATGATGCACGATGAACCTCCATGCACGGCTGAACGGGAAATAAAAATTGCTCAACACGATGCACGAAAAAAAACCCTTTACCACCCACTTAAGAGGCCATCCATGCGGAAAATATAGGTCACATCCAGCATCCGAAGCATGCATTGTGCTAAGCATCACTAGGTGCACCTACCATACCAATATGATTGCCATGGCAATTGTCAGTAAGAAAAATGTACTTGAACCATTCTTCTATAAGTGGTCATTCATGCGGAAAATGCATTGTGCTAAGCATCACTAAGTTCACATACTATACCAATTTGGTTGATGTGGCACTTGTCAGTAAGTGGGAATACACTTTAACCATTTTTCTGTACGTGATCATTCATGCGGAAAATATAGGTCACATCCAGCATCCGAAGCATGCAATGTGCTTATCATCACTAGATGCGCCTACCATACCAATATGATTGATGTGGCATTCGTCAGTAAGTGGGAATTTGGAAATATGGGATTTGGGACGGACAGACGAGCGGACGGACGGACTGACGAGCGGACCCGAACACTATATGACCCTCTACTTTCGTATATGGGACATAAAAACAAACAGAGAAAATACGTTTGTTGAAATGTTCTGTTAAATATACGAATTTCCTCTCTAAATAAATATATTTGATAATCACGTACTTCACATTTAGTTAATATAGATTTATCTACTTATCCTAGCTTCATGCTTCTATAAATCCTCTATAGTTTTGTAGTGTGCGAGTGTGGTCTCTGAACACAGGCACTGAAAATGATTTTTCAGTGGAATGGCAAAGTGCCTAGCAAGCAGTATTGGACCATACACAAGCGCATGTGCTTTCATTGGCGTAGCTGTTTTTTAGCACTGTAAGCACGTGCTTACAGATTTTGGCTTTTTTTTACGCATGGATATTTTGTAGGAAATATGAATGTTAAATTAATATGATAATGGCTCTGCCCTAAAAGCTCGCGAAGATACAAAATCAATATAAAAGGTGCAACCAAAACTAGGTTTAACCTTAATTGGATCTGGAAAAAATGTCAAAATACCCTCGACTTAATCAATAGCTAAGAGGGTCCACTTTTGGATAAAAAAATAATAATTTATTTGAAAAAAAATGTATTATCCGTAAAAACGCCAAAATACGGTTTGCGGCCGGGACAACATCATACATAACTTACTCGATCCTTCAGTCACATCATATCATTCGACAAGCAGACGACATCAAAATGTCACCGCTTTTCTGCCAGGTTTTGTTATATTTTTTGTATACCCGTATCTATAATTGCCAAGTACTGTCTGCAAAAAATTGATTTAGAAACCTGGTGAAAAATGACGACGTATCCAAATGATTATTTAACTTTGTCAGTTTGAGGGACCACATAGGATAAGGATGGATTAGGATTTTATTTTCAGATCAGGTAGGACCAAATTATCATACATATGTAGAAAAACAGTTGCTGATCACTTTATTTTAATGAATCTGTGTTATGAAAAGTTCCGAAAATTGATTGACAAAACTCCCACCATTTTTCTGCGCATGACTATGCACTATGGGTAAAAGGTCACGAATTCTCGCGAGAGAAAGCCTTATTTCTGTAAAAACAAAACAACTAGTGTTCGTTCGTTAGATAGTTAAGTTATTGTCATTAACAACAAAAAAAGGTTTTGTTTTGTTACCGTTTGTAAATAAATAAACGAAAATAAAGGGTCTCGCTAACGCGAGACCCGGTTTTTTAGAAAAGGTCCGATGCCTTCCAAATGATGACAGAATTTATTTTCAACCATCGTATTTTGAGTCTCGTGCAATTTGGCAGACTCTCTACAATAGTGAGCTTCGCTTCGCTCGCATAATATGAGAATGGCTCTGCCCTAAAAGCTCGCGAAGATACAAAATCAACACAAATCATGTTGATGCAATGTGATAAATAAGATAATAATAGGTTCAGCCTAATCTGGGTCGAACCTTAATTTGGATCTGGAAAATATTGTCAAAATACTCTCAGCTGGACCAATATCAAAAGAGGGTCCGCTAGTGATTAAACATTGAATAATTTGTTCGAAAAAAATAATAATTAATGTATTATCCTAAAAAAAACCGTCAAAATATGGTTCACGGCCGGGACAATATTATCCATAACTTGTACATAAATATTGATCGTCCATTTGTGACATCACATATCCAGCAGACTGTAAACATGAAGACATCAAAATGTCAATGTTCTTCTGTCAGGTTTTGTGAGATTTTCTGTATACCCGTATCTAATTTTTACTAGTACTGGCTGCAAAAGATTGAATAACCTGGTGGAAAATGATGACGGACCAATGATTGCATTGATAATTTAACTATGTCAGTTTGACTTTGAAGGACCACGACACGGCACATGTCATGAGGATGGATTAGGATTATATTTTCAGATCAGGTAGGACCAAATTTATTTATCATACATATGCAGAAAAAATAGTTGCTTGTCACGCTTTTACAATGAATCTGTTTATGTTAAAAGTTCCGATAATTGATTGGCAAAACTTAGTTTTAACTACCTTTGTTAGGGACGATGTGATGTGATATTTCCCGCCATTTTTCTGCGCATGACTGTGCACTCTGTGTTAAAGCTCACTAGTGTATTGAAATCTCGCGAGAAGGGGGGCCATATTTAAAAAAACAAAACAACTAGCCTTCGTTCGTTAGATAGTTATTATTTATTGAGAAAGTTCTTGCTATTAACAACAACAAAAGGTTTAGTTTTGTAACCGTTTGCAAATAAATAAGCGAAAACACCGGGTCTCGCTAACGCGAGACCCGGTTTTTTCGTAAATTCCCAATGCATTCCGAGTAGCAGACAGAATTTATTTTCAACCATCGTATTTTGAGTCTCGTGCAATTTGGCAGACTCTCTACAATAGTGAGCTTCGCTTCGCTCGCATAATATTTGCCAACTGAAAATGTTTAATGCATTTGATCTTGAATTTCGTCATATTCAAAGTTGCCGCATGGTTTGGGTGTGCATGGTAGTTCTATACTTCGCTCATTCGCTCATTCTTAGTAATCTTGAACTTCATAAAAGTAAAGTATTTATCGACGCACGTCAACTTGACGACTTGATATTGTCGGTTCAATCATGTTTGCAATCAATTCGTAGCCAATTTTTTTACGTAGTTTAAAGTAGGATCAAACAAAATGAAGAGAAGCAGTTCTTCATTATTAAACAATTAAAGGGCAAAGTAAAATGACAAAGTTTCTTTCAAAACCAGAAAATGCTTAAAGCCGGGTCCAAATTAACCCAAACCACCAATCTAGATCTAGCATGTTGACGAAAAACAGAAGCTTTTTCTGTGACAAATAAATGGTCTATTCCAACATCATTTGTTTTTTTCCTCTTAAGGGGGCTCTTAAAGTAATTCGCGGAACGAACAGGGCCGCTGGAAAAATTTCATTTGCTTAGGTAATCAGAATCTGATGGTCTCTATTGCTTATAATGTGTTCTTTTTAACAGTTCAGAACATGCATTTGTTCGAGATCCTGCACGGTGAATGGGCAAACCTGACAACCCCGATAAAATGTCATTTAAGGCAACCTGGCCATGGGAAGTGTTTCGAAACATTTTATATCTATTTCTGAATGCAAAAAGGAGGATGTAGTTTCATTGTAGGTTCTTTCACCACAAAATTTCGAGAAACAGAGAAATATTGAGAAGCATATTGAAGACAACTCATCTGTGTGGAAAACAGAACATTCCTTTCCTGGAAATACTGAAGACAAAAGTAATTTCATTGCCCTCATAAATTAAGTTTTAGCTGACCATAACAGTCCTCCAAATGCGAGATATTGGTAAGAAGTGAAACATGTTTAAAACCTAAACCTGTTTAGCATGTTAATTTGGAAAGTGTTTAGGATTTAAACACAATCTAAACATGTTTAGGGATAAAAGTGTTTTAAAAATGTTTAGATTCTAACACCATTTTTACAGTGTAAGCTGGAGTGGACGGAATATTGCTACACAAGAAGGGAAAGTTGGCGATCGGAAAGTTGAAGTCATCACGTCTGTCATAATACATGAACTGGAACTAAATTTAGCTTTTATTTGCCAAAGTAATGGAGGAATAAGCGAGATTGAATTTAGTCACGTCTTTTTTTTTTTTGGGGGGGGGGTTCCTGTTCTAGGATACTTGATTATTGATATTCCCCAGAACAAACAAAACATTTTCTACACAAAATAACCGAGCACGACCCTGGTAACAAAGAAATTAGGCTAGTAGAAAATATTTTGCATACAATGCAGAATGATTAAAATGGTATGAAATCTTTATAAATATCCATGTCCAATAAAGGAGGTCGAGGAAGACTTGCAGGAAAAGATATGGTTAATTGGGAAAGGCCAGACAAAACATATATCTTATAAAAGGATATGGAGTAAATGAACATGCGACCATAACACATATATAAACTCCAACAGCAATTATTTTTTATGAGTTGAGAACGCATTGCCCGGAAAAGTGCACTCGCGGTGTTGAATTAGCGGACATTAAAGTAAGCATAATTAGATTTCCAGTTGTCAACTTTAGTCGGTATTATCCAGTGCAAAATAGCATTAGATTTACATAAGGTTTTTCGTTAGTCACTGTTATTGCATGCAATGACCATATGAATTTCCTTTACAATTTTTAACCGATTCTACGTTGGCAGCGCTACGAGTGAGTTGCAACAAGCAGGAAATACTTATCTTTCCTGAGCACCTGAGTTCACTCTCGTTACAACTTAAGTTTGCGCTGCTGATTGCTAGACGATAAAGAGATGTGGAATCAACCAACATTAAAGAAACGGCAATTTAAAAAATCACAATGGAAAACAGCCAGCAGTCCTCAGCATGACCAGAGGTCACTGCTCGCTGTCTTGCATTGGCCCAAGACTAAAAATACAATATATAAGATTCAAACAAATCCCTAGATTATCAACGAAAGACCCATTTCTAGACATAGAACAAAAAAACCAAGATAGTTGACAGGAACAAACAAAAGCTTTGACAAGCATTCCTGGCTTAGGACAGGCATACATAAAATGTGGCGGGGTTAAACTAGTTTTTTGGGCCCAACCTTCCCCCTATTGTTAATCTTGTACAAAGCACAAAATATAACACGCTCTATAAAATTCAAATCGATAAAAGTTCAATTCACCAAGAGAGAGTACTATACAAACAACGAGACGTAAATGAACTCTCTAGAGAACACTCACCGATACTGACAGCAAGCTAAGAAGCATTTATCGACTGATGTAAAAAATCAAACATATCGATTCCAAATCCATTATTACACTTCAAACAACAAATGATTTAGTATTATATCATCACACAAAACCGACGTATTTGATCGCCGTAATGCTTAAAAACAATACAATAGTCAAATTGTAAAAGATTAACGTTTTAGAGTTACTAGCAGATAATCAATATTTCTACCAAAAAAAACCCACCAAATTTAAAGGTTATACTACAATTTCCAACTTGTATCCTTTCTTTAATAAGTTTTTTAAGCCAAATTACCATGTCAAGAGCATTGTTTTTGAATTTATGTGCCTTATAAAATACATTTCCATAGAATTCAGGATGTGACATTCCTTTTACAATAAAAAAACGACGTGTATAGTTAATTTTTTCAATTAGATACCAATATTTATGAACGAATTTAGTAAAAGATTTGACGAATTTGTGGTATCGATAACCCTGTTTTAGTAATTCAGTTTAGCTATTCAGTTAGATTCTATGTTTTTATGTTGTCTGTTTAATTCGGACTGTTCTCGTTTGTGTAATCTGATATTTTCGTTGTCCTTTCTGATTTATGACATTCTAATGCCCCATTGGTACCTCGCTGCTTCTACGAAGACGCACAAAAAGTTTTTGTTTATCATTGAAAAAAAACAAGAAGCTCCCAGAAATCTGTCACCTAAACCATAAGGGTCTTTTTTATCAGTGCCTAAGGTATGTGGTTTCCACCGGGTACTCCGGTTTCCTCCATCATTAAATCCGCCCGCCCTACATGGCCCAGGGGCGTCGATAAAAGGCGTTTTAAACACCCCCCCCCCCCGACACACACACTTTTATCAGAAATCACAGCTAAAACGGGTCAGTCAAACGGCTGTTTCAACCAAATATTTTAGCAAGCAGCATTTATTCTCCATTTGTAATATTTTCTCTCTATAAAGCAAGAACACGCCCCCCCCCCACACACACACCAAAATAAATATGTTTACCTTGAAAGGGGGCATTAATTATCCCTTAAAGGAAGTTGTCAGTAAAACTTTGGATTCTACAGAGTCTAGAACCAATAGACTCTTGATTTTGTTATAGTTTCTGAATTATAAGCCAGTGGCCATGTTTTTGACGAATCAAAAACCGAAACACAACACTTTTAGGGTCAATCGTACCTTTTATAAAATTCTATTTTGAGGTTGCAAAAGGCAAGATTTTTTCAAATTGTTAATGGACGAACCGGGCTACGACGGATGCAAAAAGATGGGTCTTAAAGTGAATTTGTAACACAAACTATGATTTAATGACAATAAAACTGATTGATTGATTGATATATAATAATATACTCATTTAAAACATAAAAAACGTTTATATATTATTTAAAAATTAATGCTTTATTTTTACACATTTGCAGTGAAAAAATGTTACATATATCGCTTTAATTCCTCATGACATAACCACGGTGACTTTTAAGCATCTCCTTCCAATTCATTTTCAACTACAAAATAGGAATCGCCTTGAAAAAAGTGCATATTTTGTATGGGTTTAAATTTAGTCTCTTTTAAATTAACCATCTTTTGTTTTCTCTTTAACAATACCAATCAGTTCGGGAAATGCACTATTCATAAAATGGCCTTTGTCATTAAATTTCTTAAGTTCACTTTGAAGTCCGTCCGCGACTTCTTGCTGTTCTTTCCATGGTATAAAAGGATCGTCCGTTGATCCAAATTGTACAATAAATTGTGTGTTCTCTTTTATTTTATCCCATTGCCAAGGGGTATCGTAGTATCCGCTTTCTCTTTCATTTTCATCTCCAAGGTCTGTCACACATGCAGAGACTAATATGATACCCTTTACTTCATTGACCTCGGCATATCTCATCGCCGCCTCGGCACCTGAACTATGTCCAATTATAATAGTATTTTCGTCACATTTCATATCATCTTTCATAAAAGGGAGCCAAACCGTTTTTCTAGCTGTAATTGGGTCGGGCATATTTCTTAAATCACAAGAAATTCCTGGTATTTTGTTCAAGTTTTTGTGAAGCCATCCGTACCAGTTTGCATGGAAAACATCACCGGCACCATTCCCGGGTATTATAGCTATTTTACACGACATTTCCTGAAAATATAGAAGTCATTGAATACATGTACATCATCATTCGCAGTGATCCAGTGAGCGGCGAAATAAAACCAAAATTACTACAATGGGCTACATCTACAGGTTACGAAGCGCCGTCTCCACTAGACTATGGGTGGTTATAAAAAAAAAGTTATGCACTGATAAGAACTTAAAAATTAAGTTATATAAAAGACCAACTGAGAAAAAGGACAGAAATAAAAGAAAACTTTTTTTAAGGTAGAATCAAATTTTTTTGCGTTTTCAGCCCCTCAGCTCAAACCTGGGAAACCACCCAACCGGCGCGATATCAGCGCCAAAAGTAAACAATTTCTATACCCAACCATTCTATTTTCAATTTTGATTCAATGAGTTGATTCCGTGTGGGGTATCGGCTTTCGAAAAAAAAAAAATCATTTGTAAACTGGCAAAACAATCCATCTAACTTATCAGCACACGGCAGAACCATTAAGACGAAAAATAATGTTGACGGACGGGACATGGACGTAAAATCCTTGAAACGGATTAAAACACAGGTAAAATACACAATTTGGGATGGATAAAGTCAGAAAAGGTAAGACATTTTATTTGTTTACAAATGATAATAGAAAAACTGAAGCGTACAGTATAAAGAAAAATGAACTAGCTAAATATTCATGTTTGAAACATTGAAATCGGTCATGTAGTTTTCGAGAACATTAACAAACCAATAGCCTACCCTCGTACTATAGCGCACTTTCAATACGAGCAACGTGTAGCAAAAACCACTTTTTTTGTGTTTTTTAAAAGTTTTATGCTCTTTTAATGATTTTTGAAATTGTATAGGATGTTCATCAATTTATTCACGAAGCCATGGACTGCAAAGCATGTCGCTGTCCAAGAAAAAGGGGTACATGTAAATAATCTACGTTACGGACGAATACATGCATGATTTATAATGTATCAGACAAATGGTGCGTGTATATACTTTGTCAGCGTCTGTTGTATGAACGTCGTGTCTTAACTGCAAACGACAGTCTGAGTTAAATTTATTAATATTAGATAAAAAAAATGTATCAATATCAGTTATGGTGCCGCCAGGTGGATGCAACAACATTCTCCTTTCTTGTAATTGTAAGATGGCTATTGGTGTGTTCGTATGAAGCTTCATGTACGTAATGGTTTTAGTTACGTCAAAAGCTGCAGAACATACACATGTATTTTAAAGGTCTGTAATGTTTGTCAGCATGACTTAATACATTGCCACATAAATGACTCAAGTTAAAGTTTTTTGATGGTTCAAATGTCTTCATCTGCAAGTGAATTGTTTATACACAATGACCTAGAATATTCATTTGTAATTTAAGATAAAAGGTCAAAGGTAAAATAATTTTCAAACATTAAAGTTCGGTAGTTTTGTTATAGGGCCAAAGTTGAGTTTTTCTTTGTTTTGTGTTCACGTGCTGGTAGGTTTGTGTCCATATTATGACACAAACAAACACAAATATTTTTTGTATTGGTGAAAAATCAGACAATTTGATTACATTTCTTTCAAAAATCTGTAAATTTTATGGAATGATTGTTGACTGCATTTTGTCAGTTCCTTGACAAAATCCAAGTGTCTCTGCAATGTGAAAATAAACAAGTTACAGTATGAATGATATCAGCCTGTTGTGCAGGACTATGGTGCCTAAATAACATAAGAATATGTCTGAATAAGCATATATCTACAAATGATTTGTGTTTTTGTCTCTGTGTGTTTCTTTGCCTTGCTGGCTGGTAGGTTTTCACAAAAAGAGTTGACGCAAAACAAAGAAAAAACATAATCATTTCAATATGTGGATCGTGTCTTTTTGGCACGTATTCCATATTCTTTCGTTTTTAATATATATTTTGCAACTTGTACCGATAAATAATATGAATGAGGGAGGTTTTGGTGCAGTAAAACCAAGTTCAACCATATTTTTAAAGGCCTGCTCTAAATCAGGACCATTGCGATCTCTTATTTCTCCGGTGTGTCTGCGTTGTTTTGTTTTTTCAGTTCCACGTTTCAGATTGATTCTTCAAGTTCGGTCGTTTTGTTATTACTTTTTATTATATTTGAATTATTGGTTGTGATTAAGTTGTTGTTTTAAACTTTGTAATATGCATTACAGAATTTATTCCCGTCTGAACGCTGACATTTTGATGTTATGGTAAATAGAACATTAGGTAAAATAGTTTTTTTCCAAGGATTTTTGATGTTTTGTGTTTACTATGAATTTTTAATTAAACGATGACATTACTTTTTGCAGTCAACATAACACGAGTGACTTGTCTTGTATTTGTATTATCATAACACTGTCAAATTATGTACCCCTTAATTGTATTTCATTTACACCTGTTGACTGCAACGCGATTATTTTGCATGTATCGGTCCGTTACCAAGTTTTATTGCATGTATTTAGAATACTTTTGTTATGCTTGAAATATATAAAAAATATTGAACGTTATTATTTGATAATTATATTTTATTAAAACAAAACTTGATTAATTTCTTTTACTTATATAGAAGCATAACTTACCAGATTATTACTCTATACAGGCCTGTTTATATTAACCAGTTTGAATTGTCCGTGTCAATGTAATCAAATCGAGCACACCGTTCGTGAATGATTTAAAAATCTACCATTGTGTTCGATAAAAAGAAATTAAATCCTTAAACAATATGTTCTTGTTTATATACTGGGCATGTTTTTAAAGTTTATTACATTCATATTTTTGATATTTTCGAGATTAAAAGTTGAAAATTGACATAAACCGTGAAAAAATTGCATGTATTGTCCGTTAACAATGTTTTTCTCCGTAATGGTTCTGCCGTGTGATCAGGAGGGATGGCTAGATTCTCTTCCTTCAAACCAAATCCGTAATTGTGGGAAATAATTTTATACCACGTAAATAAAGATAATAAACTGCGTCTTTTATTTTTGGTTAACATAATAAATAGTTCTATTTGTTCAACCTGGTCGCAATTTTTTTTACCGTGAATTTTATTTATTTTCATTCATTAGAATCACAGGTAAGGGGCCCGTCAAAGTTTCTTTAATTTCGTAACATTTGGTACACGTGTAAGGGCTCATTTTGCAGGAAAATAATCTATTTTATAACTTTTGACATGTTTAACTTTTTTTTAGTAGAAAAATTCTATTTTAAGCGTGGGAACCACCTTACTCTGACGTAGTACTTCGACTCCACCCATTTTAACTACAACTATGATTTCCCATTAATTTTGGTGAAATTAGGGTGTAATATGAGATGGAAATTCAACATTTTCTAATTCAGAAACAATAAAACTTACAACTATCTGCAAAGTTCTTAAAAATGTCCCTATTTTCGTCAAAGTATGGGTTTCCCACGTGGTTCTTTGTGTTTCATTGAATATTATGGAAATGTACACGTAATAACGCAATGCTTTCTGGGATAGCTTTGACGGGCACTTATGGCCGCCATGATGGATTTTACGAAAAATTTGTGAAAAATGATTTTCTTTTGTGGTTCTACGTTCATATTTTGAAACGAAACTTATTTCTTAGGGTTTGGTAATTTATATTGTGACATTTTAAATATTTAGATATGTTTAAATGATAGAGAAAAGACGATTTAAGGTTTCAAGAAGGAATGCTCTACGTGGACGAAGCTCATTAGCATAAACGAGGTCATCAAGATGAGCAAGGTATCGTTTAGGGCTAGGGCGCTGGACGCCACAAAGCCCATGCCTGTTTATCGAGCGGAGGAGATTCCAGACCTGCCAGATTTTGCAAACATCAATAGATCGGTCCCTGCAATGCCTACAGGAATGGAAAAAGAGGAGGAAACGGTACGGATTTTGTGTTGGTTACGTGGTCATCCGACAGGCGCCATCTTGAATCCAAATCTGTCCACAACTTTTTGCTTTGTAAAATGGTTTTAACTTAAGATTTGAAGAATCTAAAGCTATCAAACCCTGTTCACGAATATGGTTTTCGTTTCCTGAGACAAAAATAAAAGAATTTACTCAGTTATTCTTTATTCTATTTTTAGAAACCACGTGACTGCTTTCACTTCACTGATTAACACGTGGTTTCACTTTAACTTTTACCAACACCTTTTGTTTTGATGACTGCATCTATCAAGACAATGACATTATTTGAAAGATGTTGTAAGGGGGTTACCATTTGATTCTGAGGGGGTTGGTTTTTGTCAAGTCAGATTATTTTATTTCAAAATTTTGTGGCTTGAAAATTGACTTTCTGCCACTTACCGACGAGAATATTTATTTACTATGTACCAAACTAAAAAATGCCATTTTTTTTTCTTGAAGGATAGGTCAGATTATTTATTTTCAACTTTTTCCAGGCCAGAATATTTACATGTATTTACAAAATCTGGCAGTCCCCCCTTCAGAATCAAATGGTCGTCCCCTAAAAGAATGCCAAAATTTTTCAGAGGTTACTGTTGAGGCTCCATCTTAACCACAAACAAGTTATTCAGAAACATGCATGTAATTAAATGCACAAAATAGAATGTAAAAGCTTGAAAATCTTAAGTACTAATGATCAATTGATAATTAAATGTGGAATGAGTGTACAAAACATGTCATGCATTTAAAAAAAAAACAGCTATGTATAGACTTTTTGCTCATTGCCATGACCTGGCCTGGTGGCTTTCAATTATCCAGCACAGATCAAAATATAATTTATATCAGATACCGACAGACCTGTCTGGTAAAATTTCTTTCGTTCTGATAAAAAATTTCAGATAATTTAGTTAAAACATATAGCAAAAAATAGCCAAATTTGAGTTTCGGTCTGCCAAAAGCAAAAACAATTTGGGACAGTCTTAGTGTCAATATGATATCCTTCTGGAAATGACTATAAATCTGACATACATGTATTATCTTTATCAACAAATAGGAGCACCATCTACAGAGAGCACTCTCAGCACAACAGGTATATGGAACAGCAGAAGCACTTGTTATTCCTATTCCTGAGGTTGATCCCATCAATGATGAGTATGAGAAGCTTTATAAAGGAGAATATAAAACAACCAAGCAGTACATTCATATCCAGGGTAAGCCTTGACATGGTAGTATAAAAGTATTAAATGATAAGCAGTGTAATCACACTTTTAGTTGCATGCATTTTACCAATATTTCTTGTGTCCAATGGTCTTTGACTACACTGATGTACATTTTAAAAGCCTAGCTGATATGTAAGGTATTGTACCAGTAAAATGTGCAACAACTACCTACAATGTACAAACAAGAAACATGCTCTTTATTTATAATAATTAATATGCATTGTAAGACTATTTAGTTGTTTTTACTTCAAAAGAAGTGTAAACATGGTAAAGATGTACATTTGCCCTTTGTAAATTCTTAACTTTCATGCATTGCAGTCTTTTTTTTTTCCCCAGAAAACAACATGGAAGGAGTACAAAGTTTTCCTGAGAATGTTTTAAAAGCTGGCAGGGTGGTGCAGTATACTGTTCAGGACCCTACAGACATCTCTTTCATTTCTTTTAAAAAATTATTTGAATATGAAAAATTATTTAAGGATCTTGGAACTCTTGTCATTGCTCTCAGATATCATTTAGGGTTGTTCCATAATTTTATGTGGGGGGGGGGGGGGTCGTGAAGGAACTTCTTTTACATATATGGTGGGTGTTTGAGAAAGATTTTGTTCAGAGAAAATAATAAAAAATTCATTATTATTAGATGGGTGGTTGGATTAAGAAAAAAAGTGCCTCCCGACACCCCCACACATTTAATTCTGGAACAGCCCTTAGGGGAAATAATTGCATATTACAAATGTAGATATAAAATTATTATCCTTTTGGTTGCTTATCTTAAATAAGGTTAATCTTTTTCAGCGTGTGGTATGGAACAAGAAATTCCAGACTATGACATGGATAGTGAAGATGAAAGCTGGGTTGAACAACAGAGCAAGAAAATGGAAATATCTTCCTTAAAGTTTGAAGAAATGATGGATCGACTGGAGAAAGGAAGTGGACAGCAGGTCTGTTCTTGGTGTAATCGGCAGTCATTTGTTGTCAATTATGGGTGAAAAGTTATTTAAGAATACCAATGTTATATACATGTATGACATGTGTTGTGATAGTGTACTAGCTAACCCAAATCAGAATCATTGCTCAAGTTCTAAGTGTTACTTTTCTCTCACAGCTAAATTTCCTTACATTTTATTTCTTCAAAGATATGTACTTAAAAGTTTCTGCGCAAAATATATGTTTAAAAGATGAGATTTGAAATAAAAGCAAGATTTCATCATATTGGTTATAATTCAAACTTTAGATCTAATTAAGAATAAGAAATCTTATTTCTTTACATTGAAAATATTTTCATATTATGTTACTCAATTTATTTTCTGTCTTCATTACATTAGGTGGTGACTCTGCAGGAAGCCAAACTGTTGCTGAAGGAAGATGATGATCTGATAATTGCCGTGTATGACTATTGGCTGAACAAACGTTTACGCTTGGTAAGCCTTAACATAGCTCATGCACTCTTGTATCTTGATATTGTAGTGGAGGACTGTGTGAAAGCCACCAGGTTTGTTTAATGAGAGAAAATGCAACTCTTTTGTATGGATTTTTCAACTTGCATACCAATAGTTTTATGCACAAAAAAGAGATTTGGCAATTAATTATTGCCAAGAAAATCTGAAATTCTATACATATACCGTATGTTCTCGAGTATAAGTTGATTCGCTTATAAGTCGGACCCCTTTCTTGTGTGTATATATTTAATAGTGGTCAATTTTAAAATTTTGGGGAAAAAAGTTTCACTAAAATTTGAAATATGTTTTAATACTTTACATTGTAAAACAAATTTGTATAATTGCTCCTTTTCAAAGATATTGAATTTGTATTAGATATAACAATGATTTTGAAAAATGTGCATGTAAATGAAATCAGTAGTAAGTTCAAATTTTAATGACTTTATTTTCAGGCACATCCACTGATTTTACAAGTTAAGACAGAAAAAAGGGATGGTTCAACGACAAATAATCCTTATGTGGCCTTCAGAAGAAGAACAGAGAAAATGCAGACGAGAAAGGTAGGATATCTAAGCATTTGGGATGAAGTCCATTGATATTCCATCTGTCTAATATTGACATGATTGAATTTTGAAAAACCTATACAGTACATCATTTAATACATGTGAAAAGTGTTCCTAAAACACATATAAGGAATCAGAAAAATATGCAATAAAGTTGTCCATATAGGGTTAACAGGAAAAAGTTTCTTTGAAATGTGACTAAGAGCTACTCATTATGAATCTTTTTATCTTTTAAACTACTCGTTCAATTGAAAATAATAAAATTTAACCCGGAAAAAAATTGTTTGATATACTGTCAAAAGCCTTTGGAAAAAGGAGGTCTCTCATTTTTTTTTTTGTAATTTCAGAACCGAAAGAATGATGAAACATCCTATGAGAAAATGCTGAAGTTGCGGAGAGACCTCAATAGAGCTGTGTAAGTTGTCCCTTGGATGTGCAAAGTTTGTGTCTAAGATGAAGCTTAAACTTTACACTTGTTTACCTTGATTGAAGACAAACACCTTTATTGCAGTTAGCGTAAATGGGACTGGCCCTGGCCAGTAAGGGCTATTCCAGAAATAAATGTATGGGGGGGGGGTCAGAAGGCACTTTTTTTTCATACCCACCATGCATAAAATTTTAATTCTTTTTTCCCTTTATGTTGCATTTGAGAAATATCTAAAAATACCACCACCCATACAATTTTAATTATAGTGCCTTCCAACACCCCCCTCCCCCTACAATTAATTCTGGGATAGCCCTTAAAATCTTTTCAGGCAAGTGAAATTTGGAGAAACTCATCATACACCACTTTTCTATACACCTAAATCAAATCTTTTTATAGTCCTTTAAGAAGTTGGTTGAAGAAACTGAGACAAATTGAACAAATAATTAATTTGCTTTTGAAGAAAGAAGTTTTGAAATGAAAATAACTTCGTTTCATTTTGCTTTTTACAGAACACTTCTGGAAATGATCAAACGACGAGAGAAGACAAAGAAGGAGATGGTACAGCTCACTATTGAAGTCGTTGATAAAAGGTACACTTTCTGACATGGCAGCATCAGTGTATTTTAGAGTTCAAATACCTATGAACATTGACATTAAATCTTTCTATAAGGTTTTAAAAAAATAAGCAAAATAAAAGAAGTAAACAAAAATATTACAGTATTACATTAAATGCAGCGAAAGGTTTTATAAAGAATGACCTATTATAGCAACTAGACTTTATAAATGTTAAAAGTATGGTTGTCACATAAGCATGCATTTTACCAATTCATGTGTTCAATGAAAAAATAATAAAAAAGTAAGCATGTTGAAATATTTTTTTTTTACGAATTTCTTTTAACAATAAAAAAAAAGGTATGTACTTCTGGAAGTTCTTCACAAGGAATTTTACATTTTCTTTTATGTCATTGCATCTGTTAAGCAAGGTATAATTAAACTTAGATTATCAAGATCTAAATAGGTACTAGGAAGGGAAAAATCCAACATTTTACAGTCAATTTTTTATAGAAACTCTGCTAAGGATCAAGTCATCTTTTTAGGTATGCTGCTGAGGATTTTGAAGGTAAAATGTTGGAAGAAGCCGAGGCCCTCCGCCACAAGATGCCATCGTTCCTGTCACCTTACACTTACGGTGGCGTTTGGAATCAGGTGGGTTCAGGCTTGAAGAATCTGAATAGTCCACTCACAGTTTAAACTTTTGAGTTTCATTTATGGAGAAACTCCATGAACATTTCAAACTTGTTAGATGAACAATTCTCGATATAACTTAACTACTGTTACAATATATTGCATAATAGTTACTATGTAAGCCTTTAGACTGTTTCTAGATGAATTTTCAGTAATACATGTTTTACCTAAAATAATAAACAAATACTTGCTCTTTACAGGATGATTTAGTTGTGAAGAAAAAGAGAGAATACAAGAAACGTAAACACAAGCAGGCAATCCGAGAGCAGAGAGAGCACAATGTGACCAGTGTTCCACCTACTCATTTCAATGATATTGATGTCCTACATCCTGACTTCAGTTCTGAAGATGAACCATTATCACCTGTAAGAATTGTGTGCCTTTGATCAAAAATTTACTGTGAAAAAAAAAAACCAAACTATTAAGATTTGTCTTTTGGCTAGCCAAAAAAAATTCAAATTGATGTTTATACACAAGCTAATAAGAATTGTAGTCATGTCTGTTTGTCCCTATGTCCCAATTCAAGGTACTGTTGCTTTTTTTATGAACAATATAAAGGAAGTATAGTGTCGTGAAACTTTATACACATGCATCAGGTTATGAACAAACAATAATTATCATTAAATCATAACTCCAAACATCAACTTGATAGTTAAGTGATTTCTGAAAAAAGGACATGTAGCGACATAGAAAAAAATAAGAACCAATCTGGTGGGGGTGTTTGATACATATTGCAAAAGTTTTAGCATTGATGATATTTTCTCTCTTTCAGGGTATGTCACCTTCTGATCATGAGGAAGAAAACGATCCAGATGGTATGTTTGCTTTCAGGAGGAAGAAGAATTGTCATTATCAGGCTGTAAGTATTACTGGGTCATAAAGAATACATTCAAAGGAAAAAATCATGAACATCTTAGGGCTGTTCCAGAAATAAACGTGGGGGGTGTCGGGAAGAACTTCTATTACATATATGGTGGGTGATTTAGAAATATTTTGTGAAGGAACAGTGATAAAAATTAATAATTATTTATGGTTGATGGGGTAAAGAAAAATGTGCCTCCCAACCCCCCACACATTTAATTCTGGAACAGCCCTTATTAAAACAAAAAACACCATAAAATTAGTAGTATTTGATAAAAAGGGGTCAAAAAAGTCAAAAATACAAAGAAAAGCAGAAAAAGTCTTGACAGCACTGTGATTAAGCCAATAACATGCTCTGAAAAGTTAAATCGCATTTTAAGGGAACTGGTGCTCCCAAGGAGTAATGAAGGTTTTGCTGTTTTGATGCAATACTTTTGATAATTTGCTTGCTGTCAATATTTTTATTACCTTGAGAACAAGATTTACCATTATGCAATTGCATTTATACACAATACTATGAAATAGTTTCTACTTGCACTATTCTTTGAATTTATAATATATTATACGAGCACAATTGTCAACATACAAAATTCAGACCTGATGATGCTTGTTCTGTTTTCAGCCTATTTTAAATCGCCTCGGCAACTGGCCTTGGTGCAGTTCAGAGGATGGAGGAATGGGAGACAAAAAATACCGATATAACCTCACATCATTATCTCATCCATCAAGGTGTATAGGTTTTGCTAGACGGAGGTTAGGAAGAGGAGGAAGGTAAGAATAAAACTAAAAAATTGGACGTAAATTTGTGTATGGTGTGAAAAAAATTAATTCACAACTATTACAAAGAAGAAGATCTTATGAATTTGCTTCTTAGACTCGATTAAAAATTTTACAAACCCTGAGCATGCAAGACATTTTGTTATTTTACACTTACTCCGAAGCACCTTAAATTACTATGTGAGACAATTTTAAGTTGTAGAAATGGTTGGCTATATTAAATGTAAAGAAAATTGAAATAGATATTTTTTATGCATGTATTTGAAAAAATAATCACAGTTTGGGTTTTTCTGTCGCCTGCAACGTGTTGCAAAGCAACATATAGGGGTTTCTTTGACACAATCTGTCGTCCTTGGGCGACACAAAATTTTTCATCGCATTTTCTGGACAACTACACATCACAGCCTCATAATATTTGGGGCGGAGCTTTGTTCTAAAGTACTACATGGTGTAAAGAGATTTTATGCCCGTTATTCATCTACTACCTGTTAACCGAATATTCTAAGACGCAGGAGACATACGTCTTCCATGGAAGACTGCCATTCTAGTTTAGTGCTGTACAAAAAGGTTTTCTTCTGACATGAAATAAGTTAATTTGAAAAATAATGGTCACACATTTAAACTATTTTGATTTCTTCTCTTTCAGGGTTCTATTTGATAGAGCCTCCTCAGAATGGGATGACTCATTGCAAAGATCAAACAAATCATCATCATTAGAAGATCATTTTAATTCATATATCAGGGAAAAGAGAATGTATGTATAGTAAAGAAAGTGAAACTATCTGTTAACAAGGAAAAAAGAAACATTTCATAAAAATTCTACATCTATGATTTGATAATTATGAACTTGCAGTTCAGTTTGCGTAAAAGAATCATGAAAAAAAAACTATGACAAAGGAAATGCTAAATGATACAAGTATCAAAGGAACAAATTTTAAGGAACATTTTCGATATAACTACATTTTATCTTTAAAACTGTAGCCTGTTTTAGAAAATTTAATCAAGATTAAGAAAGTAGGTTGGATTTGAAACAGCTTTACTCATGGCATGAATATAAAGTATGAAGTATCTTGAAAATTTTATGCATGTGCAATAAATCACTAATTACTTCTTTAATGTGAACTTTTCATTTTCAGACCATTTTTTCGTCCACACTCACCTACAGATGAAGATCACAATTTCAAGGACCGATCGTCAGATCCACCAGATGATGAATTTAATCTAGAAAGTTTTCAATCACATAAGGAACAATTGCTGCAAATGCAGCGTGATCAAGAAGAACAGTTGTTAAAACAGAGTACCTCTGATATAGATAGTGCTAGCTGTTCCAGTCTAGATCAATCTTTCACTTCTCAGCCCACATCTCGTTTCATGCTCGATTCGGCTAGTGCTAAATTTGCTGTGTCGGCAGTTATGAACACCACACAAGTACAGACTAAGAAAACTGGTGCTATCTCATCCTTGTTATCGTCTACTCCATCGTCCTTGGCAACGTCAACATTTGCCAAACCTGTCACCGTGACATTACAAACAAACTCTGCCCCATCAACAAATGGACCAATTTCAGATGTAAAATCCACTGGGCTTTCAACTTCACCAGCAGCAACAGTTCTTCAGCTGAACTTTCCTATTACAAATAATAACAAGAATTCGTCCAATCACAATCTGGTCCCGACAACTGCTACAAGTCTTTCATCTGTCCTAATGTCGACTCAGTCCTTTCTTCCAGTACAGACAATCAGCAAAGCAGGACAGTCGACAAACCACGTCAAAATTACTCCATCCAATTTCTCACACAAGTTAGTTAAGTAAGTTTATAAGAGTTGAGGGAATTTTTTTAAAGTCTGAAAGTTGTACAAGTTATTATAGGTGTATCATATCTATTGATTAAAATATGTCTACAATGAAGATTCATGTTGTTAAAAAGGGTACATTAATATCTTATAAAAGGATATGGAGTAAATGAACATGAGACCATAACACATATGTTAACTCTAACTGCAATTAAACAAAGATATTAAAAAAAAACAACCATGCCAATCATTTTCTCAAATGAATTTTTATGCCCAATTTACAAAAGAAGTGAGCATATAGTGTTCAGGTTTGTTTGTCCATCTGTCCCAAACATTGAGAGTTGGGTCATTATGTTTTATGGACATGTTCTTGATAAACAAATGTTATGCTTTAGAATAAACATTAAAAAGATAAAATAGCAATAGTCTACAACTTTTGAACAACACTACATAGGTCTGCAAAAATATTTATTGAATAATCAGGTCGACATGTTTCGCCCGCCCAGCAGGCATCTTCAGGACAGATTGATACATTTTTTTATACATGAAGTATACAAAGTGATTAAAAAGATAAGTATAAATAGAAAATTCCTGATTTCAATTATTTAAGAAATGCACTACTTACTCAGTTACCAAATGAATGTCTGATTGTTTAGTATATTTGATTTACTCCTTCAATTTATTGTTTTTATACAGTCAAATAAATATTGTCTTTACATTTTAGATCTGGCTTAGAAGAAGGGAAACTTAGTAGCATAATTAACCCAGATAAAATTGTTGCCATGGATGTGACCTGAGTATGGAAAGTCACATAGGCTATTTCATATTCTCAGAAAAACAATGCATGTTGGAAGATCTCATAAAAGCACATGACAGACACAGTTCACCAAGTCGAGGACGTCTAGTGATCATGGTTGACCATCCTCCTGTTGTAATTTGAACAAGTTCTTTCTTGAATAATGTTAGAAATTTAAAGAATTAGCAATCCAATTAATGTAATGCTGTGCATTTTGAACTGTAATCTACATCATGTTAAAGAGAAGAATTTAAGAATTGAGAGTGAATTTATAAGGTTTCTGTTCTTTGTCAAAGGCCTCGGAAGTCATTTGGGAAATGTCTTGCACTTGTTCATTTTCTTGTTACTGTCCAGATTTTGTCTATATATGCCTTGCAGTCTATAACACAAATTTGTTCACTTTTCCTAAGCCAAGCCTAGAATGTAACACAAGTAGAATTTTTTTCTGTTTCTATACAAGTTTAATACATAGTTACCATTCAAATATTTTGTTTGGCTCATTTAGAAAGACCTGTTATATTATCATTATTAACAGACTTGTTATAAAATCATGCTGAATAGCTTTACTTTTCATATAATTACAAAAATCAATGGTTTTAATTTATCATATTTGTTTTTTGATTTGATAACACAAATGCATGAAGGTTTTATATATTTAGTGCTTTCTTATTCTTTATTATTTTTCAAGCGAAATGTTGCTACCAAATCAAATATAGTGCTTCCAATGTTTTTTCCTGGTAATACATTTTATACAGAATTTTTAGTTTGATTATATCAAATTTAACAAATTTTTAAATTGATTTCAGATACTTGGGATATATTTAGTGTTTTTATTTTGCTTTTCTTTATCATTATGATATGTAATCTTTGCTGTATCTTCTTTTCTTCAAGTTTAGTGCTAAGGTTCTAATTTAGAATATTCAATGGGAACATTTTTGTTGGAAAAAGTTTTGTATTTGCAGGGGGGTGGGGTGGGAATGTTAATTTTTTGTTTTTGGTTTTTAGTAAAATTAAGGCAGATTATAAAATAGTTAATCAATGTTGGTTTGTAAATTAGGTCACAAATCAGCTCTTGAAAAAAATGTTCATAAATCTCTTATACAACTATAAATGAATTTTAGAAAATAATTAGTTGCATTTGAGCTGAAAGAAAATCTGGTTAATTTTCTTGTTTACTTTAAGAAAATCAAAATAATTTCGATCATTTAAAGTACGCTTAATATTGTAAAGGAACTTTTTTAAATGAATTCAGTTATAATCTGAATACAACAAATAAGTTTATACACTTTGCAAATGCACAGACTCCACATGCATTTTGATTGACAGGTGTTAATATTGATACGCCAAATAAATTAACAAAATTTTCAATATTATCATGGAAAAATATAATTTTACCAAAATTTTCTCAGAATATATGAATAAATTTATTTATAAGAATTAACTGAAATGTTTTTTTTGGTTTAAAGAAGCATTAACTAAATTTTTCGTTGTTCAAATTGAACAGAATCAGCTTCGCAGATTATTCAAAGTGCACCATGAAAAATTTAGTTCATGGTTCAATAAACCAAAAAATATTACAGTTAATTCTTAAATAGTTTCACTCCTGTGGGAAATGTTAGATAACTTATTGTATGTGTGATTGCAACTTAATTGATGTGTGCAGCATTTTACACCCATATCATTCCAATTCATTTTCAACATTGTATCTTGTATAAGCTTCTAACAGTGCAACACACTATAAAGGGAACAATTATTTTGTGCAATTATTTATTGACCTGATTTTTAATGTGCAATTTGTTTATGTATTAAGTTGTATGTGTTTGTTTGTTTGTGCTACATGGTTCACATATATGTAAAACAGCCTTCTGTTCTTAATTATTTAACAGTGTGTATTTTTTTTCATAACATTATTTTCACATGAATTTTTCCTCGTTTTAATTTTTTTAATAGCCAAGCAAAGTCTCTTTTTTCACAATCATGTGTTCGTATATTTATTTTGCATTCCGATAAGATGTTACTTCAGCGTGTTTTGATAAAGCTGCTATCACATTGGTACAGCAAAAAAAAATCTATCAATTTTTTTTTATATAACGAACTTTTTTTTATCATCTTTAGCTATAATCAGTATATAACACAGCCTACCTCGAATTATAGAATTTTTTATTGCAAAAATATCATGGTGTGAAATCCTTAATGATAGATAATTGAAGTACTTGCTCATGCTATTTTATATTGTTGAAGAAGTGGCTAAACATATTACAAGTATAGATATATAGATTGTTTCTTAACATTAACATTGGGTATTCTTTTGTCTCATTTACATGACAATGCATGCTTATTTTGAAAGATAGACAGATATTGTAAAAGTACTGTAAACCAACTAATTTTCGCAAATTACACGAGTAACAGAAATTTGCGATAATAAATCGTTGCGAAAAGACTAATTTGTATAGTAAATTGATAGTTGTAACAAAGGATCCTGAAAATAAAATGCCGCGAAACCGCCCTCTGCTGTAAAAACGCGAAATAAAGTAGTTGCGAAAATAAGTTGGTTTACAATAATCAATAATATTTTTTGGCTTTGATTTCTATTTTAACAAAGGAATTAACATTGTACAAGTAATGCTTTTTCTGAAGCCCACATTCATACATTTGTTTAAAAGTGAAGAGGATTTTACTCTTTTTATTTTGTTCAATATTTTGAAACTACAAGAACCAGATATAGAAAATGACAGTACATATTAGGATAAAAGAAACCTTTTCAAAACTTTCTGTTTAAAAATTGTAAACAATTAATTGTTGTTACAAAATGTATAAAATATTAAGATTATGTATGAAAAATATCTGTATTTTGTTATTTCATAAGGCTGCAAATGGAACAAAAAAATGTTTGTGTTTATCCTGGTGTCTTAGAATGTAACACGTGTAAAAATGATGTGTAGAGTTATTTCCCTTTAATTGACTTCCTATATTATTGTAGATACTGTAAGATGTGTTCAACTGTGATAGACCACAATAAAAACGTGGCAGTAATTTATAACGGTGTTTTTATTATAAATCCTTCATGTCCCACTTAAATCCACTTAAATCCCACAAGTAATGAAAATGTCATTGCTTCCTACACTGTCAAATTCAGAGCCGGTCACTCATTGCTGATATCACATCACTTCTCTCGGGAGTAGACTTGGGACGTGTGGTTCAGGAAGATGCCTTCACAGTTTTTGCTTGGAAGTATCTTGCCTTCACAGTTTTCATTTGGAAGTATACCTAAGTTTGTTGGCATCATCATCTAAGGATTGATGGATTGGGAATAAATACTTGATAATGGATTCATAAATTTGGGTGATCTTTTAAAATTCATCTTAGAAATCAAGGTGAAATTTTTTTTTAAAATTCATCATAGAAATCAAATTTTTACACTTGGCAAGTCACCACAACATAAAACATTATTATATTCTTAAAAACTTTGTCGTACCTTTTGCAGGCAAACATCATGAAAGTTGTCATTAACACCTTAATGTCTTTCAGGTACAATTGAAAATTGTGTGACACATGTACTGTAGTATGTGAGGTCCCATTGGGTTTTATGGTTTTTGGTTTGGTTCATTAGTCAATTGTTCCTAGATTCTATTTGAGGTTTAAGTGAATAAAGGTTGATTAAAACTGAAGCGACTGTTCATGGCAAGGTAGTATAAAGCAGTGCATTAGCAACTTCAAATTTCTTGCATGGTTGGTAGTTAATACCATGATGAGTAATCCAGTATATAGTGTCATAAAGAATAAGACAAGCGGTAAATGGCACAGTAAGTAAAGCTAGAAGGTCAATCTCAAGTGAAGTCATTTAAATACACACCATTTATATATTTGGCAAGTCTTGCATATAAGAAATGCAGAAGTGTAAAAAGTTTAATATTCTTATACTTGTAGCTTTCAGTTTGACATAATTCTACTTTGTTTAAAAGCTATTGGTGTGTTAGGTTTAGGTGAGACTGAATTTAATATTTAGGTACAAATTACAGGTACTTCATTTTGGTCATCCTAAGCAATCAAAATGGTTCAAAAGAGCGTGAAAGCAGAACTAAAGACATGTTGCATATTGATAAGTCCCCTGCCACCTTTAGGTAGAAGCCAAGTACGGTATTGCAAATGTGAGCTTTATGTTTAGCAGTTTCAGGGGCTTGGGCATCCTTTAGATAAAAAAAAGTCTTATCCAAACAGCTATTAGATGAGATTACTAATACTCCCATTAAAGTTTATAAACCAGTGGATGGTGTCACCTTACCCAAGACACATCTAGGGGTGAAATATCATTGACCCCCAACATCTAGTATCCAAGTTATGGACCTTAACCAAGAACTTAACCGAAGTCGTTCATGCATAAAAGAAGCAGAGGTACCAATGGGGTATCCGAATGTCAAAAGTCCAAAAGAGCAGAGACAAAACCAGTAAACACCAACAAGAACAGACAACATGGAAACAAAACAACTGAATATCAATCAACAATGCGAACTCCAGTCGAAACAAGAGTGAACTCAGGTGCTCCAGAAGAGTAAGCAGTTCCTGCGTGCTATAGCACACCCGTCGCGTTGCCAATAGTCCATTCAGCGTGTCAAATCCGGTAAAGGAAGACAAACCAACATCTGCACTCATCTGAGAGATCGAAATCCCAGAATTGTCTACAAGTGCATGATGTCTTCCGTAAAATTTCTTGAGTGAAGACAGCAATCGAGGAGCAACATAACCCTGTGTGAGCAATTTTTGTGTCAGACGTGTCGCTCTGCTAAGGAAATCGATGTAAGTCCCGCACGCTCTGGAGTAACGAATCAATTGAGATACGTAAACTCCATAAGCTGGAGCGCTGGAGCGGACGAAATGTTGCTACACAAGAAGGGGAAGTTGACGATTGTAAAGTTGAAGTCATCACGTTTGTCATAGAGCCTTGTTGAAAGTCTTCCTTGAAATATAGATCATAGTGACCTAATTTTTATTGTGTGGTGTCATGTTAACCAAGACACATCTAGTGTTGAAATACGATTGACCATCAACATGTAGTATCTGAGATGAAGACCATTACTTTGTCCCTCTGTAGAGTTAAGGCAGGGTACAATAAGAGAATGCTGAGATATCCTGCCCATGGTGTCGAGACCTTGATAACTGACCTATTGATCCTCTTTCTTTCCTCTAAAACTTCAAGTTGTGCAAGTTTCATGAAATTCTGACAAGACTTACTTCAGACGTTGAGAACGAAAAGCCAATAAAAGAATGACAGAAAATGAATTCTCAACTCATTTTTTTGCAGAGGGCAGAGGGCTGAGTAACAAAGATTTGAAAGCCTATAATGCAGCAATGCTATAAATTACTAAGTGAGTGATTGTTTGGGTTTTACATCCAACACACGTAGGTCATACAGGGCTGTCAGTTTCAGAGGTGGAGGAAACGAAAAACCCTGACCTCGGACAGGTTAGTGAAGTAACATATCAGACCTGTCAAGTGTCACGCAACTCCCGTGAGACTCGCACATCTAGTCGGCAATTTGGCGGCAAATTTCTTTGATCTTTCATTTTTTTGTTGAATCTCACGCATGCAGCTCATAAAAACTTGACAGCCCTGCTACTAACTTGAATTGACAGATGTGCCAGCTTTATTTGTAAATTGTGAAGCAGGACTTTGAATCTTAAATGAGGTAATAGACTCATGATGATTAGCATGTATTTCAACCAGCGTGTCTGACCACTTGGTGACTCAGTCCTTAAAAATATGTAAAAGTAAAAAATGGCCGGTTTACTTTAAACAGGGAGTAGGTGAGCCACATACCTGAAATTGTATCCAACGTTATGGGACCAACCCTGATGCTGCATACAAAATAACAAGTGGCTGTGATGAGTAGTAGCTGAGAAAACTGTTACGAAATTTGACCAAAATTTCTTCCCCGCCCACTCACCTGCAGACATTCAGATTCACCATATAATAACCTAGATTTTTCACTCCGTGAAATCTGGCCAAAAATTGCTATAAAACCACCAATTAATAAGAAAAATAAGGGAAGACTATCTTGCATATTTTAAACAAATTTATTTAATATCTGTTCTCACATGCTTTGATCAACAAGTTCTATAATTTAAAAGCAATAAAAATGGCACAGTCTTTTGTTCTGACAAAAGATGAGTTCTAGGAGTGTATACATCATGTATAAAATGAAATCAAAACCTTCTATAAAATGCCATAAATGTATAAAAATATTTATTGAATGAGCTTATATTTATGGATGAATACTTGGAGAGGAATTCCTACTTTCACTAATGTGGTAATTCTGAGAAATTCTACTTTAACTTTTGCAAAAAGTCCTATTTGCAAATCAGTTTTTCAAGATACAAAATTTTTTCAAAATTGTGGGAATGAATATACTGGCTGCCTTTTATCACTTAAAGGGGGGGAATCTTTTTTGCTGAACAAATTTAGACCTGAAAATAAAACCCTTTTAAAAGCCATAAGCATTAAGAGGATGTAAAAAAATGTTAAGAAATTGTCAAAATTAAGTACTAACATTTGGTGGGTTAATTTGTGACAAAAATACTGAATATTCTTCAAACAGCCCAAAATTGAAGCCTACAAAATAAAATATGCACATGTACTGCTACGTCAAAAATAATTCAATTTAAGGATCTTTTTTGTTCTGCCTTGAGCTTGGAACAGAAATAAGGGGAAATTATGACAAAATCTAAAATATAGTTAACATGGTGAAACAAGTATTTCATAAACAAGTCTTCTAAAATAATCAGCAGTTGTCCTCACCGATAAAAGATGGTGTTACATGTACTCATTCTTATACAAAATATTGCCATTATTTTTGTACAATTACATGTAAATAAAAGTTTCTGTTTCATGTAGACTTTTAAAAATATTGAAAAAAAGATCATATTGCATAGCAAAGAAAATGAATTAATTCACAAGTTAACAGTACATAGTTATGTCCCTTGATATACAACAGTCACTTGTAAAAATTTCAACATGGTTATAATACAACCGAAGAACAGAGGTACTTCTTATCACAAAGAATTTATAAAAAATAAATCACAATTTTTCAACCCACATTTCATTCCCATAGACTTGTGCAAGTATAAGTAAGATATTTTTTTTTTGTATTTAACAGTTTAATTTTATTTTTGCAAATGAAAAATGACATATCATTTTACCCTGAATACAAATTCACTGGTCAAAATTTTTTTGAAAGAATATGTATATCTTGAAAAGGCACAGTAGTTGGTTCGGATTCATTTAACTAAAATCAAACACAACACGAGTCTACTTTTTACACACAAGTTCACACTGTTTATGACACATTAAAGCATTGAAATTTTCTTATGGCATGTCTATTACTTGGCTTTTAAAATTTTACTTGGCATTTGAATAACTTTTGGCCATTTTCATTTGGCAAAGAAAAAAAAGCATACAAAAACATAATGTAAAGTGTAAAGGCCATCACAACAAATATGAAAATACAGAAAATGAGGGTAGAGATAGTTAAAGAGAAGTAGATTAAAGAGATTTTTCAGTTGAGTTTGAGGTAGTTGAGTATTTTGGTTTGAGATGTTGTTTTTTTTTAAATGTCTATTTTTCTTTCAATAATGCACATCTTAACGGTTTAAAGATTTTGTTTTTTTATTTATCTTATTGAAATCCAAAAGCGACATTTTTGTTTTTAATACTAAATAAAAGACCAAAAACAAGCCATTTCTGACCAAAAATGGATGATACAAAGAATAAAATTAAACTAGTGTAGGCCATTGGGTTGGTAAAAGGAAAGGGCAAATTAAGAATAACAACCTTTGTAAATCAAGTTGTAGCAAAAGATAAAGTTTTGTCAACCAAATACATTTATGTTGTCTGCAACCAATCTAAAAATAGAAGTGCCACCTAGTGGCTAAAAACAAATGTCTTCTGCAACTAAAGGCGCCACCTATTGGTAACAAATAATGATTGACAGAAGAGAGTATTGAAAGAAGAAATCTTAAAAGTAATACTGTCACAAATAAACAGAAAACATCAACACAAAATCGTAATATGCCATTATATAGCAAAGTGCATGCACCATATATCATTCTTGTTCTAATATAAAAATCTGACAGGATAACGTTAACACGGATTTTATCACAAATAAAAACATTGGTCATTGGGAAACAGATATTGTGGGTGAGGAATGTAGAGAAATCTTATATTGTTTTAAACATCTTTGACCGAAACTATCTAAAACATGTTGATAACACATGTAGAAGGAAGTTGGGGTGAGGTTTGTAATTTCTTGAGGTCCATAGATGCATGATATCGAAAACTTCCTTAGGTTTTGTAAATTGTTCAGCTAAAGAGCATGAAATTAATAGTTGCTTATATCATCTAACCCTTATTTGTTTTCAAATCTCACAACTTTGCATAACCATTATGGAGTATTGTGAATTAGGAAATCTAAAAGTAGAATGTCAAAATTTAAAAATCAAAATATTATTATTATAAGTAAAAATATTTTCATAAAAGACTACCGTTTAGTGATAAAAGGTAAAAACAACACAAGTAAAAAATAAATAAAAACGAATTTGATTTTTGGTATTTAAAAATATAGAGAGCCTTAAAAACAAACTATTTGACATCATTCGACAAACTGCACATGAATTTTATGTGAATTTCTTCTTACTTTTTATAAAAGTTTCAATATCTATTTCCCAATCAACAACATATTTGCTTTAAAAAAAAAGAAAAAAAAGTAACACATAAAAAAAACAAATATCACGTTTCGTGATGTTTATATAAACGATTCCATTTAACAATAACTACCATTATATAATATCTTATCTATATACAAAATAATACAAAAGAAGAACTATTTACAATGATTTTTGTAAAAGGCACTAACTGTTTTTAACTTGCATAATATTTACATCTTAAATTTACATTGATTATTCTTTAAGTACAACATATTTCAATCTGAGCTGTAACCTTTGGTCGAGGCAGAGTGTTCTCCCCTTGTTCTGTCCGCCATTTAATTTGTATCATGATATGCAACTTCTATGTTAATTTTCTATCTTCAAATACAAAATTGTATTTAAAAAGTGGAGATTTAAATTTGCAAGTTAACAAGAATACATGATTTGTTAAACCTTTATAAGTCATATACAATTTGTTTTAATTTTTCAAATGCCAATTTTTTTTTATTGAATTTGTCCATAAAAAAAAAAAAAAATTTATTCTTAATTTTGTATTTAACTAAACTCAAAATTCTAAAACCTCTTCTTTTAAGTACAACCCGTTTATAGAAAATAAACATGATCAGATAATATTATACCATTCCATTATTATCATGTCCTTTGGACAAAATAAAAATACAAAAATAGTTGGAATTAATAATGTTTTTTTCTTCTCTGTCATAGATACAAACTCTGAGAATAAGTTATTAAAAGACAAAAATATCAGCACTAATAGTAAAAATATATTGTCATGGGGAAACGGTAAAATCATTTTCAACAAATATTTCAATTTTTTTTATCAAAATCACTTTTTCGTATTTTGTTCCTTATAAAAAACTTAGTCCAAAAAATCAAAACTTAATTCATTGCATGGAGTATGAAAGTTTTTTATTCTCTTTGATAGAAATTTGTATAAATTTTAAAAATATTGCATTAATTTTTTATTAAATTTATATAAGAATTTTCACATTACAAAAATCCAAAATATTGATGGTTAGAAAATGATAGAATCCCCCCCTTTAATTCTGTGGAAGGTGGAAAAAAAATATAAATAAAACAAAACTCCATCTTACACAACACTTAAAAATACATATATAAATTAAATTCTGCAGTTAAACTGCAAGATTGTTTTAATGCTCACAATCCTTACTTGAATAATAGACACACAAAAAAGTTTCTATAAAAATACTGTTTTGTAAACAACCAATTTTCTTCTCACAACATCATTTTTGTAAGAAAAGAAAATATTAATAAAATAAATGCAGATAAACAATTTAATCTCCCATGTTTTTTTTTTATTTTACAACCTTCATAAAAATTGCATAAATAATTTTTTACAGGCACATAATGAAACAAAATTTCAGCTCCATACATTGGACGATGATCTCAAACATTTGTGTAGCTGTCAATCTCAAGCACACATGTTGTAGTTTCACCCTTGACCCTTGATCACTTGCACTGCTGCGCCCACTTAGGTAGGATCCGCCTCCTGGCATTAGTAAACCAGTAGTTAATCTGGTTGATTGACAGTCCAGTTTGTTTGATGAGCATTGCCTTCTCGTCATCGTTAGGGTAGGGGTTGTCTTTGTGTTGTCGTAACCAGTCTAACATAATCGCTACAGCCTGCAAGAGAACAAATAAAAGTTCATGAATACTGTCATCTTAATCAGAATTTGGTTTCATTCGACATTTTTGGTTTTATTGTTCTATGCTTTCATATTCATATAGCGTTTGGCTTTCAATATTTTGAAATCAGCACCCCTGATGAGTCTTGAATAGATGAAACATGCATTAGGCATAGAAAAATTCATTGTCTGGAACTTTAATTCCCATGTCATATGATAGCTTTTTATTCAAATTTTCAAAGTGAGAAATTAACAACAAATAATAACGTAATTTGGCAATTTTTCATAATGTGTAAAGTACAAACATAGCTGTCAATACAACTTATTTGGTTATGCTGTGCATGGATATTGTATGAGTATCATTTCAATTCAAATTTTTGGATGGTAGTAAGCTAAAAGATCTGAAAGAGAAGTATTCTTACCATTGCAAAAAATCTGCATTGAATTGAGTTGTCTTTCTTAGAATAAGCTCACGAGTGCAATTAATTTTCAAATTAACCATTTTGTTTAATGCCGTAAAAATGCTGATTATGGATTAAATCATTAAAAGCTTTTCAATTCTATTTTCAAGTAAACATCACAAAATTAAAATTTTCACTATTTTGGCAAGAGCAGCCTTCATAGAAACTACATGTTTGCTAGGCACTTAATTATGATATTTATAGATTCACTGTCAAAATGCTCTTGTTTAGCCATTTACCCTTTCACCAGAAGTGCAAAATCAAACTCTTGGGGACCATGAATCAGGAATTGTATATTTTTCAAACCATGTGACATTTGTTTAGATCATGTGACAGCATGAGCTGTCAATCAAATAGGTGGTCATCTAAATCAGATAACTGCAACATGAGTTACCGACCTTTTCAGAATAATGACAATTTTGAACGGTGACAGATTTGGCATTAGGATAAGGAGAAAACATCTTGAAAGTCATTTGACATGTTGTACATTGGTGCTGATAACATTTGTAAAATTCTGGGATTCTAAACCAAATCATTTTATAATGTCATGCATTAGATGAATTAAATCTGATAATGTGAACATCTGCAAAAATCTTTGTCAAGTAACCTTTTAAAGTACAAATGTACTTTTTTGTTTTTTTTCTGCGTAGAAAAATTTATGCTCATTAGTCATAAATTAATAACTCCTCAGCTGAAACTTTATGTGTTTATTCAGACCTTTAATAGAACCTGTCTTATTATCAGTTAATGTATCTTTTAAAGGATTGTAACCATCATGTTCATGATGTTAATTTACATTTTTGAAAAAAAAAAAATTACAATTGACCATTTTGCATCATATTTTTTTTTCTGATGAAAGGATTTCACCTGAAAGCAATGCCCAAGTTGATTCAATTTATTAAGCATGATTTTTTGTTGTTGATATTTTTGATGAAAAGTTTTCCTCTAAAAGCAATGCACAAGTTTAGTCTCCACAAATCACTTTTTTGGGGGTATTTTGATGCAAAGCTTTCCTCTTAAAGCCTTACTCATGTCAAGGCATTCTCAACTGACTGAGCCAGAATAAAATGTGATCAAAATAATTTTGTACCTCTTTTGGTAAACTGGGATGTTTCTTAGACTCCGATTTGTTTCCTGCATTACTGCTACTGCTAACAATACTGGCATTATCGTTAAAGTCTGAAATATCCTTCAGTGATTTGAACTGGCTGCTGAATGCTGACATTTCTAAACTTTTCTTTGCCATCGGTGAAGCAAACATACCACCTTGCATCTAAAAAGAAACAAGTAATATTGAAAATTACAAAAAGGGGTATATTTCTGTATAACAAATAATATCCAAGAACCCTCAATTCAAAATCCAGAGAATATTTTGGTTTTACATATAGAATAGGACCAAGAAAAGAACATTTTATTTAAAATCATGAAAATTGAATAGTTTTTAACAAGAATATGTCTGGAGGAGATGATGCCTGCTCTTGAAACCTGATCTATCATCTATTTTAAATGATCTCTAAACCAAGAAGATAAAAGTTGGGGTATAATTTTAAGATTAATGTTATATGTTCACACATAGATGTGTGCACAAGTTTCATGATTAAATCCCACTTTGTTCTTGAAAGTCACTTTAACCTAAAGGTAAACCTGATTCACAGACGAACAGACTACAAAAATATGTGCCACAACCTTTGTTGGTGGTGCACTAAAAGTGCAGCAGCCTCGTTAATGCATGGATTCTTTATATGTGGTCTTATTGAACAAGATTTCTTTATATATAGACAGCTTAAACTTGTCAATCATAAAAAGTTTATAAAATCTCTTTACTAAATTCTATTGATTAATTATATATTTTTGGTAATACAAAACAATGAAAGTAGATAAAATTCCTATCTATCTATAAGACATAACTATTAACAGATTTTCCAGATTATTTTTAACAAATATATAGACCATAGTTTTGATCAATACAAGACTCTTTCTTCATTACCTTAAAAGTCCACATGTTAAAATTAACACCTATCTCTAAGAAAATTGATGAACTTGAAAACCTATAAACTTTTATTCATATATTGACATGTATAAATTAACACCTATCTCTAAAACAGGAGGATGAACTTTAAGAGTCCATCCCTTAAATTAGACTTTTTTCTTAAGTGACAAATTCCTCATGTTAAGGTGTGAACACCTGCTTAATGTTTATTGTATACATGGTCAGCGATCTGACTGACATAGCTTAAAGTTCTAGATTTATGTAATTAATGTAACAGTATCATTTTTATAAGCTGCTAATAAATCACCACCATATCCAAAAATATAAACAAATTCTCATTTTAGATAAATATGTACCGTAATATTTCCCTGTTTATGCCCTAAGAAAGTAATTCCTAGATCCCTCATTGAAATTTATCTAAAATAGTGGACGGTCAGACCGGTAATTTAAAAATTATTTTTTAAAAATTCTTTATCAATTTTGATAAAACATTCTACCATTTTAAAGGAAATTCACAAAAATGTACATTTTTTACCAAATAATAATTATAATGTAAAGAAATTTTTATGAGATGACTGAAAAAAAATGGGTTAGGAGGGCTTGAGAATCTAGATTATTTTTTATATTGATCTTATGCTTTTTTTTTTGTATGAATTTCACTCCAGTCCTTACTCATGAGCATTTTTCTAAAAAAAAATACTTTCTTTGTTTGTTGGGGGTCTAATAAATAACATTTATTTTGGTTTTTGTTCAGACTCAGTCACAGACTGGTACTATGAACTGGTACCAACCATCATATTGTCCAGAGGAGCAAACTTGTGATCCTTGGTGGGCGTTTCCATCTGTGGTGTCATCCCAGGAACCATGGGACCACCCATGGACGTTGTCACCTGGTTTTGATTGTTCGGCACTTGGAAGGTGGCAGGCTGCAAATAGACAATGAATAATTTATATTATAATGACTGATATGGAATAAAATATGAATTTGTCATATCTTTTTGAAATTTCACATAGAACATGTAGAACAAAACAAAACAAAACAAAATTTTTGTGTGTGTTTTTTTTGGGTCGATATGATGATAAAACCTTTTTTTTTAACACTGTTAAAATTTCTTAGGTTACCATCTTGTGAGATGCATGGCATATAAAATCTGCCAAATTTTTATAATAATTGCTTTAATCTAGTGAATTCTCAGTAAGTTTAGCTATTTAAGCAAAAGAAAGATTTTGTGGCTTAATAAGACTGCATACATTCGCTCTAGATATAGCCTATATCATTCAATAAAATTTTGTCATAACTAATCTTTGATTTATTTCTCATTCTCTAATTTCTCCATTTAACATCTGGCAGAAGTTTATATTTTTGTTATTCCTTATCAACCATCATGATGTACAGAGCATCAAATTCTCGATTGTATGTAAAAATATGATAGGGTCGTCATTGTTAATCATTCAATACATATCTCTACCATGTAAATTGTCTACCAGGAATTTTATGAGCTTTCTGATTCAACGACAGATAAACATCTTAGATGGTGCCCCTATTCTAAGGAGGAAAGTGTACAATACATGGTGCCCCCAATTCCTAGGAGCAAAGTTTTTCAAAAACATGTTTTTGTTTTGAAACTTTTTTGTAAATGGGTAAACCCTTTGTACATGTTGTATGCTAGAAAAGAAATGGAAAACATACATTTACTGACAAAAAACTTTTTCTTAGATTACACCTAAGATTAGTCAGGTCAATGAAACAAGAAAAGTTTTTTACTTGTAAGGCCAAGTATATTAGTTTTTGTGGTTATAAGGTGAATCACCACGATTTTAATTCATCTTAACAATGGTAGACATCCTAGAGTAATGATTATTTGGAACTTTTTTTTAATAGAGGGTAGACTTATTAGTATGAGTAAACATGGTAAATATTAAAAGATAACGGTTTTATTGTAAGGTACTCAAATACTAGCTAATGTTGGTCTGTAAAAACTTGAATGCCATAATAATGTTGAAATGAATTAAAAATTTCTAAATATAAGCAAGCTGCAGGTTTTAAAATGGTATTTTTTTATTAGTACTAAGAATTACTTTAAGGGATGGTCATAGGGGTCTCTGATTCTTAGTTTTCCTGCTAAATGGCTTAAATTCCCCCTCCTGGCTAAGGTTCAGATGTTGGCCCCCTATAACTTATAATGATAAAATATGGGGGGGATAGTGTTCTGGTCTGTTCATTCGCCCCTCTGTCCCGTATGTTGTGAGCTGGGGCTTTCTTTAGGACATATTCTGTTTTTTGTTGTTTTTTTTGGGGGAGATGCTTGTACCAAAATATTGTTGTGCCTATATCAACGATTATCAAAATATCCTTAGCCTAGAGGGGTTGCATGCAACACTCATTAGATTTGCATGATAACAGCTGTCAGAGGGTGCAAATACAACAATTATCTCTGCCATGCACCAAAATCATATTTTAATTCTTCAGTCAAGCAGAAATTCAAGACCAGATTAGCCCATGATATCTCCAGATTTCATTTAAATAAAAAAGATCTTTTATTTTGGGTGTAAATCTTGACTTATCTGTGCATTAAGACCTACCACAACTTAACCTCAGCTGTTTTACAGACATCAACATTTGCAATAACAAAGTATATATACAAATGATAGGCGGAAAAAAATAACCCAGAAAGAGGAACTGGTGAAGAGATTTAGATTGTGCTGAGAAAAACAGGTGCTTGGATAAACAACAACATCCGATGAATGTAAATTTTTCCATGCATAGGAATTTATTGAAATTTCTTCCATGCATAGGAATTTATTGAAATTTCTTCCATGCATAGGAAATTTTTCAAAATTTCAAACAAAGCCTACGTTTTTTCAATATTTTTTTTTACATGCATTGGAATGTTTTTTTTGAATTGGCAAAAGAACTAAAAAAGAATCTTATACATGTATTTCATTTCAAAGATATTTAGATTTACACAATGATCTTTGATTTGATAATGACTTTCTCTTCTTTTTAATAAAATATGAAAAAATATTAGAACTAATTTCAAATAGAAGTAAAAGGACCTCCTATTTTATTATAGTCAATTCTACAAATGCACTAATGACATGATAACATTTAATAAACTTTTAGTGTCAAAATGATTTGGAAATAAGAAACTTTCTAACTGTCAAAAGGCACAAAAGTTTACATGTCACCCTTGCATGTCAAAAAGAGGCTATACAAGTTCTTTGTGAAAGCGTACTTAAAAATACAGGTATACAAATATACAAAATTTCTTAATTTCTACCTCAAGTTTCAAGGTGGTTTGAATAAAACCACCAAAATATAAAAACTTTTATTAAAATTTGTTTATGCCAAATTAAAATATCTAAATTTCAACATGAAACACAAAACAAAATCTACTACAAAATATCAATTAATCGGTATAAAATTTTTTTTAAAATCTAAAGCGTGATGAAAATCAAATAAAATATCAGAAAAGAAACTGTATCTGTGTATTCAACAATGAATCACCAACATGAAATTTTATCATTTGATTAAACGTTTTAATGACTCTGTATAAATCTGTATACAGTGGCCAGGCCTCTATTATCAAATTTCTCGCATTCCATCGAAGGGTTCACGATACATTGTCAGACAATACAAACTATCCACTTGGGTCAGTCGATGGGTCGTTGAGTCACAATAGAAGGGCGGAGAACTAATCATGAGAGGACCACACATTCGGCGTAATGGTAATACACAGCGATCTTATCGAGACTAGCTTCGGTTATTCAATCTACCTTAAGATTTCTCGTGATTGACAAGTTGACAAAAACAGCTTAGCCGAGCATACAACGCGGAGATACTTTTCCCCGTCTGACACCCATTCACCAATAGTTGGTTTTAGTGATTGGAAAACGTGTGCAAGAAGAAAAAAAACTTTTATGTTTAACTGTTGTATAATTTTTTTGCCTTTTATTTTAGGTTTCCGCGACATCTGTATCTGCCGTTAAAAACTTAAGGAAATTGACCAAAAAAGTCATTCATCAAAAGATATAGACTTTACACATTAAATCTGATTATTATTTTTTACTTGCAATATGTGGAAACTATATCTTATATTTCTTCATTCATACTGCTATAACTTTGTAACAGGGGTTCAAATTAGCAATGGTCTGAGGTCCGGGACCTTCAATTTATGATTCAGGACCTTTGAAAATCTATTTACAAAAGCCCTGGACCTTTATGTTTTTGCAGTAACTTCTATTGAGGACTTTTTAATTACATCTGGTGGACTTGTCACCTAGAACTTCAAAAAGGCCTGGACCTTTTGCCATCTGATGTTAATTTGAACCCCTGATTGAAAGCTTATTAAAAACAATATTTTTTTCTATCCTCCAACACATTTTTTGGATAGAAAACATTTTTGAGAGAAAAACTTTGTTAACAAATGAAAGACCTCTAATCAAGGCAAATAAGATTAAGTATGCAAATCCTCAAATGGATAATTTTTACATCCTCCCACCTTTTCATAGCTGTGGACTAAGGGTTAACAAAATGTTTGTATAAACAAATTAATTTAAAAACTATAACGTATAAATGCATGCTGGACATAAACGAATAGTTGAAATTCATTTTTTTCCTAAGACTGCTTTGCCAAGTTTAAACCTGAAATTTCTAGGCTTCAGACTTTTCGATTTAGGGCCCTTATTACAAATCTCCATAAAAATATAGTTGGAATTCATGTTTTCCTTGCTACACCAAGTTCAAACCTGATATATTTTAGGACAAGAACCTTTTAACATGTTTTTAAGGTCATTAATCTTATTCCATTTTATAATGTTATAAGTGTCTCCAAATACTGAACATTTTTTTCTACATTTTTACATCTACATTACAATATTGTACTGTTTTGCCACAAATGTCATGAAAATCAAACAAAGTTATCCGTTTGTATTATTTTTTTAATAAAAGAATTTTAATGGTTGCCAATTGTTATCATGTGAATCATTTAATCATTAAAATATTGACAATTAATTTTTTATTAAATATTTAATCTACATTTGAAAAAAAACAAATTTTATACTGCATTATAAAGGAAATTTTATAAATGTTTAATTTAAACATTATTACCTTAAGGATAAGTATTTTTATTCATTTTTTGCAATTTTTCAAACTTAGAGATAATCAAATTGAAACCATCTATTTCAACTTTTACAGTTTTTGTCTTTAATTAAAAACATGTCAGAGGTAAATATGTTGTTCTTTTTTAATATAACATCTTCAATATCTTTGCATTGAATTAAAATTAGTTTATAATAAAATTATTAATCATGAAGGCAAATATTTTGCATATTCAGCAAAACATGGGAAAATCAAGGTTTATTTATCAATAATATTTAGATTAAAAAAATAACATAGGCCATATTTGCTTTGTCCATTCATACCATTTCCTTTTGCCCTACAGAAATGATTACATCAGGATCGACTCCATCTCTAACTTATATCAACATTTATTTTGAACATTAATGTACAAAATTACTGATTATAATAACGACCTTTTATGGCCATTGTGGCGATCCTTGAGTACATATGGTTTTGGACAGAGGCTAGGATGGCCTTGCCGAGAGATGAGTCAGTCCGAAAACATGGGATAGGAAGGGTGAATAGACTAAAAATACAACTGACCTCTTTATTTTCTTAAGGTTAGAGACAGACACACAGAGAAAATCTTTTCATTGTAAATTGGAGAACTAGGTCACTTTGGATAAATCATTGTCCATTTTTTTCAATACAAATTCATTATTTTAAATAATTTTTGTTTTATAACTGGAAAACTGAAGAACTTTAAAACATTTGTTTAGACTGCTATTTTCTTTCTTGATTCTTATCAAATTCATTTTAGTCTGTAGCAAAACTGAAGTAAATCCTAAAGTAGCTTGAATGAACTTTTACTATCTGTAGATGCAAATGCAATGTTGAGTGATTTGTTTTATCAGAATGCAGGCTTGTTTTTGTATTATGTTTTACGTATCTTTTTACTTTTTTTGGGGGGAGGGTGAAGGGGAGGTTTTTGAAAGGAGGGAGGGTGTCAGCCTCAATATCAATGGCCTATGATGTCAAATTCCAAAGTTTGTATGCTTGCACAGTTCCCTTCTGTTTATGAATCTACCATTATCATACGATAAATACCAACCTTGATAACACTATTTCGTACAGATCTATCGAACTTTTCACAGAATTCTTCAATGGCACTTAGAGATTTAGAAGTACTCTTCGTATGCTTATCCTGTTCTTGCCTTGAGCGAATTTTCTCTGCAAACAAAAAACAGTATCATTTCAATAACAGTTGATAATTGTCGATTCTATTTAAAACCATCTAAATTGCATCGGTAAATCATTTTTATAGTACCAATTTATCGATAACCATTTGCATATCTGCACCCAGACATAGATGAAAAAGTCAATTATACCTCAATTGAACAGCCTTCATGCAAAACCCTTCAACGTAATATTTTTAGAGATTCAAATCGAGCACCAATTACATACCAGAGAAAACAGGTATGTAAATCAATGGGGCCATTGTATTACGGTACTGAACCAATATCTTCTAGTTCCTACTTGAAACGTGTTTACATGTGCAAATTGATGAAAATCATTTTTAATAGGAATACAAATTACAGTTTGAGACGTATTCGATCAAAAATCAATGACGGTTTTGCAACAATATTATAGTTCATGCAGTTTGAGCACTCTGACTCTCTATCGAAGATTTCTGTTTTCATTCGCTTTTCAACATTGAATCAATCTTTCTAAAACGGTGATTTCATAAATGTTAAGTAATTACTAGTAACTTTTTATCAGACATTTATTTTTCTTGTAGGTGAAAAACCAGCATGATGAAAATAAAAGAAAATTGTTCCTAAAAATGGAAACTTTTCTTTTATGGACGTTTAACAATGTAAAATTGGATCTTGCAAGTAGGCGGAGAAAATTGGAAGTTCATTAACATTGAAGTTTAAAAATAATTGAAATCTGGACCATTTCCTCTGAATGAATATAGATACCTATTCCATATATTGGTATATGATAATAATTTTGTATTTTCTTATAAAGATGCACCATCAATACTTTAGTTGAATAAAAAAGACTTATTGTAAAAATGTCAAGTTTCGAAATCAATAGAAAAACCCCTTGCAAAGATCTGTAATTTGAAAGAAATCTATTGAAAAAAGAGCTAGTGAATTTTCCCATTGTTCGATAGCCTTAACAGTATCCCTCTGCGAAACTTCCCACATTCACGGCTTAATTTCCAAATTATGCCGTCAAGGTGAGCTAAGCAAGAGTACATTAGGCTTCATGAATATTTCACAACAATTACGTGTGCAAATGAAGATATATAATGCAATGTCCCACCAGTTAAATTCTATTCTTCACAGTTTATCCTTTGTCCGTCCGATCGTGAGTGATTTGAATATATTATACATCGGTAGCGGGAGACCAAACCAAAACAAAGTTTTTAGGTTCTTAGTCTTTTTTTCTCTCTGATACAATGTTAATATATGCTAAGCTGAAAATTGGTCTTTGAACATTCTTACAACAACACCTAAACAAACTTACTACTGGGAAACATTCAGATAAAAGAAAAAAATGGTTTTTTTTCAATTCAAAAACAAAGTATTCTATTCTTTGAAGCGAAGTTGTTTAGTTGAAAAAGCCAAATAAACGTCTCAAAGTTAAAATTCTCAAGGACAAAAACCGAAAAACAATGTGACAAACAAGAATACTGTTAACCAACTTATTTACATGAGCGATTTATTTTCGTGGATTTCACGAGGATAAGAAATTCACGAAAGTAAATCGTTGCGAAGTAACTCATTTTAACAGTAGTTTACTGTAATGGTTTTTACGAAAAATTGTGAAGGCGAAATATTGTAGTCCTGAATATAAATTGGTTTACAGTATGTCTATACGATATTATACACCACCTTGCAGCATACATGCACGTACATCTTGGAAAAGTAGCTTTTACCACCTGATTTAAATTGGACATTGTCAGACAGATGAACAGACCTGAACACTTAAAGCCGCTCTATTTTCCTTGTTAGGGTATTTATAAAATTTAAAGTATGTCAAAACTTACCAATCAAACAATGGTGTGCATACTTTAGAGCATCCATGATGACACTTTCCACTGCATAGTTATTTTGGTATTGTCCATTTGGAGGGTTTCTATGTAAAAAGTTCTGTAAAAGTTTGTCAAAATCTGCAGGCAAATTGCTTATTAGCTGGTATGGGAAATGCGGAGATGCAAAGTTCATATCTGCAATGATTAAGTCCCGTAACAAAGGAAATAAGGGATGCGATCGGAAGGCACTAGATCGGTCCGTTATCAAATGCTGAATGAAACTTTGCTGTGACGATAACATTGGAGGACGGTGAGGCGAGCCAGTCTTACAACTCTGACAGTTTGGTATCGTACAGGGCATCTGAGGTCCCTGTAAGGAGTCCTGAGGAGGCATCCCTTGCATTGGCATGCCTGACATGTTTGGACACTTTTGATGCATCCCTTGTTGAGGGGTCTGAGGTCCGTTCGGGCCCCAGTTTGGCTGACACATATTTTGAGCACTATTAGGTTGTTGTGTGTCAGCTGGGAACATCCCATTGTTCATACTAGCACCTTGAAGATTAAATTGAGATTGGTTCATGTCATTGACCATGCCGCCTTGTCGCATCATTTGCTGCGGCTGACCATTCATGTGCATCGGCCGTGACATCTGGGGCTGTGAAAAATCGTCAGGGTACCCCTGATTACAGGCCTGAGGCATCATTCCATTTTGAGGACCACCTTGCATATTTCCCATCATTTTGGGTCCATTGTTCATCATGCTACAACTATTGTTCATGTTTTGGCCATGAGGACCTTGAAACTGATTATCACTATAATTCATATTGTTCATTTCACCAGGTTTGTTATATTTATTTCTTTGCATAGATCCATACATTTGATGCTGGTTCATTGATTGCATATTACATGACGTCTGCTCGTCATAATGTCTAAGAGGCTGCATGCTCCCCATGGGAGGGCCCCCTGAACAAGAGGCAAATTCATTGTCTTGCATACTGTTTTGCATAGAACCATTATAATTATTCACAAACATGTTGTTCTGATTATTGTCCACATTGAAAATATCTCCCGTTTTGTTAACGTTGTAATCGTACGGAGAAGGTGCCATAGCGTTGTCGCCACTTCCTGGTCGACTATTGCTCCCTCTAGGATAATTCACATTATAAGGAGCAATGTCAGGTTTCATATTTGACGAAAGTCTTGGTAAAATTTTGGACGGCATGTTTCTTTGGTTTTCAATGAGATCACAATCAGGGATGTTTGAATTATAAGGGTCGTAACCACCAAGCCCTTCGGTGGAATGCTGTTGTTGTAATACAGGCCGATCACAGTCCTCAGCAAAGTGAACACTTTTCTGATCGGGCATCGACGCAGAACGATGTATCGTAGTCATCGATGATCCCGAACTTGATTGTATTGATGATGGTATAGAACCATAGCTTCTCACACTAGCAGTGTCATTTGAAAAATAGCCGTTGTCCATGGGAGACTCTCTGTGACGAGAATACTGTGTTTGTTGTGGATAACGCATATTATTGTTCATTGCACATGCAGGGTTCATTTGGCCTTGTTGTTGTGACATGTGATTTTGTTGATTTTTGCCTGGCCACTGTTGTTGTTGCATATTTTGAACATTGACATTTGGAGGTGCAGGACGTCCCAGTCTTTGATAGTTGTAACCCCCTGAAGATATATTATTCCCTCTTTGCATACACTTTTGAGCAATCGGCTGTTGAGATTGATTGTATGGGGGTGGTTGTTTCTGTGGGGTGGATGTCGAGGGGAGTGGGGAAATCGGACCCTGAGTACTAGAAATACTAGGCGAGGCAATGCTCTGAGATGCTGCTGATCTGCGTTGTGAGGGTGGGGTAGGTGGCGCCTTGAAGCAGTCTACTGGAGGTTTAATTCTGACTGGACTTGAAGGACCAGAATTTGAAATGTGAAATCTCTTAGCCACTGGACTACTGGAGCCACTTGAGGTGGCTACTGTGCCATTGGTACTAGATGCTTGCGAATAAGTTGTTGTAGGACTTCCACAAGCTTTAGATCTATTGTTCGAAATTTCAGCACTAAATGTTGTCTTGTTAGAAGGAATGGCAAAAGTTACCGTGCTTGGCACTGAACATTGAGGAGCTGAACTGACATTTGCTAATGTGTTTTTAATTGCTTCAGGAGTCATGTACATGTGAGGGTCCACCATATCTTGCTCCATGAGAAACTCGACAAAGTCCAGCTCCATTCCCTCTTTCATACCAATATCCTCACAAATCTCTTCCAGGAGTTCATTGGGGAGTCGATCATCATCCATGTCCTGTTTGAGAGGGGGTGGAGAAGCAGGAGGCGAGAGGACGTCGGGGTTGTCCATGTCCTGGGAGTGGACACTGTCAGCCCCAGGGCTACTGGGGGCCTGTCTGTACTCCATCAGCTGAAAAAACAGAAAGTTATTTTTTAAAACATAATTGACCTTTAACAGCTGTTTATTCTGACATTTTTTTCAGAAACTTCTTAATGCATAACGACTAAGAAATAATGTACTAATTATGTTATGTATATGAAAAAAAATGTCCCCACCTTTTCAAGCCTCCCCTTTCATACAAAATACCTGTTGACTCTCATATATTAAAGAAGGCTAAGATTCCATGTAAATTAATAATTAGCCCAATTTTGGTTTGAACCAATGTACTTGCAACTTTTCATTTTTAACTTTTTTTATCTTTTAAATACTGTGGATTCATTTATTTTCGTGGGTACCAAATATCGTGGTTTGGTGAAAAAGTATCAGTTCGTGGTGCTTGAGTCTGCAGCATATAAACCCATGTTAAATTCCTTTTCGTAGGATATCAAATTACCTGGTTCGAGGCTGCCCAAGAAAACCACGAAAATTGGTACCCTACGAATAATAATGACAAATGAATGAAACCACAGTATTATGGCCTTTTCTTTAATTAAAGAAAATGGTCTACCATGTCTGTAAGGATGTTCAGGACATTCCGACAATAAATAAAAACAGGTATAAACACATAAAACATAAATATATACTCCATATCTTTTCTATATTAATGATATTTGAATATATATGATTATTTTCTAAATAAATATTTTAGCATGTTTAGTTAAAAAACAATTTAAACCAATAATTCAGCTAACATATTAATGAAAACATTTCTATTCAAATAAAACTAGTTCATTTATTTTCTAGCAATTTATATAAATTATTCAACATTTTGTAATAAATACTAAAACTTTTATAAAGTAAATTGAAAATTATGGGTTTCAATGAATATAAAATATTGTGAAAATGAAATAAAAAATCCTGAATTTTATTTTGAATAAAATAAAATAATAATATACCTTTTATTAGATATTCCTTTTTTAATGTTTTGCTAATAATTTTATAATAAATGACAAATCCATTGCTCAAATTATAAATTCAAATCACTAGTTCATGTTTTCCATTTTCACACAAATACTACTTTCCAACAAATAATCCTTTTAACCCACATTCATAACTTTCCACTATTTTTCATCACTAAACGCTAAAAACTATTCACAGAATCTTCACCAATTCTCCACAAATTAACCAATTAACCAATCAATTGATAAATCCCACGTTTCTAATTAAGTGCACTTAAAAACCTTGCATCTAATTTGTACATTCTCCAAATTTCACTATTTTCACTCTTCGCCCTTTCGTTCAGTAGCCAAAAAAAATTGACATGGCCTAGAAGTTAAAATTCCAATACCCTCGGTCTAAATTTTGTGTATCTGGTTCATTTTTCGTTGAAAAATCTACCTGTCTATTTTTAAACCAGGTAAAAATCTCTTAAACATTGATAACACGGGTCAAATCTTCACAATGAATGAGTTGGCCTTTGTGTGAAATATTGCCCTTCGCCAGTATTAAATTTGTATAGTCCATTCATCGGTATTCAAATCGTTGACAAGTGCCCCTCCTCTATCGTTTCATTCATAAATAAGTTCCGTATGGAAAAACTGCTCGTACTGGAGTTTTAAAAATCTATTGAGTTACGAATATAAATTGCAATTAAATTTCACTTTTCTGCTTTAAATTTCTAAAGGTGAAATAAATTTGTGCAGTAATTACATTTTGAAAGTTCAATATTGTGAGAAAGTGTAATCTCAGTTAAGTTTTCTGTCAATGTTTACAATGTTACATGATTTATGTAATCAAAATTTCTTTCTTAGTTGTAAGGACATGTTGGGAAAAAGGCTACTACCACTGTGTTGCCTATATAAAAAAGTGGAATAATCCGTCTTTCTGATTGGCAAATATCGAACACAACTGTTTTTGTGTTAATCGTACAAAGAAAAAGGAGGACTTATGTTTGAGCACACAGTGGCGGATTCAGAGAGGGGCGGAGGGGGCATACACCTCCCCCTTTAATTGAGAAATTTTAGTTTTTTCTGTATAAAATTGACCACAAGCAACTTCAAATTTTCATTAAAATCTGACATTTTTAGCAATTACGCCCATCCCCCCCTTTTCACAGACCTCTGTGTCCACCCCTGGCATAGCCTCATTTTTTTCTATTACTATGAAAACATATCCTTCGTCCCTTGAGAATCATAGCTAGACATTACATTATCCACAGGAAAAAAGCAGCTTTTAAGCCAAGCAAGACATCACAGACCCTTCCTAACAACATCTTTTGAAAGACCTTATAAATTCAGGACAACCAACCAACCAGATATTTTTCAAGATAAAAATTTCATACACTTATGATTAGCCTTCCTATTAGAAAACCTTTTTGGATCTTTAGTTCATTCCATCACACCTGCCTGAAATCTAGATCATGATCTTTGTACCTATCTTAATGGAAGGAAGGAAGGAAGGACTTGTAATAGTACTTCATTAAGTATCACCACCAACATGGATGTTCCTTTACATGCTAGGCCAAACAAAAGAGCTCCAGTTCCAGTTTACATGTTAGGCCAAACAAAAGAGTCCAGGTTACCCCCCACACTTGCCTTAAATCTGGATCATGATCTTTGTACTTATCTTACTAAAGAAAGGAGGGACTTGTAATATAGGTACTTCATCAGGTTACACCATCAACATGTTAGGCCAAACAAAAGAGTTCCAATTTATAACCCCCATCACACCTGCCCTAAATCTAGATCATGACCTTTGTACTTTAGGAAGGACTTGTAATAGAGCTTCATTAGGTTATACCATAAACCCATCAACATGGATGCTGAACTTCACATGTTAGCCCCCCCAAAAAAGGTTCTGCTTTACAACGTCCCTTCTTCCATCACACCTGCCCTTTATTATGATCCTACCAAAGGAAGGAAGGACCTGTAAATGGCTGTAATAGTATGTGTACTTCATTAGGTTACACTTTCAACATGGATAGTTTCTTTATATGTAAGGCTAAACAAATAAGTTCAAGTTTTAGTTGGTACTTTACAGAAGGCAGCTTAACCATTTATACATGTAGCCACATGACCAAAAGTTTCCTCTGATCCCCAAAAGGTACCCCCTCCCGTTCCAGTTGTTGCCTGGCAATGTGTTACAAAAATGCAGAAACTGCGGGTACCTTACTGTTCATACTTTTTATTTAACTTTGTTATGTGCAGAAAAGGATAAAATACCACAAGAAAATGACCCTTTTACATGATTTATCACTGCATCTGAAATCTTTGGCTTATAACATGTACATTGTACATTATAAATATTCAGCCCACTCTGTAGATTAAATAATAGTTAGTTTCCTTTGCAAATGACAGTACCATCTGGGTCAAAAACCTCAAAATTAAATCAAAATTACCTTCATTACTGCACAAACTACTCACCCACTTATGTGGGGACACGCTTACCATTTGTAGGAAGGAAGTACTAGCAAAGATCAAACCACTTGTCATAATTACACCAAAAATTTAACAACTATGATACTTAAAGTCATCAAATTGGTTTCATCTAGGCATTTAGCTAAAACAACTGCATACAAAGTTAAACTAATGTATTTATACTTGATCTAGCTTCATGCTTCCCTCTCTTATATGCAGTTTGTGAGTGTGCCTTTATTACCAGCCCCCATTCAGTCTACTTTTATTGAACTCTACAAAAGGGGTTTTAACATGATGGGGTATTGCTCTCCCCATGCACAGAACAATCTTTTTCATCCCTTTTTTCAGCATCCTTCCTTGTGAGCATCTTTGCAAATGGTGTCTACAGACATGGGAAAAAATGGTCCATAAAAATTCATTCACCCTGACAAGGAGGTGTAGTCGTATTGGGCTACTAAAACAGAATTTTGTAAAAGGCATTGATGATTAGTTTAAAAGAACACTGCTGCAGGTCTCAGTAAGAGTAGGACCCGTAGGATCCCCATGCAGGAGGCTAAATTTCCCGTCCCTACCCATCACTCCTTTTTCCAGTGGCAGTCAAAACTCTCCTACCCGATTGGCCCAGTGTCCCCATTTCCTCCATTTCATCATCATTTCATGTTCTTGTATCACCACTTTCATGTTCATCTCCCGGATATAGCCGGAAATCGTGCTGCTTGGGAGTAAAGCAATAACTAACTAACTAACTAACTAACTAACAAAAATTTGTTAAATATTTTTCATTTAGGATATATCGGCATGACTTTCCAGACTCTTTTTTACTTTAATCATTGCAAACCGATATTCCTTTAAACATATTTAAATCCTTCTGCTGATACCATACATCAACTGGTATTATTTGTGTATTTGTCATAGGGTAATATTTTATGCAAAGTTAAAAAATATATTTTATTGTTTATAGCTTTATTTCCATATTTTAATTCATGAGTTTTCTGTAAATGTAAAATTAATCTGTTAATTGAAGATTAATATTTTGTCATAACATTGTCACTTAATTATGTCTGAGATATTTTAATTGTTTTACTTTAAGTTTGTATTGTTAATTGAGCTTTTGTGATTTACCTTTTCTTGTCCAAGCTGTCATTGTTAGAATTACTTAATGTAAATAATTGTTGTGTCTCAGCGGTACCATGACATAATTGACTTTACTCATAATTTTGTATATAAGGTAGAACAAAAATTGTCATAGTAGAAGAAGTAAGTTGGGGGTTGGATTTCATTAGGGACATGTTAAGTTTTTTTAATAGAAGTAAGGGATTTGGGAAGTTATTGGAAATTCTAAAATAAGGAAATTCACACTTTTATTTTATTTTAAATTTAATAGATTTTTGTTTTATATTTGAATTAATTGATGTAAATTATTTCATTCATTCTGAGATTTTATGATCATTTCATTTTACTTTTGGTTTCTTTACTTATAATTAAATTTAGACTTTTGTAATCACACTTGTTTCATTGATTTCATTTATTTTTAATTGTTAACTGTGGTTTACTTTATAAAAAAATCATTGTAAATTTAACAACATAAATATTTGGACTGTTAAATTGTTAAAAACTGTTATTGCGTATTTACTATTACCAAGCCTGCCTTAAGTCTGTGCTCCTTTGTGCATTCAGACTGACCCCTTGTCCCACGGGATTGTGCACATCTATATTGTTAAGTTTCCCCATTAACAGTGTGCGCAGCCCCTTGGTGACAGATTTGGTGGAGGTACCGGGCAAAATTTTATAAATTTCAAAGGCTTGGTATTAGTTTTATGCATTAACATTAAAAAGAACTTTTAAGAATATTTTAATTAAATTGTTGATAAAGTTTGAAGTTGAATTTTAAAACATTCTGAGACTAAGGTGATTCAAGTTCCTGATCACAGTAGAAGACCACAACAAGGAACAGTACAGATCCATTGGAAACAAAAGATAAGTATATTTTCATTCTGTTTTGCAACATTTTAAGATTTAACTTATTTCTTTGAGTTAATGGACCCCAGTTCAAGTATGAAGTTTGTTTTGATATAAGTTAATATAAAAATTGGAAGAAATCATAGGTAGATGATATAAAAAATTACAATGCTTAGTGCTTGTTAAAATGTCTACTTCTTTCAAAAGTTAACAACGATCATTATCCATCATTTCAGAAAAGATGTGCTGGAAATCATGGCTCCTAGATGCAGTTACTCAAACAAAAAGAGATTGGTGATGCAACAGAATGAAATGAACCAAATTATTTTCTACATCCAGTTTTCCAAGATTGTGAACCCCATGTATTGAAGAACGATACCATATGCTGAATAGGACACCGTCTCAGTTTCCATCAGCAAATGCCATGTAAAGAAGAATGCAGTGATGATGCAACTTCGGCTAAGCAGAGGAGAACTAGACCGAACATCATCATGTCCATAGAACACCACATATTCAGCAACCAAAAGAAAACAACTACATCTAATTTCACAAGACCAGAGTACAGTACTGTTCCTAGCAGAAAGTCCATTTAGTTACCAAGAAAAAAGATGACATCAAGAAAAGATTTATAAGATAAGTCGTTTTATTTACAATGTATTATAGTAAGTTTTTCAGTTAATTTTCTGACAATTGCATTTACACACAGTAAGCAGTCATGTACAGAAACATAACCAAGTGAAGAGCAATAACCATAATAATGATAGAATATGAAACATGTGATGAGCTTTACAGGAAATAAGATCAATGCCACTTAAAATAATCATGGTTTGTTGTATTTGATATTGTTTTGTTATTCCTTTCACACTCTGACACCAATCTCAATTCATTATAGATGAAATGAAGTATGTAGATCAGAGCCTCATTGAGTAAGAGTCAAGAATGACCACTGAAGATCCAACAACAGAGGATGATGATGGAAGACCAAGGAACATTGATAGTTTTGATGAACGTTGGCAGAGGAAACTTCAATCCAACAACTGGAAAGGAAACTGACCAGGTTGTTCACATCCGGATTGGGACTGTGTTAACAACGTACCACGAAGTCAGGACTTATTTGTATCCAGTGGTGACCGATGATTCATGAACTGTTTGGAATGATCTTGCAGTTAAAGAAGCTGAGTATAGTGACAGAGTTGAACATTTTATCAAATTATAATAGATATTGAAAATTTTGTAGAAAAAGAATTTTAAGAGAAGAAGTTGATAATAAGTATATGTTTAAGAAATAATGATTATTTATGGTGATTATGTATAAGTGTATATTACACCTCTCTCAGACATCAAATCTGAGGGCGGAGCCCGAAGATTTGATTGTCTGAGAGAGGTATAATAAACTTATACTGTTGCCATATGTTATGAAGATAACTTACACCATTGACATTTTAGAATTTTGATAAACCAAAAATTGTCAAGTTTTAGGGCATACTGTAAAACATGGTATTAATTTTGCCATGGTATGGTGGTAAGGAAAATAGTATGGTACGAATTTTCATACCATGGTATAAAGTCAATGGTAAGGTATAGATTTGTAATTTCTTTTTCCTAAAGTAAATACATACAATATAGATAATTTTTCATTATTATTATGCTAAACTAAAGAATGCCTTAATTTTAAGCATCGTTATATTAAATTTACAAAAATCTAGTTTAGATTTTTATAAAGTAAAATGTGATTATAAATCACTGCTTTGATTGTGTTTGTGTGTTGCATGTCCATAGATAGCTACTCAGCTGAAACTGTTAATTAAAAAAAACATCGTTTTTATTTATTTAAACTATCTAGAACAAGATTAATTTCTTAACAGATTTATTGTAGTAATCCTGTATTCCGTAGTGCTGAATCAGCAAGCAAGCAAATTTCCAACAATAAAAGAGTCAACTCAATTTAATAAACTTTTTTTTTGTTTTGTGCTGCTGATGATACAGTGGTAGATACTAATACAATACCATGTTTTACAGTTTGCAAAGTTTTAGTAATCAAAGGAATAATCTGTCCACATTCCCTAGTTTTGGATGATGTTATCATTGTTCTACATCAGTTTTAATAACTTGTTTACATCATCAAAATTATTTATGACCAAGTAAAAGTTCATGAAAGTGTATGCGATTTACACTTTCAAGAGGCTGTAACCTCATCAGATTTTATCATCGTTTCATTGGTCAGAGCTCATTTTCCACTGAGCTGTCAGCCTGTCAAACATGAAATCCAACACCAACAACAGTATAATGAAGTTTAAATATGAGATGAATATGTGTATATTACACCTCTCTCAGACATCAAATCTGAGGGCGGAGCCGAAGATTTGATTGTCTGAGAGAGGTATAATAAACTTATACTGTTGCCATATGTTATGAAGATAACTTACACCATTGACATTTTAGAATTTTGATAAACCAAAAATTGTCAAGTTTTAGGGCATACTGTAAAACATGGTATTAATTTTGCCATGGTATGGTGGTAAGGAAAATAGTATGGTACGAATTTTCATACCATGGTATAAAGTCAATGGTAAGGTATAGATTTGTAATTTCTTTTTCCTAAAGTAAATACATACAATATAGATAATTTTTCATTATTATTATGCTAAACTAAAGAATGCCTTAATTTTAAGCATCGTTATATTAAATTTACAAAAATCTAGTTTAGATTTTTATAAAGTAAAATGTGATTATAAATCACTGCTTTGATTGTGTTTGTGTGTTGCATGTCCATAGATAGCTACTCAGCTGAAACTGTTAATTAAAAAAAACATCGTTTTTATTTATTTAAACTATCTAGAACAAGATTAATTTCTTAACAGATTTATTGTAGTAATCCTGTATTCCGTAGTGCTGAATCAGCAAGCAAGCAAATTTCCAACAATAAAAGAGTCAACTCAATTTAATAAACTTTTTTTTTGTTTTGTGCTGCTGATGATACAGTGGTAGATACTAATACAATACCATGTTTTACAGTTTGCAAAGTTTTAGTAATCAAAGGAATAATCTGTCCACATTCCCTAGTTTTGGATGATGTTATCATTGTTCTACATCAGTTTTAATAACTTGTTTACATCATCAAAATTATTTATGACCAAGTAAAAGTTCATGAAAGTGTATGCGATTTACACTTTCAAGAGGCTGTAACCTCATCAGATTTTATCATCGTTTCATTGGTCAGAGCTCATTTTCCACTGAGCTGTCAGCCTGTCAAACATGAAATCCAACACCAACAACAGTATAAGCTGTTTTAGAATGATACTGATCGATGATGAATCTTTGTTTTTGAGTAATGAATTGATAGAGTAGAATGTAATGTTGTTTAATTTTGTAGTGCCTACTTCTGTTGTAAATTTATGTTGGGGTTTTGTTTTTGATTGCGCTATGATTTTTTTCCTTGTCATGTAATTTTTGTTGTAACAAAAAATATTCAGCTGAACATTACACCGGTAATAAGATTTTGTAAATGCATATTGCTATGGAGATGTTTTTGAACTGGCCATTCAAGGGCAAATCTTTAGCAAATGCATCATTTTTTTTATTTTGAATTGATTTGTTGTATATTTTTTTTATCATTTATGCATTGTAAATGTTATAATTTTATGTTTGTGGACAAACATATTGCAGGAAGGGGTGATATGTCATAGGGTAATATTTTATGCAAAGTTAAAAAATATATTTTATTGTTTATAGCTTTATTTCCATATTTTAATTCATGAGTTTTCTGTAAATGTAAAATTAATCTGTTAATTGAAGATTAATATTTTGTCATAACATTGTCACTTAATTATGTCTGAGATATTTTAATTGTTTTACTTTAAGTTTGTATTGTTAATTGAGCTTTTGTGATTTACCTTTTCTTGTCCAAGCTGTCATTGTTAGAATTACTTAATGTAAATAATTGTTGTGTCTCAGCGGTACCATGACATAATTGACTTTACTCATAATTTTGTATATAAGGTAGAACAAAAATTGTCATAGTAGAAGAAGTAAGTTGGGGGTTGGATTTCATTAGGGACATGTTAAGTTTTTTTAATAGAAGTAAGGGATTTGGGAAGTTATTGGAAATTCTAAAATAAGGAAATTCACACTTTTATTTTATTTTAAATTTAATAGATTTTTGTTTTATATTTGAATTAATTGATGTAAATTATTTCATTCATTCTGAGATTTTATGATCATTTCATTTTACTTTTGGTTTCTTTACTTATAATTAAATTTAGACTTTTGTAATCACACTTGTTTCATTGATTTCATTTATTTTTAATTGTTAACTGTGGTTTACTTTATAAAAAAATCATTGTAAATTTAACAACATAAACATTTGACTGTTATTAAATTGTTAAAACTGTTATTGCGTATTTACTATTACCAAGCCTGCCTTAAGTCTGTGCCCCTTTGTGCATTCAGACTGACCCCTTGTCCCACGGGATTGCGCATATCTATATTGTTAAGTTTCCCCATTAACAGTGTGCGCAGCCCCTTGGTGACATATTCAAAGCTATAAATTCCACAAGATGATAAATTTATAAGCATAATATAAGTTATACAGACTTCCCTCAAATTAAAATAAGGCCAGATTTTAAATTTCTACTTCATAAATCACTTGTACCCACACATAACAGCTTTACAATGGTTTTTAAACAGTTATATTAGTCTAAGAAATGTTTTAAGTGCCAATTTAATTTCAAACAATTCAACCTCTCTATCCGAAATCGTCAGATTATTTGTTTTTCGGCTTACTGAAGGTGGGATTAACAGAATTGAAGTGTATAACATGTTCAAAATTTTATTTTAGTTATACATAGTATACATACAGGTTGGTAAATACTTCGTACATTACATACAGGAGGTTAAGAAAACAAGAAACATGATAATCAATTAGGTGGCTACCACTAAAAATAAAAGTTTTACAAATTTATTCAAAGTTTCCGATTCAACTACTTTAATAGGAAATAAATATGGTAATTTCTGGCCAAAAACTTCTTTTTACTTTCATTAAACTAGAAACTTTTATATTTTTTAGATTTTCTTCATGGTATTTTAGGGACCTAAAAGTAATGTACATTAACATATGGGCAACGATCTTGTTTTGCATCCCCCCCTTTTTCCATGCATTTCCATAATGCATGAACAAAACTTTAATTCAGTGCACCTGTACTAAGATTTATTGGGAACCACATAGGTTTATCTATCAAATCTATCAAATTCTAAAAAACAAATTGGACCAAGATAAAACTTTCCCTAATCCAACTGTCATTGTTAATCCCTTTAAGTGCATGTAGGATAAGTTTACTTTTTCTACGGGATTAAATTGTCAACACAACAAAATAGAGGAAACAGACCCACCGAGAGGTATATAACTGGCTCAATCTGTCTCTCGGCAGGAACTACTTTAGACGAAAATAGTCCCAGGGTGGTAAATCTTCTAAATTTTCACTAAGTACACAAACAAATGACCACCAGCATGACCAGGACTTATTGGCTTTAATAAAAAATCGGCTGAGTTTTTACAAGAAACATATGAGGTGGTTCCAGTCATGACATTACATGTATTTATTTTTCAAATTTCTTCAATATTTAGAAAACATGTTAAAGCAGAATCATGTGCACCCAAGTCTCTAAAGCTGTGAACTAAAGATCTGAAAATTTTCTGCAAAATGACAAAATTCCCATGGCCATTTTTCATAGGTTGCCAAGATGCTTGGGAAACTTGACCATTAAAATGATTTAGAGATGAGAATCAAATTTTAGGTGAATTTATTAAGTATAACTTGTTTTAGCTAGATAAACATAGAAATATCAAAATTGTGTTATTATGTAAAATGACATGTATTTTTAATTTTGCAATTAAAAACTTATTTTATGAGCAAAGTTAGGACAAAATATAAGGTATACATGTACATCTTTTTTTGTAAACTTGACCAGTAAGAAACGAGAAAAGGGTTATTTAAGGTTAAACTTCCCATCAAATTTAATATCCCTAGAATCACAATAGAAGACCATAAAACAGACAAACACAAGAAAATCTCAACTTTCAAGACATATGTCCTTAAACTTGTTCAATATATATAAAGTTTTACATTTTTACAATGATCAATTCAAATATGTCAAACCCATAACTGGCTGCACTCCTCAATAAAATACCAAAGACAGTTATTAATTGACCAGACAAATTTCTCATTAAATGTCAGTTAATTATTTAAAGAAGTAATAAACCTGTTATGGTGAACTGTAAAACTTTTGCCCCGAGGGAGGTCAAAAACAGACATACACTAACATGACTGTAGGAGTGTGTCCTCTAATGTTACTGGTGGTCTACAATTTTTACATGCTTTTACTGAATAGGGCTTATATTTCTACCTTTTTCCCAAACAATATGGTCAACTTACATGTATGTGATTTTTCATTTTCCTAACAATTTAAGTAAATCTTTAGTACATATAGGAAATTGTTGGTTTCTCTTGATTAATTTCTTATAATAATTTTAAACTGATTTAAAACATCCATATTAAATTAGAAAAAGTAAAAAATGTCCAAATATACTGAATTTCAGCTGTTTCACCCATTTTAAACCCTTTTTTGTTAAGAAAAAAATACTTCAAAACATTTTATCTTTATTTGCAAAATTTCTAATGTAAATTTTCTTCATTTATTTGAAGATGAGGAACACTTCTTCTTTTATTGTTGATCTCTTCAACAATGTTGAAACATCATTAAGTTTATTTAAAATAAACAACTTTGAAAGCTCTCAAAGGGTACATTGTCATTTGAAAAATTATAAGGTAGGTCTTGAGCATTGTATTCTAAACCAATTTTCAAGGAGGTGCTAAAAATTCTTCAGATAATGACCCCCTCTCCCTAATAATTTACACAATATTGCTTCAGGACTATAAAATAATCATGCTAATCATATTATCTAGATAATCAGCAGGGGAGATAATGCTATAATCATGATAATTCTCAATAGGTTTATTGAAATGAAATGACCCTCTACAGATTTTTACAATCAAATTAATGATCTTATCAAAGATTTGTCCAGGTGAACATAATAAATGTTCAAAAGATCAAAGGGAGCAAAACAACAATAAAACTCCAGTGCTCTTGTTTTACTTTTATAAATTATCATTATAATGACAAATTGATCAATGAATTTCACAGCTTGTTAGACAATGGAAAGAGACCTGGTGAGACTTAGAGACTGTGGCCATGTAGGGATAGGGGAGAAGGGGGAGGGGGTCCTGCTTAAAGATTAAAGAGGAGAAATTTTCAACACCAGTTTGACCAATATCCTATTATTTCAGTTCACATGAAAAAAACCTTAAATTCTATTGGTAATGTAATTTCAATTGAATAAAAGAAACTTGAACTCAAACTTCAAATACTGAATTCTTCATAAAAATATTTTAATGCATGCAACAGCTTTTCTTTTGAAAGTTTTATTTTTATCCCTAAATTCATATAAACATCCCAATCTGTGACCTTCACTTATTCTTAATCTAGTTATCTTTTTCAATTATAATTTAAATCAAATTATCATTTTCAAAAATTCCAATTTATAACATTGCTGAACTGAGTCCAATCAAACCAGGATAACTTTTTCAACTTTATGTACCTTTTGGAAAACATCTTCAAGTTTCCCCTATTATATTTTTGGAAATATATTGACTTTCGTGATTTATTACAAATTAAATCCTTTTCTATACACTATTCACCCATGCTGAGTTACCATGGAGGATGAATATCATTACCTATTCATTCCATAATACATTTGATAACCAACTGAGATTTTAATGGGTTTTCATATAAATTTTGTGTAACAGCTGGAGTCTAGGTACACTAAAGACCACCAGATCATTCTCTTTGGTTCACTACACACCAACCCCAGCAAACTTTGATGATAATTATGTCTTACTTGTCAAATCCCTCAGGTCCAAGATAAAAACATGATTTAATTCAGTAAAAGTTGTAAAGGGGTGGTAAATCCAGATTAATATGGAGATAAGATAAAAATCTGTTGTTTGCCCAGAAAAAAAGTCTCTCAATTTTGATAAAACATGTAAAATGCACAGCTTAGTGATATTGAACTGACTTGTAATAGGTCTAATTTAATTTTCAATATTAAAACTTGTTTCAATAAATTTGTACTTTCATATTTCACAAGGACAAATTAAACAATGTTTTGTAAAACTCTACATATACTATATATAACTAAATCAAAAATAAGGTTGAAAACCTGAACATAAATTAAACAGAAATGTTTTATGATGAATATACAAAATTCTAACAAACCGACCAAACTTGGAAAAGTTAGATTTCATGTTTAATAAAGAAATCAGCTTCAATTTCTCAGGCATAAACATGTTCAAGTTTAAAAGAAGTTTTACTATTTAGAACATGTAGTAGAATGTCATTTTTTAAAGAATGATTTATTTCTACTTCTTGTTTTTTAACTACTTAAATCAACAATATGTGATCGTAAAACATATTAAACGGCACATAATGAGCCATTTAAATCAAATTTTAATGTCCCTGACTTCAATTGTACATGCAAAATAAATCATTTTGCCCGTTTAAACAAACTTGACATATATTTTTACCTCTGACAATGGGCTACAATCACTATTGTACAGGTCTGCAACTGAAAGATTGGTCATGATTTTCATTTTTTGCTAAGTCCATCAGCTTTTAGTCCAACACTACATAATTTTTCAAAGTCTATAAATATTTATCCAAAAGTCAAGTTTTTATAATTCAACTGCAAATGAACTAAGTCTCTCTTTACATCAAATCATTTACATGTATTGTATATGATACTTTTACACAGATAATGAGGTTTTAATCCATAACACAACAATATCTTAAAGTTTGTGTCCATTATTTGTCCAAGTTCTATCAAAATGTTTGATTTTTCACACCAGGGTGATAAAAATCCACATAGATATACATTATATACATATACACATTATAAACAGTGGTCTAATACTACAAACTACTCTCTGGACAAAGTACAACAAATGATGTTTGAACTTTGCAACATAAAATTTGATTGGTCACTCTAACATTCGATTGACCAATCAGATTCAATAATCTGAATGACAACAAGAAAACACCTGTCTGCTGCCAGCTGTCGAAATTCCTATAGGAAGAAAAATAAAGGTAGTTGAATAAATATTCACACATGATTAATAAAAAGAAAAGATCAAAAGAAATTATTATAACAGAATGTAAGTGAGAGGACTAATACTGCAGGGGCCTTTAGAAAAAGTCCTTTTTTCTCCATTTTATAATTAAGTGATAATATCAAGTCTTTTGTGAAGAGGATGAAGTAAAACTCGTTTTAGCATGTTAGGCACTCGTAAGAATTGCATTTTTTTTTTAATATTTCAAAAATATAAATCATATTCAAAATTTGAATCACAAAAATAATCTCTAGCAAAAACTTGCAATAAATCTTTCTAACTTTAACTCACATAAATTTTGAATTTCTTAAGATTTTTTTTTTTTGGGGGGGGGGGGGGCTTTTCACTTTTAAGCATTGGTTTTCTGATAAGGTTTTCAGATTATAAATATATAATTTCTTTTTTTTAATTCATACTATAATTTTTTTTTTTTTTTTTTCATAAACATGATAAATGCATGTTTTTGCTGATTAACTGTGTCATAAATGTCTTTCAATCATATTCTTTCTTCTTCAGAATACACTTCTCTTTTTGCTTCTTTTGGGCTCCTGATTTGGAAAATAAATATATCTTATGTTAAACATCAAAGGTGTATATATGCATTCTCAATCAATTTGCATTTCCCTTCAAAGTAATCATTTACATTCTAAAACCTGACCACTTGTATTACAAGAATGTAAATGTATCTTAAAAAATTCCAAATATTCTGAATCTGAGACCAATATGTTTACATATAAGTACATTTAAGCTGTTTTAAAAGAACATATGCATTTATAATTTACACCATTTCACTTAACAGTTTGGCAAGTGATTCAAAGGTTAGCCTAATTAATGAGGAAAAGGTTTGTCAACACTGCGTTAGGTAGATAATTAATATCTTTACACCTTTGTAATGGATTAATAAACTAATTTATCACAAGAAAGAAAACACCACATTTATCAAAAGAAAAAAAATAAAGAGATTCAGTCCACCTGTGGCAAAAATGCAAGTCACTGCACAAAACATCTAGGACTAAAACAATTTTCATCATTTATTTCAAGAATGGACCAGTTTTGGTGAAAATAGCAAAGTTGGACAAACAAATTAGATAGTTTGAAACTTTAAACTTTTTTGGTTATACTTTTCCATGGTTGTAGGATTACCGGTAACAGATAAACAGAAAGACCTGATTGCAGCAAATAAGATAGCCATGCTGAATTCACCATTTGCTACAGTTAACTTTAAGCACAATGTTTGACAAATTACGGATGGAGAAACCCACAAATAGTCAAAGTTCAAAGGGCCATAACTCCCACAAAAATTTGAGGACAAAATTTCCTGGTAATTATGTGCACAATCACATGTGGTGTCCTTCCTATCTTCCTATATACAAAGTTTGACTGAATTTGGTGCAGTAGTTTTGGGGAGGGGAAATTATGCCAAAAACAAATAGGGATAAATTGATGTTTCTTTAGCTCAACTTTGTTCATATCACATGGCCAACCCAAAATAGGGAAACTACTCTTGCAAAAGTAAAAATTTAAGAATCAAAATCAGAATTCTGGACAAAATTTTAGAAAAGGGCTGTATGCCCTATTTACTTTTGTAGGCCAGAAAATAAAACAACTTTATTTTTTCAAGACTAACCATATAATGACAGAAATATTATTTCATTATTCAAAGTAACGATGTATCTACCAATTTACATCACTTTTAAAGTCTTTTTACATTTTGAATGCCCTTATTAAAATTTAAGTGTTAAGGTCAAAAACAATTGTTTAGAAAATTCACTGTATAACAATTTAAAAATACAATACCAATAAAAAGCTTCGCCGAGCGCAGCATGATACGACCGCAACATGTTGAACCCTGTACGTTTTAGGCCTAATATGGATAGTCTATTGTTCTGGACACATGCAGCCCATGGTGGACTGACAAAGGTTTTTGACACATGCTTCTCTGGTGGACTTTCAACCCAGTGGCTTAAAATATAAATTTTGAATGTTGTATTCTACTCTTTAAAAGAATAATGTTTGGGGAAAAAATTAAAAATCGAATCAGAATTTTTTTAAAATTATGATTACAGCCCAAAAAATTTATTCTAAAATTCAGAATCACTACCTGACAAGAATAAATTTGCAAAAAAAATTTTCAAAATCGGACCACAAATAAAAAAGCCCCATTTGGCCCCTAATTACATAATAGGGGGAAAAAGGGGGGTCGCAAAAATTAATTATTAATTTTGTAATCGCTATTTGACAAGAACAAACATGCAAAAAAAATTTTCAAAATCGGACCAGAAATAAAAAAGTTTCAATTTCGGCCCCATTTGGCCCCTAATTACGTAATAAGGGGAAAAAGGGGGGGGGGTCACAAAAATTAATTCTTAATTTTGTATCCGCTATTTGACAAGAACAAACATGCAAAAAAAATTTTCAAAATCGGACCAGAAATAAAAAAGTTTCAATTTCGGCCCCTTTTGGCCCCTTATTACGTAACAGGTGAAAAAGGGGTGGGGGTCGCAAAAATAAATTCTCAAATTTGGATTCGCTACTTGACAAAAATAAACTTGCAAAAAAAAATTTCAATATCGGACCACAAATAAAAAAGTTTCGATTTTGGCCCCATTTGGCCCCTAATTACGTAATAGGGGGAAAAAGGGGGGGTCACAAAAATTAATTCTTAATTTTGTATCCGCTATTTGACAAGAACAAACATGAAAAAAAAATTTCAAAATCGGACCACAAATAAAAAAGATTTTATTTTGGCCCCTTTTGGCCCCTAATTACACAACGGAGAAAAAGGGGGGGCACAAAAATTCATCAGGTTCATTCTTTTATTGTAAGAAACATTCTTGACAAATTTCACGGCAATAGGCCAACTAGGACCAAAGTTATGGTGGAAACAAGTAAAATATTTGAATTTTTTCCCCCTTTTGGGCCCCTAATTTCGAAACAAAAAAAGGGGGGACCCCCAAAATCAATCCCATTCATCCTTGTATGGTAAGGAACATCACTGTCAAATTTCATAGCAATTGGATAACTAGAACTAAAGTTATTGTGGAAACAAACAAAAAAGTAGTATTTTTGGCCCTTTTTTGGCCCTAATTTCTAAACGAAAAATGGGGGGACCCCCAAAATCAATCCCATGCATTCTTTTATGGTAAGGAACATGATTGTAAAGTTTCATAGCAATCGGATAACTGGAACTAAAGTTATTGTGGAAACACTAAAAAGTTAACAGACACCGACGACAACGACGACGACGACAACGACGACGACGACAGCATCATACCATAATACGTCCGCAAAATTTTTTGCGGTCGTATAAAAACGGGTATAAAACAGCTTATTTGGTTATGCTGTATATCGATATGTCAAGGAGTCATCACCAGCATTTGAATCAAAACATTGGAAGATCAAAAGCCAAAAATATTGAATGAAAAGTTCTCAAAACCAAAAAGTTCGAACAGGAAGCCAAATCCAGCACCAATGTTCGAGTGTAACAGTATTTCATTTACTTAAGTCTGCAAAAAAAAAAAAAAGAATTGCATTTCACAAGGTAACTCCTTTTTAGGAGAGCAGTGTAAAAGAGTATTATGGACTATGGTTTACCACTGGCAAACTGAAGACAGTCCAAAAATTTAACATGAATAATTTTAGACACAGAAGAGGACATTAGGAGAAAAAGGTTAGACTGCTGTCTACTTTTTTCTTCCATTGTCCTTTCCTTTATCAAAAGTCATGTAAATGTAAATTTTTTGGACTGTTTTTCCAGTGTAAACCATTGCCAGTATATTAAACCTGTGTTTAACATGTACATATACAATATTTTTAAAATCTTGTAACTTCAATTACATGTACAGTACTTAAAATTTCATAATATATTTTAACAAAATTAGGCTTATTATTCTCAATGAATATGATTCTGACTGAAAATGATCATTTGATTTTACAATAATACCAGTATCTTAATATTTCAGCAATAAACCTTACTTAAAAGCTCTTAAAATTATTTAAACTTCTTTTTTTTCCCATAAAATTGCATAATTTGACTGGGATTTAAACATTTGGACTCATTGTTAAAAGGCTCCGCTTAACAAATTGCATCTACAGGTTGAACCATTAACTACCTTCTACCCAATTTCATCGAAATCAAACAATTATTTCAAGCAACTACATTTTTAAAATGCTTCAATATTACGGCAGTTTGTTTGTCATTGGAAAGTAAACAATGAGTTTAATTGTTTGAACACCGAACAAAGAATCACATTACCAAAGACTAAAATATAAATTTGATCAATTTCATTTGAAATATTCATAGTTTTTTTCATTGTTAAACAATACCATAGCATTTTATTGTATGATATTGATTGTACAAACTATCTGATGAAGATCAACTAAAGAGTGAATTATTTCCACTGAAATTTGAAACTCTGCTGATCCGAAAGATAAAATATTGAAATGAAAACTCTGGTCTTTAATTGCTGTGCATGCTGCTTATGCAATTATATGAAGTCTAGGTTTTATGCAACATGTTGCATATCAACTCCAAATGTTGTTATATGAGAGTGGTTACAAATTAATTACATGATCCTGAACTTTACAGTTTTCAAAGAAAAACATGTTTAGCTGAATTTTTTTTTATACAAATAACCAACCTGAATTTCAGCTTGACAAAAACTAAGGTTTAACTCACTTCAAAACATGTTAAAATGAGAAGAAAGTTATTGCTTAATCCTGAACTTAACACTGCAAAACATGCCTAAAATAAGCAAGTGGTTTTGCCTAGTCATGAACTTTATAATTAACTTTTTCAAAGTAAACTGATCAGTCATAATTTTCTTCATGGTTATTTGTTTGTTGGTCACTTATCTTTTTTGTTTGTTTTTTTCTGTAGTTTTTTAGCCTTATCTCTTAAGAATCATCATGAAAACAGAAAATGAAACCAAAGAATCCAGAAATTGCATCTGTTTTCATGTTCATTTAAGGCACTCTGAACTATGACTGCTATTGGCTTTCCTCGTATCAAGTGATTGTAATTGCTTACTCCTGAGCTTTATACATGTAGTTTACTTCCTTCAAGGAAAAGATTTATTGAGAGTAGATTTTATTGCAGATTTATGAAAATAACATTTTCTAATTTATTTTCCCATCACCCTTCACATCAAACATGGTCATTTTGTATGTTAATTTGTTTTCTACATTTTTTTAGTTTTAGCATTTCTTGAAAAGAATCATGAAAACAGATATCTGCACCACAAAAGCAACAAAATGCATCTGTAACCTATGAATTAAACATTACCTAATAATAAATGCACTAAGAACTATGACTTTCTCACAATCAGCAGTAATTGTTATTGCTTAATCCTGAACTTTACAGTTTAATTTCATTCAAGGAAAAGATCAATGTAGAAAGATTTTCAGCAGTCGTATCAACATTCATTTATCAATCACCCACCCATGGTCATTTTTGTTTTTGTTTTTCCACATTTTTTTGTTTAGCCTTAATCTCATATGAATAATCATGAAAACAGATACCTGCACCACAAAAGCCAGAAAATGCATCTGTTTACCTATGAATTTAACATTATCTAATTAATGCATTCAGAACTATGATTTCTATTGACTCTTCCTCACATTAAGCTATGATAAAGAGTAACAACAGATAAGTATGTCTTACACAAGTTCTGGGAATTCTTCCAGACAATTACGAAACTCTGTTTTTTCACAAGCACAACTATTCAAGAGAGAAAGTTTGTCCAAATACCGGCACATTCCATTTCAAACAGCTCAAACTTTGCTTTTTACAAGCATATTTCCTAAGGTTTTAATATGCTCCCAAAGAGAGCAATACATGTAATGTTAGAAATGCCAATATTTAAGTTGTACTATGAGCTGAATTTTCCTTCAACATCCAGTTTAGCATGCTCGTTTACCCAACTTTCGTCTTTTTAGCGCTTTTTCCTTTTTAAATTTCGAACAACCTTAAGCGTACACGTGACCCACAAGAAGAGCTAGTTTGTTTTTAAATATGGTCATGTTTTTATTTTCGAATATATTTTATTTCAATTGATATTGCAAATATATTTATTTTCGCTTGTAAAATATCTATAGATACGTTTTAAGTTCGGGAGCATCACATGTTTAACATGTCTCATATTAAGCCAAGAGAGAAAAGTCAAAGTTTGATTACTGATAGCATGTATTTCTCTCTGTTTCAAAAGATCAATTGAGGACAGACACCCTTCTGTTATGACAATAAAGTTAGAAACTGAATGAAACAACAATTTCCATAATCTTTTTAACAAATGCCAACCTAATATGAAGATTTCTAATGTCAAAATATGGATTGAGTTTCTAGAGTTGTCTTATAAGTAAGTCTTTTGTTGTTTTTTTTACAACTAGCATCCAATTTATTAGTCTCCTGAATTTATTTAAAGTAGAAATATACATTATTTCAAAATTTTATCACCCTAATAATTCCTGTTGATATACATGTAGATTCAAATGGTACATATTAAGAGTACTGAAATTTCAATTTCAATTTCCATAAAGCAATATTTGTCACAATTTAGATGCCTTACTTGAAATTTGGACAACATTTTATGTTTTATTACAAAAGCATTGCATAACTTCAGTCATGAAGTCCTCATTAAAAGTTTCAATGCAATCTTACAAACTTTTTAATGTTTCTTTTAATTGCAGGTGGACTTGGCAGTCATAATTGTTTGGTTTTTTTTAACACATAAATTATAAATTAATTAATAAACTATAACTGCAACTGTTTTGCATGATGATGTCATTTCAGTCAATATTTCTATTGAAGGAAAAAAAAGGTGAAGAAATAAAATTCACTGGACCATAACGATCTTGGATAAAGACTTCATGCCATACTGTATTAAAATCCAATTATAAGGTACAATATTAAGCCCACTCCCACATTATTTTCTTAATTCATACAACGAAATACAATATTTTTTTTCTTTATCGAAGAATCAGAAATTAAGAAGTTAATCACTCGTATAGATTTGTAAGACGGTGTTTAAACTTAGGTACGTTGGGACAAACAAAAAACATATCGGGAAAGAAAATCTCATGTCCGCATGACTGATTATGTACTTAATTCACTTGATGTTTAAGACCAATTAAATCTTGATATTCTATAATATTATTCAAGACATAGACCTTGGGAAAAACATCAGGTTGGCAGTGACTAAGTTCTAGACAAACTTTCTATATACTTTTAGATTTTTTTCAAGGGTAGCACAATATCTAGTTCAGAATCATGACAGAGCTGAAAAAAGTCCAAATATAAATATGGAAACAAGCTTTTAAAACATGTTTGTCAAACAAAGCCAAAATAATTGTTTGAGAATTTTATAGTTCAACATTGCTTAAATTTTGAAGAAAAATTAAATTTTAATATACTAGTGTATTCAGTACGCAAAAGTTGGTTATTGTTTCCTTTTGCATAAAATGTAAATATACGTCTGAATGCAGTGTAGTGTAGGAAAAACAAGAAATCTGTGAGCAAATGCCCTCTAGTGATACCCCGCCTTAGAAACTGCAGAACCACAGAACTTCAGACTGACAAAAAGTATACCACACCCATTCTTCGAAGCCAAAAAATCTTTTTTGACACATGGAAATCCTAATATCCTTAAAACAATCTTAGTATCACCAATAATGTTCCAAAATTTTAACATTCATTCCTCCACAACAATACAGTTCTACATGCATACAAATTAAATCTTTGATAAATTTCTATGCATACACATGTAGCTTGGAATTTATGATCTGCAAATCCTTAATGAGAATCTAAGTACCCTAGGACCTGCATGCAAATAGACATAATACTTTATGTCAACAAATGCTGATTGGAACTTAATTGAAATAGTTGGATAGGTGATAAGATGTTGTGGACACAAAGTTGTCAGAAAATAAATCCTAATTCTCTCCTGAGAGAAATCAAAATATCAAATTGATTAAAAAATGCAATTTTTGACCTATTGGGTTTGTGTTCTTTGTATGAATTTTTGAAGAACGTGTACTTTTTTTTCAATACTTTTCATTTTTTACATTGCAATGTTTGTTACTCAAATGCTGCTGCTTGAAATGTGCACATATATCAAACTAAATTAACTCAACTGCAGAGTTGGAAATAACAGCCTGCCCGCCAGCCCGAGACTGGTAACTTTTGGGCAGGGCTGGTTAAAAATTCATGAAAATTTGACTGGCTATATAGCAAAAACAGGTAAAACTTCATTTCAGGGCTGGTTACTTTTTCAGTGAATTTCCTACCCTGTCAACTGTTGTCAGAAAAAAAAACTTTTACTGTAAACCAACTTATTTTCGCAGGCGATTTTTTCACGGATTTGGCGAGGAACAGAAATCCGCGAAAGTAAATCGTCGCGAAGTAACTCATTTTAATAGTTATTTAATGGTTTTTACGAGAAATCGCGAAAATAAATAGCCATGAAATAATCCTATGAAACTAAAACACGAAATATTGTAGTTGCGAAAATAAATTGGTTTACAGTACTTCCAACATGAAACTTTTGCTTAATATATCAACTTGATACATAGATATTTTTTTTGGTATGTGTTTATTTTTCAAAATAAAAAAATGATCTGAAAGTTTTACTGAGTTCTTTTGTCTATGGTTTTTATTTTGAAAGATGAAGGCATTATCATTAGTATACTATAATTCAGCACTCAAGCATTCTTTAGTGGTCTCGTTTTTTAAGTGTTTTTCCTGAATCATACCAAGCACTCAAGAATGAAAACAAACTCCCTAGATAAAAATTGAAGACTTCTTGATAAAACTGAGGCCATACGAGATCAAATTTCAAGTGAGGACTATATTTTATTAACTTTAAACCTCCAACCTTAAGTAAGTGGGTGTGATTTTTCATACAAATCATTTTTTTTTCATAATTTCAAAAATATAAACCCAAGTCAATATTTTCACAATAGATCATATTTTTTCAAATGAGTTTTCTTTCAAAGTGTCAAATTCGAACTTTAAAATCTCACCCTTCTTGAGGATCTAACTCTTTTTTTCAACAACAATAAAAAAACAATATAATAGTCAATATTTTCGTTGAGAATTTAAAATGACCTAAAATTGAGTACCCTTGATATGTACTTATATCATGTTAAAGAACAATTACCCTACTGAAAAGTACCTGAACTTAGAAATTCCTCAGATGCTTGCATAATTAACAGATGTGCGAACTGGAAAATTTACTTGCACCAAAAAGGGGACAAAGTCCAACATTCATTAGTGGCCTATTACATTTGGTCTTCAAATTTTGAAAGGGATCAATGATCCAGTAAGGACTTGTTCCTAAAATGATGATACCTTTTTGGTTAATTTATAAATGTTTTTAAAAAATCCCAAACTTTATGATAACATGTCAATGAAAAAATTCTGGAAAACATACTGCATGTATTCTTCACATTTCTTCTAAAAAAAATTATCTGAAAACTAAAACCATAAGCATTTTAACATGTCTATTGATCAATTCAAAAGACCAATGATGACATCTTCATTACATGTACATAAACGCATCATTGCTTTCAAAACTTTACTATACTGTGGATTCAATATTTTTCGTGAGGTATCAATTTTCATGGTTTTCGTGTTGGACATGACCCACCAAATTAAATACCCCAGGAAAAGAAAATTTAACTTGGATCTGTATGCTGCAGAATTCAGAACCATGATGGCATGAATTTAAGACCCCGTTTACACCATGAACAAAAATACATCCATCTTTTTTTAATCGATCTTAAAAAGACTGGTTTGCATTTACATACATTTATGAGATACCCGAATAATACGGTCGTTGTATTTCATTCCCTGCAGTCTCTACATTACACTAAAAGAAAGATCGATCTTCTTAAGTCTAGGTCTTAAGCAGGACTTTTTAAGTTCGATTCTTTTTGAATCGATTCAAATAAAGATCGATCTTTCCCGTTTACACTGACAAAAAGATCGATCTTTTTTGCATCGATTCAAATAAGATCGATCTTTCCGTCTAGTGTAAACGGGGTCTAAGAATCAACGAACTGATTATTTTTCATCAAACCACGAATTTAGTATCCACGAAAATAAATGAATGCACAGTATATGAATTCAAAGGAATAAAGCCTTATTCTATATTAATGCTCATACTGACACATTAAAACATTATCATTTGTTTTCAATCTAAAATACATTGTAGCCCATCACAGGTTACTCAAAAATCACTATTAAACTACTCGCTCACTTCAGTTTGCTCTCAAGCTAATTTCCACTCACGAACCAACGATACTTGTTTTGTTTGTTACTGTTCTTACAAGAATAGTATATGTACATCTGGTAAAATTCAAGTTAAACTCCACACGAAAACTTCTTTCAAAAATTTCAGCAAGCACCCTTCCATATAAAAATTTGATAAAAAATATCCTAAATTTAAACAAAATAGTTTAATTTATAAACTACATGTGCTTTTATCTCAGTAGAAGTTGTCAGGAAAGTCTGAAAGTAAAGTCTGCCAGACATAGGCTTGTTTGTGATATTCATTTGTTTTTTAAATCACAAAATCTTGACACAGATACTCACGTGGAACGCATCTTGCTTCAGTTTGCTTCTGTCCCGCTTCAGCTTGTTCTGTACCTTGTCATCGTCCATCGCATTCACGTTTATCGTAAGGGGAGAGAATCTGTCCATTGATAAAGGTTCAATCTTGATATTTCCCGCCATCTGTTACCCCTATAAAAAGATTTAAGGATTGTTTAATCTTGTGTCCATGTACCCCAAAAGCAGAAAGATGTACTTATTATTTTAACAAACAAGAACTACTTACCCATGCTCAATATAAAAGATTTTAGGACCGTTCAAGTATTGTATCTTTTTCTATGCATCCTATGGCTATAACCTTGATTGACTGTTGTTTGCAAGTAGTATCAGGAATCAGAATTATTTAGCACTATTCCCCTAACAAGAAGTACAGTCATTTCTGTTGCAACAAGCAACTTTATAGCAAGAAATGCTTACACTTCCAGAGTATCTGAATTTACTTCTATTTTGATTTAAGTTTGCATTGCTGTATTTTGACGATTGTGTTTCTTGTTGTTGTTGTTTTAAAATGTTTACTGATATTGTTTTGTTTAATGACCACAATCGATTCTTTTTAATTTCATGTCATTATTGTTAACAAAACAAAATTTACATTATAGATTCTGATATAACAACATGACCAGTTACCTTTTTATGGATCCTGTGTCATGAACACTTATTCCATATTCCCTATAATATTTAGTGTTGATTTGAGTTTATCAAAATTTCACACTTGATGCCACTAAAGGAATTTTAAAAAACATTTAAAAACCAATTTGATCATACATGTGCATATATACCTTGCCTACGAATAACATTTTATAAATGTTACACTTTTTGTATTTTTACATAATTCGCAAAGGCTCATCAGACTTGGTTAAGATTGATTTAAAATTCTTGTTGAATAGAAAAAGCTAGCATTTTAACTGCATTACACATGTTACAATCATATGGATATTTTTTTCTGTACATGCATGTGCAGCTATCGGTATATTGCTTCAATTATTGTTCATCAAAATTCAATATTCTTGCTTTTTTCAAATAATAAGCTAAACTTAAACACAATGAACATGTCAGAAACTATTGCAAATGTACAAAAAATGTACATGCACAAGTTCATCTTTTGCATTTATGGTAATTCATTAACTTGCCCCCTTTAAAATTCCTAAGGATTTTAGTGAAAAATCAGTGGCACTCCCTTACTGAATTTCTAATATTTATTTCCCTGCATGTATTTCGTTTCAAACATTTGTCAAAATTTGCATTCATGTACATATACTTTCATGCAAACTTATAAAAGTTAACTTAAAGAAAACACATAAACGTACATAATCAAAGAATAATAAACTATCAACAAATACAAAAAAAGAAACTTATGCATATAAAAATAACTCAACAGCAAAAATGATTATACTCACAAGCAGAAGAAATAATAAATTGCCGCTAAAAAAAAATCCCCCCTAAAATCACGCACAGATTTAAATACTTAGATAAAACCAAAATACCTTACCATGATTTTTACATCTGGTTTTTCTATTCCTTTGTTAAAGGTTTCTAATTTAAAAAAATATATCTATCCAGTCAGCACAAAACTATTTATACAGTAGCACAGTAACACACCAAAAAAAATGTCTATCAAAATATATTCTTCACTATCTCTCTAAACAGACAGGGGTAATACACAAAAATACTTTAACACAAGACTACCTCAGTATGTGATATCACATGACCCAGATTTTTCGTTCTAACGTAAACTAAATAGATTTATATATGATTTAAACAAAGTAGCCCTATTCACCTTAATGTTTAACTTGCACAGGTAATGCTACAAAATTTATTTATATCTCTCTCAGCATAAAATGTGGTAATTTATATATCTTAAGACTAAGAATAATAGTGTGGTGTGAAAGGATTTCTTAGTATATATTATTTAAGTCTCTTAGAGATTTAACCGAGTTTTTTTTAAAGAATCCAATATGTGATTAGAAAGTTATTGAACTTAAAATATATAAAAAGTTCAGTAACTTTTTGTTAAGGAAACTTAAAAGCTGACTCACTGTACTGAGCCATAGCCCAAAAATAAATAGCTCATGCAGGCCTAAGATCAAACTTTAAAATAGTTTGTACATGATTTATAAAGATGTACTGATTTAGGAGGTGTAGTGATCCCAGGATTGATATTGAAAACCCCCAAAAAGTTTTAAGTTTAAAGGTCCTTAAACCCTACAAAAATTTGAGGATCAAATTATTTCCTACTAACATTCACAACTATGGCCCTTAGTTCCAACATACCAAGTTTGGTTGAATTCTATTCAGCAGTTTCAGGAAAGTTACACCGACAAGTTAATAAGAAAGGATTTTCATAAAATTCCTAAATTCAAAGGGCCATAAATCCCACAAATATTTAAAGATCAAAGTTTTCTGGCAATATGCACAACTGCATATATGGCATCCATCTACACTATATATTTCATTAAATTCTGTTCAGTAGTTTCAGACATGTCAGAGGAGTTGCACAGACAAAATGATAAGAAAGGATTTTCAACAATCTTCTAAGTTTTAAGTTCAAAGGGCCATAATTCCCACACAAAAATTAGGATCAAATTCAAAATTTCCTTAGTAACATGCACCTTACATATAATGGTGTCCCTTATACATGTATGTACCAAGTTCCATTAAATTATGTTCAGTAATTTCAGAGGAGGTGGCAAGATGATAAGAAAGAATTTTCAGCAATCTTCAAAGTTCAAAGGGTCATAACTCCCCAAAAAAAATTTAGGATCAAAATTTCCTGGTGGATCAAAATATACATGTGGTGTCCTTTATATGAACCAAGTTCCATTAAATTCTGTGTGATAAATGAGGATTGTCAGTAAATTTCTCAGTTCAAAGGACCATAACGCCTACAAATTTAAAGATCAAAATTTCCTGGTAATATGCACAACTACATGTACATACATGTATGGTGTCCTTCCTGTGTATCATGTTTCATTGAATTCAGTTCTGTAGTTTCAGAGGAGTTGTGCTGACAAACTGTGTGACGGACAGACAGGACAAAAACAATATGTTTAAAGTGGGGGAGACATAAAAATTAGTACACCTTGTACATTTTAATAGATTTTCTTTTCAAAATGTGAAGAAATTCTATAAAGGTGTTTAGAAGGAGTACATGTAGATGATGCAAAAAAGTGTGATGGGTAGAACTACTGCAGTGATTTAGCTAGCGCTTGTCATTTTCGTCACTGGCGAAAAGAATTTTCAGATTATGAAAATTTATCAAACTTTTTTGTCACGTAATTTTTCAAAAGTTTAAACATTATCTCATGAAATTTATGAAAATCGCATTAAATACTTGGGGCTTTCCCGTTAATTGTCCAAAGTGAAGTTTCTATTTCGTCTACTCTACCTGCCCTTTAAAAAGCACAGGAGTAAGATTTTTTTTAAATCATTTTAGAGTCATAGGCATTAGATTGTAATAAATATACATTGCAAAGATTTTGAATCAAATTGGTTAATGCTGCAAGGTGAAAACTGATGCACATTTGTACCATGTCATCCTTAGAATACCCGTACCTTATACCCCCGCTGAACTATTTGGTAAATAAAGAAAGAATGTGTCCATGGGACACAGATGCCCCCGCTGGCCTCAAATAAAAAGTTGAAGTCTGACAGGTCTGAAAGTTGCTTAGGACGCATAGCTTATCATACTTAACCATCCTACCAAGTTTCAAGTTATTCCCACTTATGGTTTCTGAAAAGCTTGATGAAAATTCGTACGGACGTACATGAGTAAAACTTAATGCGCCCCCCCCCCCCGACTTGTCGTCGTGGGGGCATAAAAATAAGGAAGTTAACAACAGACTGATATGGAAAGGGTTAAATCGGCGGGCTTGGTTCAACTCATTATGCTCAAGCTTTATTGTACTGATTTCATGAAATTTGTTGATTCTAGACCCCAAAACAGTTTAAGTTGGCCTGGAAAACAGGAAGTACAATGTTACTTTTGTAGATGGCTTACTGACCTGAAGGCACAGTATACGTACATGTCATCATGCTAAAGCTGTAATTCCTTTCAGTATAAGCAAAAGAATTGGTTACATATTTTGTAACAAACATATAATCATGATTAAGGTCATTGCAGTATATAACTCACTTTCTTACTAGTGAGGGTATAAAAAGATTTCCAGATTTCATTGAACATTTTGAACAAAAATGACAAACTACTATGGCGTTACTGTAAACTGACATTACCATTAACATTAAAAGTTTTAGTATTTGTTATCACAATTATGGTAGTTTGACCAACGGAGTTACTCTTCGGACAGCGTCAGGAATAGCTTTTGGCAGTAGATTGCCGCATGGGGAAGAATGTAGGTGATTGCATAATAATGAGTGAAATGGGACAGTTCGTATTCCATAGGATATTCATTGACAACAATGGTTTAACAATGGTTAAATAAAATATTCAGAATTTGTCTATTCCATATGTTCTTATGGGACTCTATAAATTCAGCAGCGGTAGTTTCTGTGCAAGTATATTTGAAGTCTTAAGTTTTTCTCTTTTTATTTTCGCGTGTGGCCTGTGGATGTACATTTTGGTCGTTAAATTAATATTGGAACTAGTCAGCATTTCCATCTTGCTGTGTGGTTGTCTGTACCACACAGTTCTAGCAGGAGTGGATCCTCAATGGAAGCAGGGGTTCACCGCAATCAGGATAACTGAGAAAAAAAAGGTGCTCCAACACTCTTGAGACGTTGAAATGGCGGTACAAAGAGACAATGGTAACTGTTAACTAATAAATGCTACGGTAAACTACTATGGCGACAGGGTTGGGGTAATTGTAATTTGTAATTGTAATTGAGCGTAATTAATTACAAATGTTGATGTAATTGAAAGTAACTTGTAATTGACATATTTTTCAATTACATGTAATTGTAACTTAATTAAATACTTTTAGAACAGCATGTAATTTTCAATTACTTTTCAATTACATTACAATTACTTTCATCTATTTTCTGTCCAGAGATTGAAGGAAGATGGTACAATGACATGTAGAAAACTTTTGAAAAGTTCTTACTTTTATTGGCATATTTATTTTCTCTTATTTAATTAACTGCATCTAGTTGCCAGTGATTCCGAAGGTCCATCGGACCGAACCAAATGTCCGGTAAAAATGGGTTTGGTCCAGTAATAATTTGTAATTTTTTATACTGGAATGTTAGTAAAAAATTTGTATAACTGATGTTCGGTCCAGTAATGACCGAAATACCTTTGGAATCACTGAGTTGCACAAATATGACACATATTTACACATCCCTTAATTAAAGATGTAAATTACTCATGATTTGTTTCTTTTTAAAAGCAATAAAAAATAATTCTATGACAATCAATTTACTGTTCATTTAAAAAAATATATAAGCTTGATCAAAGACCTGGAGCTGTAATGATATATGGCTTCTAATCCTTTGTTTTGACAATGAAGAGTTGACACATTTACAACTGGTGTTTACAATAATGAACCCTTTAATTCATAAGTAGTTCTTAATTAATCTACTCCCAAGCCATGGCCATGTAAAAGAAGTATAAAAAGTATTCACTGAACTTTAATTAGTTTATTTACTATACCTTATTTCATTTTGAATAGAAAAAGTCAACAAAATGTCGAATTCAAATATTTTAGTGCAAATATTTTTAAACATTATGAAGTGCAAAAAATTAATGAAAAAGACATGTTTCATCAAAATCTATAACAAATGAAGTAGAAGAATATCTTGAAAAGCAATGCATTGATATGACTGAAAATCCCTTGTTATATTTGAACTTAAATGCTTGTAAATTTCAATCTTTAAATAAACTTGCTAGTAAGTATTTGTCATTCTCTGCAACTTCTGCACCTGTTGAAAGAATTTTCAGTGTGCAAAACATTGAAGCCAGACAGGTGTAGTCTAGGGGACAGTACATTTGAACATTAAATGCAATGGAAGTTATGTTTAAAGACTGATTCTTAGGCACGGACCATTTGATTTTCTGGGGGGGCCTGGGATTTTACCTTGAGCCAGGAAATTTTTTTCGCCCGCTTTGCGGGCCAGATTATTTTTTTCACACACATATTAAGCAAGGAAATTTTGTTGGCAAGATTATTTTTTTTAATGGGCAAGATTGAAACCAGATTATTTTTTTCAACCTAGGTGCTGGCCAGATTATTTTTTTTTACAAAAATCAGGGCCAGGAAATTTTTTTCAAAAAAATCCCAGGCCCCCCCCCAGAAAATCAAATGGTCCGTGCCTTATCTGAAAATTAAGCTAATTGCATACATCATTACATGTAGGTATATCTTTGTATGATATGTTCTGCATAAAAGATGAAATGTAATTGTGTAATTTAATTAGTTACATTTGAAAAGTATTTGTAACTTAATTAATTACATTTCCAAATCCTAGTAATTGTAATTGTAACTAATTGAAGATTTTTGAAAAGTAATTGTAATTTAATTAATTACTTTTCAATGTAATTGACCCCATCCCTGTATGGTGTTACTGTAAACTGACATTACTGTAAACATAAAAAGTTAGTATATGTTATTACAATTATGGTAGTTCATGTGGTAAATAATTCCAATGTCAATGGGCAGACACGAAACTGTTTCCTACACTATAACTATCTTTTGGCTTTGCTCCTTGACCAACTCATTATTATGGAATCACCTACATTCTTCCGGAACGCGGCAATCTACATGTACTACCAAAGACTATTACTGACGCTGTCGGAGGTAGTAACTCTGTTGGTCAAGGAGCGAAGTATAGGGACAATAGACAAGCTGGTCCAGAAATGGGGAGGAGAAATGTTCCATTAACTTGTTATTGTGGACAGAGGGGTGTTGGGGTGCAAGATCAATTTGCAGAAAATACAAAATTTTCGATGGAGAGGAGTTTCTAACCCCTATGAAACCTTGGGTCCACCATGGAATGCCAATGGAGCATTCAAAAGTCTAAAAGGTTTCAAAATCAGTTAACACAAACAAGAACATCACAAAAGAACAGACAACATCATAAGAACAACTGATCAACTGAATTTAGCAATCATAAATGCACTCATTTTGTAACAAAGAGTGAACTTAGGTTGAAAGTTGAATTAATCATGTTTGGGAATTGGGAGTCAGGACTGAGCTTTGTTTCTTCCAATATCTTAGTGTCCTTTATCTCAAATTTCTGGTGATTTATAAAATGGAGACAGTCTGAGTCACCTTATAGAGTATTGCTCAGTTGAAGGACATCATCAATATTTACATGTAAAAGATAGAGCTAGTCTACAATCTTTTTGGACTAGAAGACACTGTTCTACTATTACATTTTTTGATACGTCCAGGTTCTTTCAATTTTCACAAAAGCTTCTACATGTTCTATCGTCTTGAAATTAAAGCTTCACTGTAAACCAGATACATGTACTAAATACAACATGTACATACATGTGCAGCATCAGCTGCCAGAAAACAATTTATGAAGCTGGCAATTGGCTACTTCCATGTGTAGACCCTGTGTTCTAGCTAGGATTTGAAAAGGGCAGGGTGCTAGGGATAAAAAGGGCACTTTAACGCGCGAAACCGGGTCAAAAAAAGGACACCTTCAGGGCTCAAGCTACTTAAGAAAAATAGGGAGAAGTGACTTCTCTTTCAGATTGGTATTAGGGAGAAGTGGGGAGGGACAGGGAGAAGTGGGAATTAAACTTTATATATACACGGGGTGTATGTATTAATGATTAAGGGCAGGGCGTCGTAAAAAAAGGGCAGGGCACCGTAAAAAAGGGCACATTGGTCAGCAAAAAGGCAAGGGCGTCATTAAATCAAGGGCGGGCGCTGCGCCCGATGTATGTGCCTACCGAGAACACTGCAAGTGTCTTGCAACTAGAGTGAGACTCATGAATCTAGTCTACAATTTGGCAGCTCATCAAAACCTGACAGCCTTGCACATGACCTGTTATTTTTTTGTATCACGTCCAGTTCAAGACGGGTTTTCTCAAATAGCTAACGTCAAATAGAAAATGTCACATATATATATTGTTAATATAAATGTGGTACATTTGTAAATATTTCCAAGCGTCTTGGACCACTTGGCCGACTTAAAGCGGATTTAGGGCTGGCATGCTGAGTGTGCGCCCTCCTGTTTGACAGGAAAATTTGGTCAGGAACTGTATGTAACAAGAGGCCCCAGAAGATTTTTTTCAATTGTGTGCCATCCTGTTTGAAAGGATCTGGATCCACCACAGCCACCCAGCCTGTAACAGGCTACTGGTCACAGAGTAGATTTGCCACCCAATTTTTAAATGTTTATTGTGAAATTATTTGAACAGTTAGTGTTAGACCAAAAATGCAACCTGATCTCGACAATTTCAGGGCTGTCAAGTTTTCCAAATGAAAATGCATGAGATGATCAGATCTGAGAACTGGTAAAAACGACAAAGATCAAAGGCGGCAAACTTAAGATCAAAAGGAAAATGCCACCGATTTGGTCCAAATATGCACGTGTCTCACAGCAATTGTGTGAGCCTTGACATGCCTGCAATTTTAGCGATAATAAAGCGAAATATTTTGCATCATGGTGAGAACTGCTTTCAAGGAAAAGTGGCAAGATCTCTGTGACCAGTAGGCCCCAAACTTTCTTTGAACTACCTGAAATCAACTAAATAATAAATCTTTAAAATAGTTAGTGGTTTAGATTGTTGGCAATGAAAGTTTTTGAACTAACAGCAAACGGTTTTTGTTTTAAATGCAGCTTCAGGTATTTTTTTCTTGAACTTTTGTCAACACAGGAACACCTGAGAAAGGGAATCCCCAAAGATTCAAGGACATGTTGGAAGATCTTTGTGTTTATTTTGGGGTAATACGTTTGCTCTGTATATTTGCACATACCTAATACGAAAATTAATTCGCAAAAGAGTACTTTTAACTGTTTAACAGCTCATTCTTCTTAATATTTGCGAAATTCAAGTTTAAAGATGGCGGTGAAATGCACTAAGTGACGTAATTTTAGTAACAAATACGGATTCCGGAAGTGCCTCTTTTTAATTTTTGAGGTTAAAAAATTGGCGCGAAAAATATTTTTTCTATAACATACTAAGAAAGGTAACTCAATCGAAATTAATTGACTTACTTGGGAGAAAAATACTACATTACAAATACCCTGAACTTGTATATTCCATAATTTTTTAACTGTCATTTTTACTGTAAAAAATAAACTCACGAAGACAAAAGAAAATCATCAGAAATCTATTATCTCAGAGAAGACATACAGTTACAAAATAAATAATAGATAATAGGGGGTGGTAAAGGGGGGGTGCGTGCACGGATGAACGGCCAATAAAAAATGACAATCACGATGAACGGCCAATAAAAAAATGATAATCACGATGAACGAAAAATCAAATAGAGAAACACGATGCACGATGAACCTCCATGCACGGCTGAACGGGAAATAAAAATTGCTCAACACGATGCACGAAAAAAACCCTTTACCACCCACATAATAATAGCCAGGGATTAAATAAAACTTGTTTTGGACATCCCTGTAATAGCTGAGGAAAATAAAACAATTTTAGTTTAAGCAATAGCTAGTGTTGTGGACAAATGTAAAGGTAGATATGTATATAGTTGAGGTATATTTATCATGTTTATAACCACTGACTGTCAAATTTCCCTAATTTTCCTTCTTTTATTGAGGCAGCCCTAATTTTCCTGATCAATTTATAAATTCAATGAATTCCTAAACGGTTAAGGAAGGTATCGTGTGTTTTCATTTAATTGAATGAACACTTTTTACTTCTTCTAGGTTATGTATTTGATAGGCTTTGGATGGATCTCAGCAGGGAATCAGATCATAGATTCTATGTGATTGCTTGATCTCAGCATGGAGTTATGATCTATATCATAACTCCATGATCTCAGTGTGTGTTACTAAAAGGTTACCGTACTTATAGTCGCGGCTAGAATTCCGACCAGTACCTCCCCGTGGTGGAAGACGGGCCCTGCTCCAGCGATAACAAAGGATACTCTGGAGCAGCTAACACTGGCGGTGGTGTGTCATGGGCTGGACGACCCATGGCACATAGCGAGTCTAATAGTCGACGCAGAGGGGCTTTCCCCTAGTCGCGACTATAAATACCCATCTGTCTGTCAGTGTGTGTGTGTTTTTTACCGTTGGGTTCAAGTTGTTGTTACATCCCCTTTTACCACCCACGCAAATGCCTGTGAATCTTCAGGCGCGGATCCAAGGAACGGCGTATCGGGCCTACACCCCTTAAAACTGACAAATTATGTTTTTTGCTCTACATTCACGAAAAAAAAAAAAAACACACACACACACACACAAAACAATATATCAACATGATTTCGCGCCTCTCTCCGCTCGGCGACTGAAAACAACAGCACAATATTTTTTTTATGTGATTGAAGGCAAATTTCACTTCAATTCAAAGTGTTTAATGATTTAAGGAATGAGAAGGCACCAAACTTGAGTAAGTCCATGTCTGGGCAATGAGCACCCGCAATTGGGGGGGGGGGCGAGTTACATAATTTGATTGCTCTGGGAAAGAATGGACGTTGGAATTTATGGTCTCCTGTCGGTATCATATACTTTGAATGTTAATTCTGACCTTGGCTGATAGATCTTCATTTGGACAGCATTAGGTCTTAATAAACGGCAAGATTTCCATTGAAAGTTTATTAAAACTCAAGTATGATGTTTTTCTGTATATTAAACTCTGAAAATATTTACCCAATATTGAAAGAGGCACATATGTTTAACAAAATGAAAAAAAAACACAAAACTACACAGTGAGGGAATGTGCGCGTGGTACATTGTTTACTTGTCTCAAAGATATCTATTACAGAATTTGAAAATTATGATAAACCCTTTTAGAAAATTAAACAAGAGGCTCCCTGGAGCCTGAATCGCTCACCTTGAAATCGATGATACATGTGTACATGTACTTATAAGCTGGATATTTTTTTACAAAACACTGCTACTCTGTGAAATGATCAATTCTAACATTCTAAGGGAATCAACCCCAATCAAGAAAGGTCTTAAAACTTTTACACCATTACATAATGTTTAGATCTTTATGTGTTAACCATATGCAATTTAATTTTGTTTCAAATATCTTGTATAGTTTTCAAGATATTGGTCTAAAAATTAGCAAAATTTGAAAAAAGAAAAAAGGGCAATAACTCCTACAACCATTGTTAGATCTTCTTCAAAAGTTTAGGACAGGTAGATCTTGATGTACTGGTCACTTAACCCGACACAGAATTTTAATATCTGTTATCATTTTTTAGCAATTTGCAATTACCCTTATGTTCTATTTTTAGCCATGGCGGCCATGTTTTGTCGAATCAAAATTTCGAACGAAAATTTTGTAAACGACATACTGCAGAACAACCCTCCCAAGTTTCATTACATTTGGCCAAGCGATTTCAGAGAAGAAGATTTCTGAAAAGTTGAACATTGTCAATTTTTATGACCTAAGGGGTATAACTCCTAAAGGAACCATATACAATTTAAATTTTTCAAATATCTTGTATAGTCTTCAAGATGTTGGTCTAAAAAAGTGCAAAATTTTGACAAAAATCAAGAAAAAGGGCAATAACTCCTACAACGATTGTCGGATCTCCTTCAAAATTACAGGGCAGGTTGATCTTGATGTGCTGATCACTTATATCCAATGTCAGAATTTTGATCTCTGTTACGGGTTTTTGAGTAATAAAAAAACTAATTTGCAAAAAACTGCAATTTACCCTTATGTTCTGTTTTTAGCCATGTCGGCCACGTTTTTGTCGAATCAAAATTTGAACGATAGTATTATAGAGGACTAATACTAACCCTACCAAGTTTCATTACATTTGGCCAGGCGATTTCAGAGAAGAAAATTTTTGAAAAGTTGAACAAAAAGCTGTGTAAATAGTCATTTTTTATAATCTATGGGGTATAACTACTAAATGAACCATATACAAATTGAATTTTTCAAATATCTTGTATAGTTTTCAAGATATTGGTCTAAAAAAGTGCAAAATTTTGATAAAAATCAAGAAAAAGGGCAATAACTCCTACAACGATTGTCAGATCTTCTTCAAAATTACAGGTTTACCCTGTGTCAGAATTTTGATATCTGTTACGGTTTTGAGTAACTTGCAAAAAAATGCAACTTACCCTTACGTTCTATTTTTAGCCATGGCGGCCATGTTTTTTGTCGAATCGAAATTTGAACGATAGTAATGTAGAGGACATACAACAGAACAACCCTGCCAAGTTTCATTACATTTGGCCCAGCGGTTTCAGAGAAGAAGATTTTTGACAAGTTGAACGACGGATAACGGACGACAGACGACGGACGACGGACGGCCAAGTGATGGCAAAAGCTCACATTGCCTTCGGCTAGGTGAGCTAAAAACTTATAATGTAATATTAAACAAAAAGCAGAAGATAATTGCAAAAATAATGCACAGACTATCCAGTTTTACCGATAATTCTAGATTATTTTTATAATATATATAACAAACAACTTTTAACACAACCTAGATTCAGCGACCATGAACTTAAATAGGAAAATTTAGGAATATACAGCATTGCAATGTTCGTCAGCTTTGAGAGATTGATATATAAAAGAAGATCTAGACTACTTTACTTAACATCACAAAAGTCGAATTAGTGTTTGGAAAAAATGGAAATAGGTTTATTGTCCAAAATCTTATTCTTCTTATTTTCTTTCTTTAAATTTTATATCTCTAAACAGAGATGTAAAGACGAATTACTCCTTCTTCCTGCTCTTAAGGCAGATATTTACAGCTACTACAAGCAAGAGCAATATATTTCTTTAGTTAATGGAAACAAGGTGTCCTTTGACAAAATATGCGAGAAATACAAACCCTTATTTGAAGAATGGAAGAGAAATATATAAGAAATGTTACAATCAAATTCCTCTTGCAATTGGTAATATTAATTAATAATGACTTTCTGAATGAGTGTGAGTGTGAGAGTTTGTTTTTGTATTTTAAATATATTGTAAAATTGTCGGGAAAACAATAAAGATTATAAGAGAAAATAAACTATGTTCTGTTTATGAAGTTGTCGAAGACGAATATCATTTTCTCTTGCATTGTAATGTAAACAAACAATTAAGAAGAATTACGTTCTACAAATTAAACTCAGACCAAAAATCAGTGAACCAAAACATTGATAATATTATACATTGTGCCTGAGACAATAATTAATATGATTTTCTCAGATTGTGCACCAAATTTTGAATCCGAAATTGGAACTGATTCCAATTGTATGCGACTTTATAAAGCAGTCATTGGCACTACGAACATGGGGTCCACATTGGTCAACTTGAGTTTCATATTTATTTGACTGTAATGATTTTGTTTGTATTGTGTTCTTTTTGTGGTATTGTCATATATGCATGTGTATTTTTATGTTTGCCACACTTTGACCCGTACGGATGTATTTTGCAACAAAAAAAAAATAATAATAAAGAGTCAACGAGATTGTGTTGATGATTTTGTACACCATTGCTACTGGTGTTGTAAAGGTTTGGCTTGTAATAATGTGGCATCGACGTTACTTGGTTTTTTTTCGTTGTGGATTTTTTTTAAATGATCGTTAATTTGCCTTCTCATGGGGTTTTTGATTACATGATTCCCAGGCCATTTTAAAGGTGATTACTTGATTACAAGAGTAAATATTTAATGATTATTTGATTACCAAGTTTTGAATTTTTGATTACTTGATTCCCATCGGGAAACAGTTTTTGATTACATTTCTTAAAAATATATGATTATTTGATTACACTGGCAAAAAAATGCTGATTACTTGATTCCTGGTACCCCCCCCCCCCCATGAGGAGCCCCGTTAATTATGTCGCGTACAAGCACTTATTCCACATCTCATTATCTTCTATTGAATATGGACATGGTTAAAAGTGTAGTGCACTGCCTTTCTTGGTATTATTTCTAGTATGTTTTGTTTTTGCCTTATGATCTTGCAGTATTCTACAGTGCCATATATTAGTTTGTTTTGTTTTTGCCATATGATGTTATGTACAGTATTCTAGCAGTTGTCTTACGCAAATTTTATATGCTGTTTCTGTTGTTTTGATGTTAATTGTTTTGGTGTTCCTTTTGATGAATTGTAGAGATGTATTCGCTTTGTTCGATATTGTGTTTATGTTATTGGTAAGCTTGGAAAATTTATGATTGTGATACCCCAATATTTGAAACTCTATATGTTGTCACCATTATTTTATCAAATATAAGTGTATGAAGACTAGTATAAAATAACTTGCTACTTTAATCTTTGATATGGAAGCCCTGGCAAAAATGTCAAAGGAGCTACTTTATTGCAGTTTAAAAGAATCTCTTAATTCCTAGTACGTTTTGTCCTATTTCTGGTTCATCTTCTTTACGTTACTTTGTTATTCTAGTCTTTGATCGATCTTGTACTGTATTTTTCTGAAATCTAAGTTAAATATTACATTTTTTCTTGCCTATTATTAGAAACCCCCTACTATTTATAACAGTCGGAGAAAAGAAAACGTGACAAAATACACCATAAAAATCATAGATGAAAAAAAACGAAACCTCACGGATGTGCACTACATCCATGACATCTGTTGTTTCACGGATTTCTCGGCCTTTTTTGTACCTGTAATAATAATCCAGACAGAGGAGCAACGAATTTTCTTGGATCTTTTTTAAAAGAGTCAATGGCACTGATCACAGAAGACACAAGAGGTTTGGAATTCGTTTGTACAAATAATTGAAATTTTGTTATTTTTGTTGTGTTTGTTTTTATTTATTTTTATTTTTTTTTACTATTTTTTGTTTGCCGCCGTAGCCCTTCATTGTGAGAAAATTGTGCTAGTAGATGAATGATCTAAAGGATGGGTTCGCACAAAGGCGGGTACGGTATAGCAGAGTAAGCAAAAATCATATGGTAAAATGTTGCTTTTTTTTGCTTCATGCCATCTTTTTTGCACGTAGGATTTTTACAATAGAAACGTTTATAGCAGAACTTTGGAAGGTACATTAAGTTTTGAAAATCACGAGGTTGTCTATTTTTAAACTTATTTTCATACAAAGTTTTAACCAGTAAAGTTCCCATCATGCAGCCTAAATTACATCACATGTACTATAGTAGCATGTAGATGGACTACATTTTATAAATCATATACCATGGAAGTATTAAATTGAATATTAGATTTAATACTTCCATGGTATATGATTCTTTAATAAAAGAATTAACCCTTAATAAATCTAACTCGACCGGCGATAGATGTCAATTTTTGGATTTAGATTTAAGCATTTTCAATGGAAAATTGCACACTAAAGTCTATGATAAACGTGATTACTTTTCTTTCCCAATTGTAAACTTTCCTTTTCTTGAAGGTGATGTACCTCTAGCTCCATCTTACGGAGTGTACATTTCACAGTTAGTCAGATATGCTCGAATTTGCAGTGGTGTTTCTGATTTTAATGACAAAAACCGTTTCATTACAGAAAAATTGTTAAAACAAGGTTACCGATACCACAAATTAGTCAAATCTTTTACTAAATTCGTTCATAAATATGGGTATGTTATTGAAAAATTTAACTGTACACGTCGTTTTTTGATTGTAAAAGGAATATCACATCCCGAATTCTATTGAAATGTAGTTTATAAAGCACGTAAATTCAAAAACAATCCTCTTGACATGGTAATTTGGCTTAAAAACTTAATAAAGAAAGGATACAAGTTGAAGAGCATAGAACTAAAAAACAAAATTACCAAATTGGGGAACCAAATTATTACTAAGATGATCAACCTATGTCTGGGGTAGGAAGAACCTTAAGGTTAGACAATTTTGAAATTTATACGGATAATTTAAAGCTTTGGTGTGTTCTCCAACACAAATGTGTTGGTGCCGAAGCGGGCTAACCTCGGGAAATTAAAACTCCACCAGCAGTGCTAACCTTCACGTGTGTTCGAAATAAAAATGACAACAAAGTTCCAGACAATAAATTTTGCTACGCCTGACGCGCGTTTCGTCTATTCAAGACTCATCAGAGGCGCTCTGCCAAAAATGTTGAAAATGCCAAACACTATATGATTATGAAGAGCATAGAACAATAAAACCAAAATTACCAAAATGGGGAATCAAATTATTACTAAGATGATCAACCTATGTCTGGTGTAGGAAAAACCTTAAGGTTAGACAATTTTGAAATTTATACGGATAATTTAAAGCTTTGGTGTGTTCTCCAACACAAATGTGTTGGTGCCGGAGCGGGCTAACCTCGGGGAATCAAAACTCCACCAGCAGTGCTAACCTTCACGTGTGTTCGAAATAAAAATGACAACAAAGTTCCAGACAATAAATTTTGCTACGCCTGACGCGCGTTTCGTCTATTCAAGACTCATCAGAGGCGCTCTGCCAAAAATGTTGAAAATGCCAAGCACTATATGATTATGAAGAGCGTAGAACAATAAAACCAAAATTACCAAAATGGGGAACCAAATTATTACTAAGATGATCAACCTATGTCTGGGGTAGGAAGAACCTTAAGGTTAGACAATTTTGAAATTTATACGGATAATTTAAAGCTTTGGTGTGTTCTCCAACACAAATGTGTTGGTGCCGGAGTTATAGTAAAATCTTTATATTTGGTGTTTTTTGGTAGAAATATTGATGATTTGATAGTAACTCTAAAACATTAATCTTTTACTTTTTGACTATTGTATTGTTTCGAAGCATTACAGCGATCGAATATGTCGGTTTTGTATGATGATATAATACTAAATCATTTTTTGTTTGAAGTGTTATGTTGGATTTAGAATCGATATGTTGGTTTTTTACATCAATCGATAAATGCTTCTTAGCTAGCTGTCAGTAACTGCGAGTGTTCTCACGGGAGTTCCTTTACGTTTCGTTGTTCTCGTATAGTACTCTTGTCTCAGGTTCTCTCTTGGTGAATTGAACTTTTATCGATTTGATTTTTCAGTAAAGTGTGTTATTTTTTGTGCTTTGTACAAGATAAACAATAGGGGGAAGGTTGGGCCAAAAAAACTAGTTTAACCCCGCCACATTTTATATCTGCCTGTCCTAAGCCAGGAATCCTTGTCAAAGCTTTTGTTTGTCCTTGTCTATTATCTGTATTTTTGTTTTATGTCCAGAAAAGGTTCTTTCTTTGATATTCTAGGGATTTGTTTGAATCTCATGTATTGTATTTTTAGTCTTGGGCCAATGCAAGACGGCGAGCAGTGACCTCTGGTCATGTTGAAAACTGCTGGCTGTTTTCCATTGTGATTTTTTAAATTGCCGTTTCTTTAATGTTGGTTGTGTCGCGTACACTTATTCCACATCTCTTTATCGTCTATTCCATGATCATACCAAGAGAACATAGCCGATAACACCCCATTTGCTTCAATGTTTGATAAGAATCTCCGGAAGAAGCAAAGTAGAAAGTGGACATTCTTGAAAATATATAACTACGAAAATTTCAATAAAAACACAAAAGACAAGACGTATAAAACCGAAACACACAACATATTAATCAAAGTACTGATAGTACTGGTAGCCGGGATAATCTACAAATTTGAAAGATTGTTTATGCTTAGTATATTTGGATATTGGACAGGAACTACATTGCGTGCATGTATTGATATGGTAAATTGATATTTGACGAGGCAACACGACCATCTGCTAGCTTTTGATTGGTCGGTTACTAAAAGGTTACCGTACTTATAGTCGCGGCTAGAATTCCGACCAGTACCTCCCCGTGGTGGAAGACGGGCCCTGCTCCAGCGATAACAAAGGATACTCTGGAGCAGCTAACACTGGCGGTGGTGTGTCATGGGCTGGACGACCCATGGCACATAGCGAGTCTATTAGTCGATGCAGAGGGGCTTTCCCCTAGTCACGACTATAAATACCCATCAGACAGTCAGTCGCTACAGCTGTCTTCAAGAATTCCGACCAGTACCTCCCCGTGGTAGAAGACGGGCCCTGCATCCATCGATAACAAAGGATACTATGTAGCAGCTAACACTGGCGGTGATGTGTCATGGGCTGGACGACCCATGGCATAGCGAGTCTTTAACATTTTTTAACTGTTGATAGTCGCTGCAGAGGCTCTTTAGTCTATAGTCACGACTATAAAAACCCATCAGTCAGTCGCTACAGCTTTTGTTTTCCAGAATTCCGACCAGTACCTCCCCGTGGTCAGTGTGAGACGGGCCCTGCTCCAGCGATAACAAAGGATATTCTGGTGCAGCCATCGGCAGGCGGTGGTGTGTCATGACTGGACGCCCCATGGCACATAGCGAGTTTACAAAGTCGCTGCACATCCTCTTTAGCCTATAGTCACGAATATAAAAACCAACTCAGTCAGCTACAGCTTTAGTCTTCAAGGCTGGTAGTCGGAATAATCTACACATTTTGATACTGGACAGGACTGAACTACATTGCGAGCATGTTACAGTATTGATATGTAAATTGATATGTGACGAGGCAACACGACCATTTGCTAGCTTTTGATTGGTCAGTTACTGAAAGGCTATCGTTCTTATAGTCGCGGCTAATTGCTACAGCTTTAGTCTTCCATAATTCCGACCAGTACCTCCCCGTGGTAGAAGACAGGCCCTGCTCCAGCGACAACAACGGATACTCTGGAGCAGCTAACACTGGTAATTGTGTGTCATGGACTGGACGACCCATGGCACATACAGTGTCTAATAGTCGCTGCAGAGGGGCACTTCCCTATAGTCACGACTAAAAAAACATCGGTCAGCTACAGCGATTATTCCGGCTAAAAATCAAACACACTAAAAAAAACCACCTAAACTGCAATCAACAACGTGAACTCAATCGATACGAGGGTGGATTCGATTCATGTGCTCTGGAAGTGTAAGCTGTTCCTACCTGTTATAACACACCCGTTAAGTTGCTAAAGATCAATCCTGAATGTGTAGGTCAAATCAAGTTAAGAAAGCAGACTTCCTTTGTCATACTAATCAACAACTGAAATCTAGATTGTTGACTCTTTTGACAGCTAAGTTGCCCCGACATCAAAATGCTGGCTAACGACACATCATTCCCTGAAAAAGAAGCTGAAAAACATCAGTTTATTCTTAAAATCGAAAGAATTCTCCATGCACAGATGGCTCCTTGTTTTGAATTGGTACCGTGCCCAGTGCACTCTTCTCAGGCCAAGAGTTGTGATCCACTATAACAATACAGCATATATATATAAGTGCATATGCAACTTCTGATCCTGAAATGACGGCGAATTTGGTAAAGCGACTCTGATATATTTTATGTAAGATATACTAGCTATGGAAAAATATGCTGAACTTGTCTATCAAACTCAATGTATATAAGAATGTATTAAGTCTACTCAGGCGTCTGCGGTCCTGAAGGCTCGGTAACTCGAGTTCTTTCAACTGTCTTACAGTCTCATTAAAATCAGACCTTCAATGTCGCTCCCCCTTTTTTAGTTCACCTGGCCGAAGCTTATGCCATCATTATGCGTCCGTCGTCATCCGTTGTCTGTCGTCCGCCGTCGTCTGTAAACAATTTTAAAAATACAAATGTATTCTTCTCTGAGACTACTGTACTAATTTGACTGAAACTTATTAGGAATGATATATGACATGTTGGCTACAAACGATCATCATTTTAAATTGATCCGATGAAAAACATGGCCGCCGTTGCTAAAAATAGAACAAGGGGGGTAAAACAGCAGTTTTTTTTGTCAAATAACTAAAACACGATGACAGATATCAAAATTCTGGCAATGGGTAAAAATGATCAGCACATCAAGATCTACTTACTATGAAATTCTGAAGAAATTACAACAAACCGTGTGTGAGTTATTGCCCTTTTTCTTATTCTTTTTTTCTGCTTAATGCACTTATTTTGTTTTATATCTCAAGAAATATATAAGATTTTGAAGTAATTTCAACTGCATATTGTTCAGCTAATTAAGCTCTAAAAATTGTCCATATTTCGAAATTGTCAGATGCTACGGCCCCTTAAACGCCAAAAATAATGGTTTTAGCCTCATAGATTGTGAACAATTGAAGATAGAGAAAAGGTTGTGCTTGCTTAAATGTTAAGCTAATTGAGATCAACAATCTTGTCCATTAGATTGAAATCTTTAAATGACTCCTTAAAACACCAAAGATAGTGGTTTTAGCCTTATATATTGTGAACGTTAGTAGATAGAGAAAAGGTTTCGCTTGCTTTAATGTTTAGCTAATTGTGCTCTACAAAATTGTTCATTAGGTTGAAATTGACAGATGATCATTTTAGGAGTTACAGCCCCTAAATTAGCATTTTATCATTTTAAATGTTCAGCTAATTTAGATCTACAAAATTGTCCATTAATTAGGCCTTTATTATCAGATGACCCTTAAAGGAATTATGTCCCGTCAAATGACAAAAAAGTAGATTGTACGTGATATTAAGATTGTGTTTCATATGAGATTGTGCCACCCATTTGCTTGCTTAAATGCTTAGCTTAAAAGAGCTTTTCTGCCTGTCCTGTGGTTTCATTGCCATGATGGGGTCTTGGCAAAGTGAAATATTGTTAGAGTAAGTCATTGAAACCAGGCGAGCGATTCAGGCTCCTGGGAGCCTCTTGTTTGCTAGACTGATCAGTCTTATGATGCTGCCTTCCTCCCGCAGGGGTGGGGGTTACTCTAAAAAAACATACAAATCAGTTTTCCTTCAAATCAAAACGAAACTGACCAAATTTTAGAACACCAGATTCCACCCGGTGGATTTCATGGTCATTGTACTTTATACATGCACTTTTATTAATGAACTTCTTAGTTGACAGTGTCCACAGAACTTTGATTTTAACTCATTTACATTTCGCGTATTTTCGGTTCAAACATAGGAAAAATCTAGAGGGTTTTCGGATGCAAATATATGGTCACGCTGCAACAAATATGGCGTCAATGAAACCAATCAGGTAAAGAACCTTTGGCTGTGAGAAATGGTTCGAAGTAACAGATTTACAAGTGGCTCATATCTTGGGTGAAGTTTAAAGATGACAATTCCTTTTACAAAAGCAATACACAATGTCCAAACCGGAAATGAAAAATAACTGCATGTATTTATGAAAATGTTTGTTGTTGACATATTTTCGATCCTCGATTTTCTCCCATCTCGTTCATATTTTCTTGTTTTCTTCGCTCAGTATAACTTTAATTATGCACACATGACAGTTCTCCAAACTTATGAATGGTTGACAGCATGCCACTCTCTTTAAAGTGGCATCATGCCATGTTATGATTGTGATGATCATGATGTGTAAATTATGTGGACCAAGGAATAGTGTGTGTAATAACCCATTTTGTCGATAGTGTATATATATGTGATACTCCTTCACGGAGTCAAAATTTCTGACTTTTTGGTACAGTAATATATCATCATTTGAACTTTTTTGTATAATCTCCCAGACATGTCGAAATGCGTCTGACCAACATGACCAAACCAAATGTCAGACAAACTTTGATTCGGTCAGACAGAAACTTTGGAAATTTTTTGTCGAACATAAAGAGAGTAAAGCAAAAAAATTGACATACGGTCAGATAGGCAGTAAATCAATGTCGACATGTCTGATCTCCAAGGGCTGTCGATTTAGTTTTAATGAGCCGTTCGCTTGAGATGTGCAGAATCAAAGGAAGAATTTAAACAGTGGGGACTAAATGCTTGAGTCTCTCACAAATGACGTGAAACTTGACAGGTCTGATCTCCCAAAAACTTATAAAGCTATAATTTCATAGACAGTAATTGTTCATTCATCATTTTCATAAACCATTACATTTATCAAATGATGTTTTGGGGTTTTGTCAATTAGGTTTACCTATTTGATTAGTTTAACAGGTCCTTATATAGAAGATAATGAGATGAAAGTTATATCATGAACCACTCATTTCTAGACATACAATGTATCAATAGGGATGTGTGATATTGTTCTGTTTAAGAACATATAGTTTAGTCACTAGGCTCATACAAATTATCTTCAGAAAATTCGTAGATTCTCTACATCATGTACATCGTTACTACATTTGTTCATACTCACTTCAAAGATGATACCATATTACAGAGTGAGACCAAATTTAAATTGATGCTTTCATTATACATTGTACATTTATTGATGAAAATCAAAAGCTATATAGTTACATGTACTATGGATTAATTTATTTTCTTGGGTACCAATTTTCGTGGTTTAATGAAATGTGATGGGTTCGTGGATTCAAAAATTTGTGGTTATGAAGTCTTCAACAAACAGATTAATGTAAATCTACCTTTTCATAGGGTATCAAACGTTGGTCAAGGCCACCCATGAAAACCACGAAAATTAATATCCCACAAATAAATGTAATAATGTAACCAAAGTAGATAAAGTATACCATCTGTTAAATGATGTCGTGAAAAGTTGTTTCGCTTAATCTCCCGCTTTCTTTATTTGAACGGTGGGAGATCTCCTGGTTAACAGGTATCTGACAAAGTCTAACCAAACAGCAATTTTCAACCAGTAACACAAACATGACCTCATACAATGTACAGTAACATGTGTGTTGAATATGCTCTGACAATACACTTTATTGATTTTGAACATCCTAAACATGTAAAAAAAAAAAAACCAAAGCAATCTAGTGGGTGGCATAGCATTATATTTTGTTGTAGATGTGTATGAATCTTTATGCCTGGCCTCCTAGTCAGGCTAAGTTAAATATAAGTCTGTTTGGGAGTGTTTCCTACTTCCTTTCTGTCCCCTTTTCACCTTACCCTAAAGATTCATTGCTGTTAGCTCTCCTGACCCACGATTCAGGTGAGCTATTGTCATTACTTTGCCTCCGTCTTCTTTTGTCTCTCCGTAAACTTTTTAAAAGGTTAACTCCTATGACACCATAAATCCAATTGCAACCAAACTTGGTACAGTTGTTTATTTGTATATGTGCTAAACCACTATTGTTTTGATTTTGATTCATAAAATCATGGTGACCATGGCTAATAAAGAACATAGGGGTAAATTGCATTTTTTGCAAATATCTCAAAAACCGTGACAGATATCAAAATTCTGGCTAGGGTTAAAGTGTTTTACACCTCAAGATCTACATAAATTAATAAATAAATAAATAAATAATCTTTATTTCCTAATCATAGGGCCCATGAGGGCATATCAATCACAAATCATATAATAAATGTTTGATTACAAAGATGATAAATGTTCTACATGTTCCTGCCCTGAAATTTTGAAGAAGATCCAACAACCAATGTACATGTAGGAGTTATTGCCCTTTTTCTGCATTTTTTCCAATTATTGCATATTAAGCTCAATATAAAGGAAACTATAAAGGAGAAAAAATTAAATTGCATATTGTCGTGATTGTTAGGCACGAAAGATCTTCAAAATCTGTACATGTAACAGGTTCCAAGTTGTAAGTTGGTTCTTTTTAAGAGTAATTCCCCTTGGAATGTCAAAATTGACAATTTTTGCAGTCTTTATTTATTGTATTAAAATTGGTTCATGTAACTCCTCTAACACCATAAGTTTAATTGCAAACAAACTTGTTTTCCATTGTGATTTTTTAATTGCTGTTTCTTTAATGTTAGTTGTGTCGCGTACACTTATTTCACATCGTTTTGTTGTCTATTAGTAAATTTGTTCCTTGACAGGAGTTTTACAAAATCATAATAATTGGATTTTTATACAAAAAACTTTTGCATACACAATATTTGGTCTTCTCAGACAAAATATTTAAAATATACAATATATACACACCTGTTTCAGAATCTTTGCAGGGTTATAACATATTTTAAATACATGTGATTAAATAAATCTCACATCGAAGAACATATAGTCAGATCAGGAAACTCAGCCATAGATGAAGGAAACACTGCTTTGAATTACAACAGATTTCAACAAAGTCTCAACCAAACTATTAACACTGAAAAGCAATAGGATAGACTTGCTGTTAATCTTAGACTCATCTGACTTTTTGAAAGGGACAGACCAATAAAAACTTCATGAAGTTTTATATTTGTTTTTAATACTATAATTTTATAGATCTGGTTCCCGATGGTCTGTGCTAACACAAATAGTTACCTGCCGATCGGGATTCAGTCTTTATTTCTGGGTACTGGTTTACGGTCAGTGTATTCATTTTAGGGCAACCAGGGATGAATGTAAACAATAAAATTACCGTTTATGTTTTTTCTGATAAAAATCGCAAAAAAGCGGTCGGCGGAAATAATTTACAGACGAAAAAACACGTTTATTTTTTTTCAAAAGCTTTAAATTTTGGGTCGGCGGATCTGTAAACCAACAAAATAAATAATACCGACCTTACCTTTTTTTTAGTATATGCAGAACAAAAACTACAAATGAAATAATAAAATAAAGCATAGCTGGACCTAGATATGGTAATTTCTGATTCAATTTCTACCAATTTTTCATTTTAAGTTCCTTAAAACTAAAGATCTCTTTTTTTTTCCTGTTCAAATTTTATATTGAAAAAGGACAAACTATCCCTATTGTGCCTCTTACATGAATCGAGGTGAACACTTTTGGTTAAATCCCTTATTGAAATTTGAGGCCACAAGAAAGGGTGAAAGTGATATTAGCTTTAAATCGGGTGTTTTTAAAAGCGGAGAAAAAAGAGATCTCTAAAATTAAGGATTTTTTCGGGAAGAATTCTTAGTGAAAAGGTAAGAATTTTTAATATACTTGATATTTCAATTTTATGTGCAGTTTTGGCTGTGCATATACTGAAAATAGATTAAAAATAAGGCCATGATTTAAAGAAAGGTACAGATGAACCTTAAATAATGCATTCTGTCAGGATTTTTATACGACCACAAAATTTTTGCGATCGTATAATGATATAGCGATGTCGTCGTCTGGGGACATCTGGTTTCCGTGCGATAACTTAAGTAAATATTGACCAATTGTTATGAAATTTTGATATGATGTTTCTTACCACTAGAGGAAGGTTCCTATTGTATTTGAGGTTGGTGGCCCCTACCGTTTTGGAAAAAAGGGCCAAAAGGGGCTAAAACGGGTGTATTGACAAAACTGTTTTAGAATGTTTATTATTCATTTGATTTTTAAAAATATTTTTTTTATTGAATTCCTCATTAAATTCTGTTAACAAAATGTGTCAATGTATATTGAATCGTTACATTGCTACAGGGGGCCAAAGACAGGCCACACCCAAAAAATCAACTTTTTTATTTGTGGTCCGATTTTAAAAATCTTTTTTTCATTGGAATCCTTGTGAAAATCCCTGCCTGCATTTTCCAATCAGATTTGCAATATCTCTTACTATTTTTGAGATATTAGGGGTCAAAGGGGCAAAAAACGCCATTTTTAAAAGTTGGTCAAGGCAAATGGTTTTACACAAGAAATTTAGCTGTAGTGGGCCAGCCAATTGATATGAAATTTAAATATGATGATTGTATCCACTGAAGGAAGCTTTTTATTGCATTTGGGGTTTGTGGTCCTAATCTTGAAAAAAAAGGGCCAAAAGGGGCTTAAACTTGTCAAAAATGTCAATGAATATAGAAATAAGATTTTTTTCTATTAAATGTTATTGTAAATAAAAAGTGTCAAATATGCATTTTAAAGTCCACCATAGGATGCATGTGTCAAAAAGCTTTGTAAGTCCACCATGGGCTGCATGTGACCAAAGCAATAGACTATCCATATTGAACCTCCAATGTACAGGGTTCAACTTGTTGCGGTTGTATCATGCTGCGCTCAGCCTAGCTTTTTAGCTCACCTGGCCAAAGGCCATGTGAGCTATTGCCATCACTTGGCGTCCGTCGTCGTCGTCCGTCGTCGTCCGTCGTCGTTAACTTTTCTTCAAACTTCTTCTCCTCTGAAACGGCTGCACATATTCAAACCAAATTTGGTCTGGTGGTACTTTAGGGTATCTTCCACAGAACAGATGTGGGGATTTTTGATTCGTCGAAAAACATGGCCGCCATGGCTAAAAATAGAACATAGGGGTAAAATGCAGTTTTTTGCAAATAACTCAAAAACGGCTACAGATATCAAAATTCTGGCAGGGGAAAAGTGATCAGCACCTCAAGATCTACCTACCCTGAAATTTTGAAGAAAATCCAACAACCCATGTAGGAGTTATTGCCCTTTTTGTGGATTTTTTGCAAATTTTACACCTGTTTAGCTCAATATCTTGAAAATTATACTAGATATTTGAGAAATTTAAATTGCATATTGTTGAGCACATCAAGATCTACAAAATATGTAATAGGGTCAATGTTGTAGGACCTTTCCTTTTAGGAGTTATTGCCCTTAGAACGTCAAAATTGAGCATTTTAACAGCATTTCCTCATTACATTGAAAACGTTAACTCCTCTGACACTTTAAGTCCAAATGGAACCAAACTTGGTATAGTTGTTTATTAGCATTAGGTGTATAGAACTGATGTGGGGATTTTTGATTGGTCGTAAAACATGGCCGGTGTGGCTAAAAATAGAACATAAGGGAAAAATGCAGTTTTTTGCAAATAACTCTAAAACGGTGACAGATTTCAAAATTTTGATAGGGAACAAAAGTGACCAGCACCTCAAGATCTACCAGCTCTGAAATTTTGAAGAAAATCCAACAACCCATGTAGGAGTTATTGCCCTTTTTGTGGATTTTTTGCAAATTTTGCAACTGTTTAGCTCAATATCTTGAAAACTATACAAGATATTTGAGAAATTTGAATTGCATATTGTTAAGCGCATCAAGATCTACAAAATACGTAACAGAGTCAACGTTGTAGGACCTTTCCTTTGAGGAGTTATTGCCCTTAGAACGTCAAAATTGAGCATTTAAAAAGCATTTCCTCATTATATTGAAAACGTTAACTCCTCTGACACTTTAAGTCCAACTGGAACCAAACTTGGTATTATTGTTTATTAGCAATAGGTGTATAGAACTGATGTGGGGATTTTTGATTGGTTGTAAAACATGGCCGCTGTGGCTAAAAATAGAACATTAGGTTAAACTGCATTTTTTCAAAAATAACTCAAAAAGGGTGCCAGATTTGTAGATTTTGATTGAGAACAAAAGTGATCAGCACCTTAAGATCCACCATATTGTCAGATGACCCCCTTATTAATCTTATGGCCCTTTCAACGTCAAAAAGATTTTGCCTAATAACCTTTACTTCAGGCACATATGTCAGGTGAGCGATTCAGGCTCCTGGGAGCCTCTTGTTATTTTACTCGTCCCTTCGGACAAGTGCCAAGTCAAAGTTGATTGTCCACCGGGATTTTCAGATTGTCCCGGACAATCGGACAAACGTTATTGTCGAGCTCTGCTGTTAAATTTGTTAAGCCCTTCTTATAAATTGAATATGATAGGCATTTTTTATTGACCCTTTATAGAATTAATGGTCCCTTAAATGTCTAAATGACATTTTTAAGCCTTATGCATGTTATAGCTGGCAAACTGTTGAAAAATAAATAGCTTTTGATTGCTAAAATGTTAAACTAATAGAACTCTACACTTTACTTAAATGCCATAAGTTGATTGATGTAGTAAGATGACACCATTATTAAACTTATACATGTAGCTCTTTCGATGTAAAAAAAAAGCATTGAAGTCAGGTGACAATTCAGGCTCCTGGGAGCCTCTTTTTTTTAACAATCAATTAAAAAGTAGTGCTGCTTCCCCATTTATTCAATTAAAGATAGTTCGGCTATTAACATTCATATGCATGCACATGTACAAATACAGTACAAATGTACCTGTACAATGAACTATTTTAAGCCTTGAAAACAGGAAACTAACATATTTTCATTTGGCCTCATTTTACTACAGAAAATGTGTTTTCTATTTCTGTGGTAGTATCTTTTGAAATAAGATCATATTCTTTTGTTTGAAAGTATCACAAGGATGTTTTTTTAGAAATAATACTAAATATAATATCCTGATCTTCATTAAAAAGGTGAAATGGAACTCCCATTTGATTAATAATTGATCAATGTGTTTGCATTTTACACCAAAGATGACAATAACACTTGTAATATGACATTTTTGATAAGATGCACTCATCATGCTTATCTTCTCCTATAACATAAACAGAGAGCCGGTGGTGTAGTGGTTATCGGGCTACTAACACCAAGGTTTGTGGTTCAATCCTCGTCAGGGGTGAAAATTTCATGAATCTATTTTCTGACTCTCTCTTGACACCATTTGCGAGCATGGTCTCAAGAAACGATGCTAGTCCTTCGGAAGGGACGAAAAAAGGTTGTCCCGTGTATGGGGAGAGCCATACCCTGTGCATGTTAAGACCCCTTTGTAGAGTTCGATAAGAGTAGGCTCAATGGGGGCCGTTTACAAAGGCCAAACTAGCAAACTGCAGACCATGCAGACTGGAGAGGGATTTATAGAAGCATTAAGCTTGTATCCCAATCCAAGATAAATAAATATGTTTAAACTAAACATAGGAGGTCAATACTGCAATGGTATCAAGTAAGAAAAAAAGCCAGCAGTTAAGTGGTTAGTGTGACAGGCTTCTATCACGAAGGTTTGTGATTCCATCCTTGTCTGGGGAAAAACTCTTGGATCGATATCCCAACTCTCTCTTTACACCATTTGGGAAGAGGGTTTCAAGAAACAAATTGCTTTTCCTGTGTTTAGTGAGCCAAATACTTTCAGCACTTAAAAAAACCTATGTAGAGTAAGCTCAGACAATGGGGGACTGCTACAAAGGCCACATTCCTAAACTACAAACATTAGAGGGATTTATAAAGGCGTGTGTCCTAATCCAGGTGAAATGAATATGTTATAACTAAAAATGCATGTTACACTTACATGCCAATTTCTATATTAACTTAAATCTTTATATTTCTTCAATAATAAATATGAAGATATTATAAACATGTAACCTGGTTATCAAACATCATATCTGCATAGAAGTAGAAAATTCTGTGATATTAGGATAGATTTAGATTTTTTTTTAAAGAGTGGGGGTTTTCCATCTACGGTCCTTTTAGGTTAAAAGGGGGATGTCCAGTTCAAGTTTTGCCAAACATCTTCATGAAAATAACAAACCTTCCTAATATTAGTGCAGTATCTCTTCATTTTCATTAAAGTTTTAAATAAAAGGCTTGGACCTGTTTCTTGACTCAAATCTTTGTTTTAAAATTTTGTTAGAATACATAGAAATGGAAAATAACAAATTATTCCCCACACTGCAAATACATTAAATGTTCGTCTGTCCGTCCCTCCGTTCGTACGTCTGTTTGTCCATAACAAAACTTTTTGTCACAGTTTTCTCAGCAACTATAAGAGACAAAGGTTTGATATTTTACATATAGCTTTATCCTACATTCCTATGTGATGTTTAGCAATTTTATGCTCCTAGGTTATTTACTTCCTGTTTGCCAAATTCTTAGGTTCTTAAGCACAGTGGACATAAATTCAAAACTTTCAGAACAGTTTTCTAACAAACTAATTGATGCAGAGTTCTGACATTTGGCATATAGCTTCATCCTAAAGTACCATATGATGTATAGCGATTTTATGCTGTAACATAATATTTTGTAAAAGCAGGAGTATCACTAGTGAGCATTTGCACACAGATATATCTTGTTTTTCTTCGATAAGGATTTAGTTTTTTGTGGAAAGCAATTGTATATCCTATTGCAAAAACATTTAAAGTTTTAAGACCCATTCTCAGTTCATGATCAATATTTGGAATTATTTTACCCATTTTTGTATGAACTTTTAAACAATGTCTTGTCTTCATTTGGAGACATAACCATTTGAATCTGGTAATTTGTCAGAGGTTGTACAAAAGTGTGCCAGTTGTAACCTACCAAATTTAAATAACTGCAATATTAAAGGGATATGCATGTATCATTTTTCAAATCTTTTTGTTGTAAAGTGCATTTTATTGAAATCTAAATACCAATGACCAAGGGTTAAATCTGAGTGGGTGAAAATTTGGGTTTTTCAGAATTTCACATTTTGATACAAATGTTTTAGAAGTTAAATCAGTTAAAAAAAAGGAGTGAAAAATTTACGGTCTATTCTTGTTTTAGGTATACTTTCTGCAGTATGACATTGTAATTATTTCTTTTGTATATTGCGTGAAATGTGTTAACATGTGGGTACATGTATCTCAACTTGCGAATACTTAAAGCAGATGGCTTGTGACTTTTGACATTTTTGGCCAGACAGCCATATAATAGTGTTTTCATTCTACATGTATTGGTTCTTGAAAGCAGAAGTGACATTTTAGTGTAGAATTGTTTTTATAAACAACAGTAAATTTTCTTTAAAAGTTCACCATTTACATCTAGATTGGTAGAAGAGAAGATTAACCAAATCCTGTGATGAACAAGTGTATATTTTCGTCATTTCTCATAATTTTATTTTATTAGAGGTAAGAATGTCTTTTGATATTCATGTTGATTCTAAAAGTAAAGTACATGCATGTAGATTTAATCCATGGCAAAATACAAATTATATAATTGTTTGGTGCTCATTGAGATCTTTAAGTAGTAGTCCACCTAAGAATCATGCAAAATTGAAGAAAAGTGATTTATCGATAAAAAGGCTACAGTGGTTTATTTTTAACAAAAGATAGTTCAAAGTATACAAAATAAGAAATGAATAACAATTGGCTCATAACTGCCTGGTCCTTGGAGAAATCTTGCAATTTTGTTACAATGGTTTCTATTGAAATTATTGACAATTTTAAAAGTTATCTCCCTTTCTTACATTTTGCCAATGCATTCTATATATTTTTTCTCTCAGGACCAGGGCTAGTTTAGAGAAAGAGCACAAAGATAAAAGCAGGGTGCTAAGTAGGAGTAACACATCAAAAATAAATTGGTGTAGGCTTTCCACCCATGAATCGCTCTTTGCATGATTCTTATAAAAAGTGGTTCTTACATGTAAATATCTTAACAAGTATGGTAACAGAGTTTATATAAATACTTGACACAAAATCACATTATAAATAATAGATAAGTTATTTTTTAGGTGCGGAAAATTTTGCATTATTGCTGAAAAAGGGAATGGAATTTTCATAGTTTATTCAAATTTATAACACTTTATATTATTGTCTAATATTTTGACTGTATGTTAATATTTGTGTACTGTTTTTTGGTCAGGGGCGGATCCAGAGTTCAATGTAAGGGGCGCGTAATTGCCAAAAAAAAATCAAATTTTCAATGAAAATTTGAAATAGTTTGGTCAATTTTTATACAAAAAAATAAAAATTTCTCAATTAAGGGGGGGCATATGCCCCCATCACCCCCCTCTGGACCCGCCACTGTTGGTCGCAAATAGGAAATATTTATATCATTTGGAAAATAAGCCCCACTTACAAACATGTATAGGGTGAAATGAAAAAAAAAAGAAAATGAACTGTGATTTTGTTGTGTTCTTATGATTCTTCTAATACTTTTTACCAATGCCTTTTATTAGCTCACCTGGACCGAAGGTCCATGTGAGCTATTGCCATCACTTGGCGTCCGTCGTCGTCGTCGTCGTCGTCGTCCGTCGTCGTCGTCGTTAACTTTTCTTTGAAAATCTTCTCCTCTGAAACGACTGAAGGGATTGTTTTGAAACTTTGCACACTTCATCTATGGGATGTCCTCTACCAAGATTGCACAAATGGTGACTGCCCTCTAAACAACATGGCCGCCGTTACTAAAAATAGACCAGGGGGGTCAGACTACTGTTTTTGGCTTGTAAATCAAAAAGTATAAGAGATAGAAGAAATCTGATGCCACGCTACTGCTTCAGCATCAAAAGCTCTACAAAAGTCTCCATTGAGTCGAAGTTGTCAGATGACCCCTTATAGGAGTTACGGCCCCTTTAAGGTGAAAAATAGCATTTTTTCATGTTTTTGGCTTATAAAATGAAAACTATGACAGATAGAGAAAAGTTGTTGCTTGCTTAACTGTTCAGCTCATGTAGCCCTACAAAAGTCTCCATAGGGTCGAAGTTGTCAGATGACCCCTTAAAGGGGTAACAGCCCCTAAAATAACGTTTTTTTTATATTTTTGGCCTATGGAATGAAAACTATAGCAGATAGAGAGAAGCTGTTGCTTGCTTAAATGATCAGCTCATGTAGCCCTACAAAAGTCTCCATAGGGTCGAAGTTGTCAGATGACCCCTTAAAGGGGTAACAGCCCCTAAAATAACGTTTTTTTTATATTTTTGGCCTATGGAATGAAAACTATAGCAGATAGAGAGAAGCTGTTGCTTGCTTAAATGATCAGCTTATTTAGTTCTACAAAAGTCTCCATAGGGTGGAAGTTGTCAGATGTCCCCTTATAGGGGTCCGACCCTTAAAATAACGTTTTTTCATGTTTTTGGCCTTTAAAATGAAAACTATTACAGATAGAGAAAAGCATTTTCTTGCTTACACATTCAGCTCATTTAGCTCTAGAAAAGTTTTTATAGGGTCGACATCAAGACCAGGTGAGCGATTCAGGCTCCTGGGAGCCTCTTGTTTTCTTTCTTCTAGGTTTTTTGAAAACCATTGGAAATTATCAGCCTCAGCCTCTTATAAGGTCAAAGAATGACATGGGATCCAAAGCCATTGAATTCTAGACCTCCACATGGTCAAAAACTACCTGTATTGAAATTCATCAAAAAACGGCTTCCTCTTCACACAAATTAAGATTTAAAAAGAAACCAACATATTTTAGACTGCTTTAAAAGTATCGTCACCTTGTGGAGCCCCTTATTATTGTAACATTTCTCCTCCTTTCATTTAAAATAGGCGTTGCGTTTGCAGCCCCCTTTTGAAGACACTACATGTACATAGAATTCCTAGGGATTTTTTTCATATCTTTTGCTGCACACCCATTTTCACCCCTAGATTTTCTTATAGCCCGATGTAAATGCACCCCCTTCACGAAAAATCTGAATACCAGCTTGTATTGGGGTACAAAATATGTCTCAAATGTGATTTTATTTAAGTTTTTTCAATGTTCATGTTAAATGTATATAAATATATATACATAAATTTCAAACAAGTTATTTTGGCTTTGTAATCAGTTTGCCCCATTTTAGACCAATAGTTCAATGAATGTTGAAATTTTAACATTTGATATTTAGAATAATTTTCTTCTGAATAATAGTCAATGTTTATGTTACAATAAATGTACATGTATATGTATATAAATAAACATAAATTTCTAACAAGTAATTTTGGCTTTATAATCAGTTTGCCCCATTGAAGACCAATAGTTCAATGAATGTTGAAATTTTAACATATGTTGACCTATCACTTTGTCAGTGTAAGTTATTTGGTTTTCTGTGGTGCCATCTTATACTTGTTTGAGAAGTTACTTGATATTAACTTCCTTGTATTATGCATTAATGGTCATATTAATATGTTGTATTGTTCTCAAATCTGCGGATTTCCTTCAATTTTTAATGCCACTGAAACATCGGGTATCACTTCTCAATGCGTTAAAAAGTGCCGTGACTGTTCGGAGAATTATCTGCAGCAGTCATTTCGTCCTATGACATCAGAATTGTTTCAATATTTTAAAAGTTACCGATAGAATTGTTCACAGATTGAAATTTTTTCTCTGGATCAGACTCACAAATGTTTTCATCGGAAACTGGTTGAATTACACAGTTTTGATAGTGCAATGTTGAAAATGATGGGTAAGACTTTTTGTAATTGTTTTTTTTTTTAATTCGTAAATTTGGAAAATAAAGGGATTTAAAACACGTTAAGTTGCAAGAACAGCGAAAGTTTCCAGGTTTTTTAATTCCTTTATTTTCACCTTAAACAATTTGCTCCCCTTATGGTCAATGTTTGAGAATTTTTGTCAGTTGCCAAAAAAATTGATATACTGTAAATTTACTGTGTCAAAATTGTATCTATATGGTGTATTTTTATGAAAATTAAAAAAAATAATAAAAAAATCTTCTTTTTTTTTAAAGTACTGGTATACATTCAGTGTGCTTTCCATTTCAATATAAGATTTTTACTATTGATCATGTTGGTTCTAATGTTCAACAAAAATAGAATTCAATTGTTACGACTACAATGGAAGATATATGGCAGTAATGTTTTTTGTTCCATTAATAGTAAATCAATCACATCATGCACATGTTGTGCACATTACTTAATTTCAACACATTTACTACATATGGCGTTATGTCAAATATTATGAAAAAAGTATTAAGATACATGTTTATTATTTTTGATAGATTTTAAAACAGAAATTTTTGTATGCACGTACATGTATGAAAAAATGAATATAGTTTAGATAATTGGTAATTTGGTTAACTTTAACTTAGATTTATATATATATATATATATGTGATGTAATTTAAAGCACACTTTTATTGTGAATATTTGCATTATATTACTTGTGTCTGTTAAAGAATACTTTTTCCAACAATCAGTCAGGAAGATAGTATCCAAATATTTTAGTGATGTGTTATGTGCAGTGCAAATATTTAGTAAAATAATTCTTTCAGAAGAATTTTAGAATGTCAAATTTTGATATTTTTTGGTAGGTAATTTTCCACAAATTTCAGCCTGATCATCTCAAGCCGTAAATACCTTTCTTCAGTGTGAGATGACCAGGTTGAGATGTGAGCATGTGCGGTAATCTCACATCGGTCAATTTACCAATAAAAAACATAGGTACTGATATTGATTGATGATGTCGACCAATGAAATACAATGTTATTTAAAACTTTCGGTTTTTAGCTCACCTGACCCGAAGGGTCATGTGAGCTATTGTCATCACTTGGCGTCCATCGTCCGTAAACTTTTTAAAACGTTAACTCCTCTGACACCATAAGTCCAATTGCAACCAAACTTGGTATGGTTGTTCATTACCATTCAGTGCTTAGAACTGATGTGGGGATTTTTGATTCGTCGTAAAACATGGCCGCCATGGCTAAAAATAGAACATAGGGGTAAAATGCAGTTTTTTGCAAATAACTCAAAAACCACTACAGATATCAAAATTCTGGCATGGGTATAAGTGATCAGCACCTCAAGATCTACCTACCCTGAAATTTTGAAGAAAATCTAACAACCCATGTAGGAGTTATTGCCCTTTTTGTGGATTTTTTGCAAATTTTGCACCTGTTTAGCTCAATATCTTGAAAACTATACTAGATATTTGAGAAATTTAAATTGCATATTGTAAAGCACATCAAGATCTACAAAATATGTAATAGGGTCAACGTTGTAGGACCTTTCCTTTGAGGAGTTATTGCCCTTAGAACGTCAAAATTTAGCATTTTAACAGCATTTCCTCATTACATTGAAAACGTTAACTCCTCTGACACTTTAAGTCCAAATGGAACCAAACTTGGTATAGTTGTTTATTAGCATTAGGTGTATAGAACTGATGTGGGGATTTTTGATTGGTTGTAAAACATGGCCACTGTGGCTAAAAATAGAACATGGGAGTTAATGGCAGTTTTTATACGACCTCAAATTTTTTGCGATCGTTTTGGCGATGTCGTTGTCGTCGTCTGTAGACACTTTGGTTTCCGTGCGATAACTTTAGTTGTAGTTAACCAATTGTTATAAAATTTTGATATGATGTTTATAAAAACTAAAGAAAGGTTGGTATTGCATTTGGGGTTTCTGGCCCCTACCGTTTTAGAAAAAAGGGCCAAAAAGGGCTAAAACGGGTGTATTGACAAAACGTCTGTAGAATGTTTAATTTTCATCCGATTTTGATCATTCTTTTTTTATTGTATTCCTCAATAAATTCTGTCAACAAAATGTAACAACACCTTTGATGTATCTTGTACCGTTACATTGCTATAAGGGGTCAAAATGGGGCCACACCCAAAAAATCGACTTTTTTATTTGTTGTCCGATTTTCAAAATCTTTTTTTCATTGGAATCCTTGTGAAAATCCCTGCCTGCAATTTTCAATCAGATTTGCAATATCTCATACCGTTTTCGAGAAATTAGGGGTCAAAGGGGCCAAAAACGCCATTTATAAAAGTATGTCCATGCAAATAGTTTTTAGCTCACCTGACCCGAAGGGTCATGTGTGCTATTGTCATCACTTGGCGTCCGTCCGTAAACTTTTTAAAACGTTAACTCCTCTGACACCATAAGTCCAATTGAAACCAAACTTTGTATGGATGTTCATTAGCATTCGGTGCTTAGAACTGATGTGGGGATTTTTGATTCGTCGTAAAACATGGCCGCCGTGGCTAAAAATAGAACATAGGGGTAAAATGCAGTTTTTTGCAAATAACTCAAAAACCACTACAGATATCAAAATTCTGGCATAGGTAAAAGTGATCAGCACCCCAAGATCTACCTACCCTGAAATTTTGAAGAAAATCCAACAACCCATGTATGAGTTATTGCTCTTTTTGTGGATTTTTTGCAAATTTTGCACCTGTTTAGCTCAATATCTTGAAAACTATACAAGATATTTGAGAAATTTAAATTGCATATTGTTAAGCACATCAAGATCTACAAAATATGTTATAGGGTCAACGTTGTAGAACCTTTCCTTTGCAGAGTTATTGCCCTTAGAACGTCAAAATTGAGCATTTTAACAGCATTTCCTCATTACATTGAAAACGTTAACTCCTCTGACACTTCAAGTCCAATTGGAACCAAACTTAGTATAGTTGTTTATTAGCATTAGGTGTATAGAACTGATGTGGGGATTTTTGATTGGTCGTAAAACATGGCCGCTGTGGCTAAAAATAGAACATTGGGGTAAATGGCAGTTTTTTGCAAATAACTCAAAAACGGTGACAGATTTTTAAATTTTGATAGGGAACAAAAGTGATCAGCACCTAAAAATCTACCAGCTCTGAAATTTTGAAGAAAATCCAACAACCCATGTAGGAGTTATTGCCCTTTTTGTGGATTTTGTGCAAATTTTGCATCTGTTTAGCTCAATATCTTGAAAACTGATATTTGAGAAATTTAAATTGCATATTGTTAAACACAGCAAGATCTACAAAATATGTATTAAATAGGGTCAACGTTGTAGGACCTTTCCTTTTAGGAGTTAATGCCCTTAGAACGTCAAAATTGAGAGCATTTTAACAGCATTTCCTCATTACATTGAAAACGTTAACTCCTCTGACACTTTAAGTCCAAATGGAACCAAACTTGGTTTAGTTGTTTATTAGCATTAGGTGTATAGAACTGATGTGGGGATTTTTGATTGGTCGTAAAACATGGCCGCTGTGGCTAAAAATAGAACATAGGGTAAATGGCAGTTTTTTTGCAAATAACTCTAAAATGGTGACAGATTTTAAAATTTTGATAGGGAACAAAATTGATCAGCACCTCAAGGTCTACCAGCTCTGAAATTTTGAAGAAAATCCAACAACCCATGTAGGAGTTATTGCCCTTTTTGTGGATTTTTTGCAAATTTTGCATCTGTTTAGCTCAATTTCTTGTACAAGATATTTGAAAAATTTAAATTGCATATTGTTAAACACAGCAAGATCTACAAAATATGTAATAGGGTCAACGTTGTAGGACCTTTCCTTTGAGGAGTTATTGCCCTTGGAACGTCAAAATTGAGCATTTTAACTGCATTTCCTCATTATATTGAAAACGTTAACTCCTCTGACACTTTAAGTCCAATCGGAACCAAACTTGGTATTATTGTTTATTAGCATTAGGTGTATAGAACTGATTTGGGGATTTTTTATTGGTTGTAAAACATGGCCACTGTGGCTAAAAATAGAACATTACCGGTAGGTTAAACTGCATTTTTTGCAAATAACTCAAAAAGTGTGACAGATTTTTAGATTTTGATTGAGAACAAAAGTGATCAGCACCTTAAGATCAACCATATTGTCAGATGACCCCCTTATTAATCTTATGACCCTTTCATCGTCAAATATATTTTGCCTAATAACCTTTACTTCAGGCACATATGTCAGGTGAGCGATTCAGGCTCCTGGGAGCCTCTTGTTAGAATGAAGTCTCCTAAGGTTTCAGTTTATAAAGATTTGATTTTTATGGAAGAAATAGGTACTTTTACACGTAGCAATGATCTTTCACTCGTGATAGAATTTTTTTCTGAAAAATTTTATCACTTGTGAAAGATCAGACAGTCTTTTCCAAGAACTTATGTAAGAACCTATAATTCTCACCCCATGTTAAATTCAGGAAAAAATTTTGCATTGATATACATGGCAAAATATGGTACATGTGTACTCTGCTTGGATTTTAATGAATCTTTTACAGGATTTTTTTCTTGCGTTATTGAAAAGGGGAAATTTTTGCACGAGATTATTTCTTGCCTATTTTGTTTCAATGATTAAAAAATGAAAATTGAACAAAGATTAAAAAAAAATGAATTCTTTATGCAAAAAGTAAACTTCAAGAACGCATACATCTTGGAAATTTAAACCATCATCATGCGGAAATATGTTAACAGTGGAAGTCTTTGTACACTAGCCATTTGAAAATTCAATTAAAAAAGTCTACAAAAATTATCCTTTTAAAATATACATTTATCGTACTTAGAATGGGATATGCTTGATATAGAAAAATGTCATTTCATATTTAAATTTGGGAGTACTCAAATGAATCGTACTATGAACAATTAGCATTTTAACATGTATAAGAACATAATTACAACATCAAAGTACAGGTAAAATAGAATATTTTATGAAGCAATGCAAAACTAATGAACGTTTGAAAGAACCAAAACAAATTACTGTAAATGTACTTATTTTCCCAGGTACTTATTTTCATAATTTTACGATTTCACTCAAGGTTGCGGGTACTTAATTTCACTCAATTTCAGCTTATTATTCTATTCTATTCATTTAATACTAAATATTTCTTTTCGCAGGTAATTAATTTCCCGAAAAATGCCTGCCCGCGAAATCCATGAAAATTAAATACCTCGCGAAAATAAGTACGTTTACAGTAGTTTACCTATAGGCTCTATATTTTTTTATTGAAATGGACTATCCATCTGTTCGTTCTTCCGTCCGTCCCAAAAATGGTGTAAAAATTAAAAATTAGGTTGAACATATTGGTTAGTAACTGTTTTGATTAGTGTTTTGCTGATTGTTGAACTTAGATGTTCATCTTATTATCCCTATCATGTCTTCACAACCATGTTGCATTTTGTGTTATTACCAGACTCTAAAATCGCAATGGAAGAGGGAGGTTTGGCGCGCCATAGAACCTGGTTTAACCCACCATTTCATTTGAAATGCCTGTACAAATTAGTGAGGACCATTGCGATCTAAAACTGTTCTAGTTTTGTCTTTTCTCTTGGACATTGAGATTGATCCTCTATAAGTTCAGTAATTTTGTTGTAACCTTTATTTACTTTACCATATGAAGGAAGTGTGGTATTATGCTACTTTATTAATCATTTTATCTTCATTAAATTATGGTCTTGTAATCAACTTCATAGTTTGATGATTGTGGAGAAAAACAAATTTTGTGAGATGAGGCATTATGTCTTTTGGACATATTTTTGTTAAGGATTTTGATTGGCTTGAATTGATGCTAATATATACCACAAATTTTACACTTTCAATGTTTTGTACAAAGAGCCTCAGGTTAACATTCAAGGTATAAAGTTAAGTTTCCCATGGATATCTAGACCAGGAACTGTACTGTGTTGTAGCTTGACACAGTTCCTTGGGTAGTTTATAGCACATGTCGACTCGGCAAATAAATTATGTCAAAGACTTCAATGCCTTCCGGCAGATCTACAAAACAAATTACATAACTTGTTTGTGATGTTTTTATTTTTAGGCGGGATAATCCTTGTACAACATGTAGCTGTTAGCCAGGGCTATAGGTACAAAAATGTACAATAGCCTCAATCAAAAGCTAGCTGATGGTTGTGTTACCTTATCCCATATCAATTAACATACAAAATGTATCAATACACACTCACACTATACTAAGTTAGTTCTTTTCCAATATCCAATACTATGTGTAATTTTTATACTAAACATAACAATCTTTAAAATTTGTACCCCCAATAGAATTATCACTGCTATCAGTACTTTTAGTACTTTGATTTTAATTCTTTTTCTCTTTATTTTTAGACTACAAAGATTCCAAGAATGTAAAGACAGTTCATATAAATAGTAAGTTTAGGTTTCTTGTATAGTAAACAAAATTATACTATGGCACACAATTCAAGTTGTGGTTAGTGCCTAGTTGGTTTCAATGTCCATCAGCACATGTCTGTCTGTCTGTCCCCTTGATAGTTTCTGGATGTTGACTTGCAAAACTTGTAAACAGATACACAGCTGTCCAGTGAAAAAAAGAAGGAAAGGTCCATTTTCAAAACAAATTATCCCTATGTGGGTCTTGGTTTGTAATAGAAGAGACCACCAGCAGTGCTTATCTTGTCAGTAAAAGTCTAGGAAAGAGGGCCAAGTACATTTGGTTATTTTAGGATATATCGGTAATCATTACATTTTTATACCCCCACTCGTAAGAGAGGGGGCTATATTGCAATCACCTTGTCCGTCCGTCCATCCGTCTGTCCGTCCGTAACAAACTTTCGTAACAGATTTCTCAGCTTCTACTGAAGGGATTGATTTCAAATTTGGTATACAGCTTTATCATGATGAGTTGTATCGTGCCTCCCCTTTCCAGGTCAGTCGCGACACCACTTCCTGTTTTTTGAGCCGACTTCGACTTTTTTAAGGGTCAAAAATAGACAATTTTTCGTAACAGATTTCTCAGCTTCTACTGAAGGGATTGATTTCAAATTTGGTATACAGCTTAATAATGATGAGTTGTATCGTGCCTCCCCTTTCCAGGTCAGTCACTCATCCACTTCCTGTTTTCTGAGCCGACTTATACTTTTTTAAGGGTAAAAAATAGACAATTTTTCGTAACAGATTTCTCAGCTTCTACTGAAGGGATTGATTTCAAATTTGGTATACAGCTTTAGCATGATGAGTTGTATCGTGCCTCCCCTTTCCAGGTCAATGGTGCATTTACTTTCTGTTTTCTGAGTAGCCGAGTGGGGGTATTCTTAGCACGACTAAGTGCAACCCCTTGTTTCCTTTGATGTATGCTGCTGATAAACCATGTATCATCATCATCATGAACAGGTGTGTATCACCCAATTTATCAGTTCAGTACGGTGACATAACACTTACATGATCAGTCCACACAAAAAATAGTTAATTTCAAAAACATGAAAACTAAACATTTTAAAAAGAAAAAGACATTTTGTGGTTTGGGATGACTGATAAAAAGAATATAGGACTTTTAAGATCTTGAGATTGAGTTTTATCACTGGTTTCCCCTTCCGGTTCACCATAAACCAGTGATTAACTTGATCTCAAGATTCAAAAGTCCTATATTCTATATATATCACATACTATCTGATTCTTCTGTAAATTGCAATTTCCAAATTCAGGTGACCTGTGTGAGATGGGAGCACTCTAGCGCATCTTAACTCTGCAATTCTTCAATCAGATGACTTGTTTTCAAGGATGTCATAAAAACAAGTCTGTCAAGTCAAAGGGCATCTCTTTTTCCACTTCACAATTTCAAAAGAAATGCAATGTCACAAAATAATATTTCCAAGGAAATGCAACAGTATTTGATTTTAGTATCAGTTTTTAAAAAATTAAGCCTGAGTGAAAAAAAAATCATCTTATAAAGCTGTTCAATTTTATTCTAGTAATTTATCAAGTTTGGGTTAACCTTGACAAATATATAAAAAAATGCAAGCAATATATGTCTTCCATGGAAGACCACAATTCTGGGTTTTAAGAACATTGCTGTAATCTTTTTGACTGACTGTTGACATTTTCTTTTTTAAACTTGCTGTAAACATGTTTTTCTGTTGAGACATTTCAATATTTTCACACTTCCAATCAGTGCCATTAATGGCTGTATATTAGGAAACATGACATTTGATATAACCTTGAAAAAAAATTTGTTTTTTGTTTTCTAAAGGTATTTGTTCTGACCTTTGTATGCTTGATTTTATGTTGCCTGCAACGTGTTGCAAAGTGATTTAAAGGGGTAACTTTGGCACTTTCTTTCCTCTAGCGTCATTCATTGTCCGGCATTTGTTGCTGTGCGGCATAACAATTACTTTCATCCTTGTTTTTCTGGGCAACTACATGTTACAGCCTTTTGATATTTGTCATGTAACTTCCTTGGTGTAAAATAATTTTATGTCTGTATCTCATCATGTTAATTGGTTTGCAGTTACTCTTTCTAAGTAGTTCTATGTTGCTCAAATAGGCCAAAATATTTAGTTTATTATGTCGCCTGCATTATGTTGCAAAGCGACATAGAGGACTCAGGAGTCACTTTGACACTATTTGTCGTCCTGGGGCATTACAAAAATTTCTGTCACAGTTTTCTGGGCAACTACATGTCACGGCCTCTTGATATTTGGTATTTAGCTTCCTCCTACAGTACTACATGGTGTAAAACACTTATGCCTGTAACTCATCTACTTCCTGTTTACTGACTAATTCATGACGCAAAGGACATACATCTTCTATGGAAGACTGCCATTCTGGTTTTTGTCTTGCCTGCCAAGCAGAGCTGGACATAGGTGTTACTTTACTTCCAGCAACAACTACAGCGGCGTTAACTTTTTGGGTAAGGTTTTATGAGCACCTTCATATCTCAAGAACTATAAGTCCTATGTTGATGAAACTTGGTATGCATATGCCCCAGTAGTTGCTAAATAGCACAGTTGCATCACCATCTTTTGACCTTGACCTTGATTTTCTGCTTGAATGATTTTGACAATTTTCAATGCATATAGTACCAATGTTAAAGTTTTATAAGCATACGTATGCATATCTCAATAACTAATTAAGTCCTAGGTTGATGAAACTTAGGATGCATATGTCCCAGAAGTAACTTAGCACAGTTACATTCCTATCTTTTTACCTTGACCTTGATTTTTCGGTTGAGTTACTTAATTTCCAATACATAAAATAGCAATGTTGAGGTTTTGCGAGCACATCTCTATCTCAAGAACTAAGAGCTTGGTATGCATATACCCAATAGTAACTTTGATTGTGTTTGAGGAATAACAAGGTATTTCAATGGTGCTGGCAGGTGAGACATACTTAAGTGGTAACTCTTGTTTATATCAATATAGTGTCGCTCCATCACAGTATTCCTTGTTTGATGAATTTGAAAGATGACAATTAATACCCACTAATACTAGTCACATTGAAAAAATCTGGCTGAAGATGTTTGAATTGCTGAATGTTGTATTGACTAGAATTTATGTGGTGTCAGGTACCATATTCCAATATAAGATATATATGTGGCAAAATCTGGTTGACTCCAGGCTAATCGTTTACCATTTCTTTGTGAATATTATGTGGATTTATTACCCTACATTTCATTATTATTAATAGTTCAGATATTATATACAATAAAATAAAGATTAGGATTAAAATCTTTGATATTGTCCGAATTTTTCCTAGTAAATGTCAAGGTCAAGGTTGAAATCATAGACTTACAAAAATGTAATTATAAAAAAAAAATAGGTTATCGATTCTTTCAAACTTCTTGAATCATACAATAATACTTTATTTCTTTAAGCTATAATTCAATAGTTCTTTTCATCTTAAAACCACCAAGTATAACATCCCATTCAAATAGGACTGAATGGGTTTTCAATAGCGCTATTGTATTTGTAATTTTTAAATGTCATGCAGATTAAAAGCCTTAGGTAATCGGACGGAAACAAACACAAAAGGGCTATTATTCAATTACCCAACATGTTATGTATGGTTTACTATTTTCTATTATTTGCTAAGTTCACCAGCTCTAATTTTTATAGGCCACGGAACTTTTTAAGGGCAAGGTTGAATATTAAGTACGATACCAAAATAACACCTTGTAAATTTATTCACGTAGCCTCACAATTGTAATGGCAAATTCATGTATAAGAATCAAATAAAAGATGTTTACTTGCAATATGAATGGTTTCATGGTTCAATACGATCTGTTTTTAAAGTAATTATCCTTCCGTAATAATTTATTGGATTTATTTTTTTTTACTTAAGTAGATCGACTTATATGCACTTTAAAGTACATGGGTTATTTTGGTTGTTGTTGGTCAAATTGACATGTTTAAAAGCCATCTAACCTGAAGGTGAGTGCTAACATTATTGGTTTGAATTTTTTTTTTTTTTAATTCCTATCACAATCATGTGCTATACAAGAAGTAAGTTCATCATAGCATGTTCTTAAAACTCCTCCTTTCTCATTAAATTTTAAAAGATCTGTCAATTTACAGAGGATGTTGACAGTAGAAATAAAATGTTTTTTTTGCCTGCGAAATTTTAGATTGTACGAATATTAGAATCTGTCACTGGCAGATTAAGAAGGGAGGCCGAGGGAATGTTGAAGACACCCCCTGGAAACCTCAGAAATGTTTAATTCCTGATGTGGTAGTTTCAGGTTTTTCTTACATAAGTGACTTAAACAATTATTGCATTTCTGGCAATTTTTACCCATTTCGCCCTCTCTAAACTAAAACTCTAGATTCACCCCTGTTTTAAGTATTATACCTGGCTCCGCTATAAAAGTAGGGTTGGTGGGCTGTGTGTCAGAGAGGGGTGTGTATAAAATTCAGAATAGTTACGCCTCAATATATTTCAATTTGTTACTGAATAGATAATAATGAGCTGTGGAATAAGTGTACGTGACACAGCTCATATAACAAGGGGCAATTTAGAAAAACCACAATGGACAACCGCTAGCAGCCTTCAAAAAGGCCAGTACTGGCACTGCTCGCCGTTCTGCAATTGGCCCAATAAAATGCATATAATTCAGTCCTGAAATAATCACAGATACATGTAGACCCCCTTCTTAAACACAGAACAGAAAACATCAAAAAGACAAGTACAAACAAAAGCTTTGTCAAAGATTCCTGAAGTTGCATCGGTTATCTACTTCTTACAATTCACAATATGGAGAGATTTTCATGAAACATTACACAATAAAAAGAAAAAAAAATAGAAAGATTGATTTTTGGGGGTTCCAATAGCAAAACATGGACATGGCAGGGAGTATTTAAACCTAGGAAAAAGTCATAACCATTGGGTTTCTACTATCATGACTTAATGTATACATATTTCTATTTTATGGCCTTGAAATTCCTTGGCCTTATTACCTGTAATTTATCAAATATCTCAACAGCAGCTTGACCTTCCATCTGCTAGTATCTGTTGCAAAGTTTACCTGCATCGAGCTGCTGATAAAATGGGGATCTGCTTAAAATTGTCACGAATATCATAAGGATAATAAAAAAAAACAAAATGGAAATTATTTATTACCGGTGGGCTGAGTATTCATCCCTTGCCAGAAAGTGGGTATATATGTCTTGAATGACCTTCCATGTGTCTCAAGGTAAACCATCTCTTATCTGCAACTCCCCCTACAGGGATTTTGAACTTTATGAATTTCCATATGTAATTATCACACAAATTTGTGACATAATTTAGATTCACACCTCAATTTTTACAACACTAAAATTAAGTGATATGGACCTATGATTTCCGCATGAGTGACTTGGGATAAAGTTTTGGTTAAGGTCCATATCTCAGCAACTGAGAGTCATTTGGTCCGTGGGTACATCTGGAATGGTAGCCAGCATTAGTACCAAAATTATGTTACCTTGACCTACATTTTCTGCATGAATGGCTCAGGTTAAAGTTTTGGTTAAGGTGCAACTTTTTTAATTGTCAGATTTTGAATATTTTTTTTTGCATGTTTGGTCTTGTCAAATAGCTGATACATAATGAAGATTTTATTTGTTTATTTTTGCAACCCCCCCCCCTTTTTCCCCCTTTTAGGTAATTAGAGGCCAAAAGGGACCAAAATCGAAACTTGTTGATTTGTGATTGATTTTGAAAATTTTTTTTGCATGTTTGTTCTTGTCAAATAGTGGATAAAAAATTGAGAATTAATTTTCGCGACCCCCTTTTTTCCCCTTATTGCATGATTAGGGGCCAATTTAATCGAAACCTTTTTTTTATTTGTGGTCTGATTTTGAATTTTTTTTTTATGTTTGTTCTTGTCACATAGAGGATACAAGATTGAGAATTAATTTTTGCAACCCCCCCTATTCCCCCTATTACGTAATTAGGGACCAAAAGGGACCAAAATAGAAACTTTTTAGCTCACCTGGCCAAAGGCCATGTGAGCTTATGCCATCACTTGGCGTCCGTCCTCGTCGTCGTTGTCTGTAAACAATTTTTCAAACGTTAACTTGTCAGACACCATAAGTCCAATTGCAACCAAACTTGGTACAGTTGTTTAATGGCATTATGTGTACAAAACTATTATTCGGAATTTTTGATTCGTAAAAAAACATGGCCGCCATGGCTAAAAATAGAACATAGGGGTCAAATTACAGTTTTGTGCAAATAACTCAAAAACGGTAACAGATATCAAAATTCTGGCCAAGTTAAAGTGATCAGCACCTCAAGATCTACCTGCCCAGAAATTTTCAAGAAGATCCAACAACGGATGTAGGAGTTATTGCCCTTTTTCTGGATTTTTTTCAAAATTTTGCACTTATTTAGCCCTATATCTTAAAAACTATACAAGATATTTTAAAAATTCAAATTGCATATGATTCAGCACATCAAGATCTACATTTCATGTAATTAGGTCAAAGCTGTAGAACCATTTCTTTTAGGAGTTATGGCCCTTAAAGCATCAAAATTTACCATTTTTCATTACTTTTCCCCTGAATTTCAAAGATTAACTTGTCTGACACCATACATCCAACTTCAACCAGACTTGGCACAGTTGTTGAATAGCATAAATGCTACAATTTTATTTTTCGGATTTTTGATTCGTCAAAGAATATGGCTGCCATGGCTAAAAATAGAACATAAGGGTAAATTGCATTTTTTGGTTAATAACTCAAAAATGATTTCAGATATCAAAATTGTGCAAGAATCAAAAGTGATCAGCATATTAAGACCTACCTGTCCTGAAATTTCTGAAAAGATCTGACTGCTGATGTGGGAGTTATTGTTCTTTTTCCTAATTTTTGCCAAATTTACTCTTATTAAGCCCAATATCTTGAAAACTAATCAAGATATTTCAGAAATTTAAATCGCAATAGTATCTACAAATATATGTACCTGTGTAGTTCAGGTGGGCGATTCAGGCTCTTGGGAGCCTCTTGTTTACTAATTTTAGAATTAATCCATACATTTTGAGAAATTAACTAAAATTTGGTTATGTTTTAAGGCTTATCAATTTTCATACTACATTGTAGCATCATTTCTTAAAAAACATTTTGCAAATGATGTCAATAGAAAGTGGGAAAAAAACAGAACTTGTGATTCCCTCATAAGAAGCAAACCACATGATCTTGGTGTTGTAGTGTTTTGATACTTCACCACTGGCTTTAACTCAGTGTAATACTTCAATTTATATAAGGCTGTTTAAAATTGAAATCAAATTAAATGAACTATTATACATGTACATTTTATATATTGTAAACATATTAATTTTTAAAATTTTAAACACCAACAAGAACGGGACAAAAACAGACAACATGCAAAACATGTAAACACAAAATAACTGAATATCAATCAACAACGCGAACTCCAGTCGAAACAAGAGTGAACTCGGGTGCTCCGGAAGAGTAAGCAGTTTCTGCTTGCTATAGCACACCTGTCGCGTTGTAGTCCATTAAGCCTGTCAAATACGGTAAAGGAAGACAAAACAACACCAAAATCCCATATTTGTTTATAAGTGCATGATGTCTTCGGTAAAATTTCTTGAGTGAAGACAGCAACCGAGGAGCAACATAACCCTGTGTGAGCAATTTTTGCGTCAGACGTGTCGCTCTGCTAAGGAAATCAATGTAAGTCCCGCACACTCTGGAGTAACGAATCAATTGAGATATGTAAACTCCATAAGCTGGAGTGGACGGAATGTTGCTACACAAGAAGGGAAAGTTGACGATTGGAAAGTTGGAAGTCATCACGTTTGTCATAGAGCCTTGTTGAAAGTCTTCCTTGAGAGTCAATTTGGAGATGTAAATCTAAATATAAAGCAGACTTCCTAGAATCCGTTGTCTCCTTTATCTCAAGCTCCTGGGGATATATGAGACGGCGAAAGTCACCAAATCAAGAATTGTTTAGTGAAAGGACATCATCAATCGGAACGTGAGGTTGAAAGAGAGAGCTAGTCTACGGTCTTTTTGTCTAGAAGACATTGTAAGAAGTCTACTTCATATGATATAAGAAACAAATCAGCAAACAAAGCTGCATAATTAGTGCCCACAATTTCAGTTTTGTGCTGTAAACCACATAATTTTATGCCCACGAAAATAAATGATTATACAGTAGTATATATATTAACATCATTTTTAGCTCACCTGGACCGAAGGTCCATGTGAGCTATTGCCATCACTTGGCGTCCGTCGTCGTCGTCTGTCGTCGTCGTCGTCTGTCGTCGTCGTCTGTTAACAATTTTTCAAAAATCTTCTCCTCTGAAACTACTGAACAGAATTCAATGAAACTTGGTATGATTGATCCTTAGGGTGTCCTGCACCAAACTTGTGTTTCGATTTTTGATCTGTCAAAAAACATGGCCGCCGTTACTAAGAATAGACTAGGGGGGTCAGACTACTGTTTTTGGCTTATAAATCAAAAAGTATAAGAGATAGAGGAAATCTGATGCCACGCTACTGATTCAGCATCAAAAGCTCTACAAAAGTCTCCATTTGGTCAAAGTTGTCAGATGACCCCTTATAGGGGTTACGGCCCCTTAGAGGTGAAAAATAGCATTTTTTCATGTTTTTGGCCTACAGAATGAAAACTATTGCAGATAGAGATTAGCTGTTGCTTGCTTAAATGTTTAGCTCATTTAGCTCTACGAAAGTCTCTATAGGGTCGAAGTTGTCAGATGACCCCTTATAGGGGTTACGGCCCCTTAAAGGTGAAAAATAGCCATTTTTCATGTTTTTGGCCTACAGAATGAAAACTATTGCAGATAGAGATTAGTTGTTGCTTGCTTAAATGTTTACCTCATTTAGCTCTACGAAAGTCTCTATAGGGTCGAAGTTGTCAGATGACCCCTTATAGGGGTTACGGCCCCTTAAAGGTGAAAAATAGCCATTTTTCATGTTTTTGGCTTACGGAATGAAAACTATTGCAGATAGAGATTAACTGTTGCTTGCTTAAATGTTTAGCTCATTTAGCTCTACGAAAGTCTCCATAGGGTCGAAGTTGTCAGATGACTCCTTATAGGGGTTACAGCCCCTGAAAAATAGCGTTTTTTCATGTTTTTGTCCTACAGAATGGAAACTATTGCACATAGAGATTAGCTGTTGCTTGCTTAAATGTTCAGCTCATTTAGCTCTACAAAATTCTCCATAGGGTCCAAGTTGTCAGATGACCCCTTATAGGGGTTACAGCCCCTGAAAAATAGGGATTTTTCATGTTTTTGTCCTACAGAATGAAAACTATTGCAGATAGAGATTAGCTGTTGCTTGCTTAAATGTTCAGCTCATTTAGCTCTTCAAAATTCTTCATAGGGTCGAAGTTGTCAGATGACCCCTTATAGGGGTTACGGCCCCTGAAAAATAGCGATTTTTCATGTTTTTGGCCTACAGAATGAAAATTATTGCAGATAGAGATAAGCTGTTGCTTGCTTAAATGTTCAGCTCATTTAGCTCTACAAAAGTATAGGGTCAACATCAAGACCAGGTGAGCGATTCAGGCTCCTGGGAGCCTCTTGTTTATCTCCAGATAAATATTTTCAATAATTGTGTATCTGAATAAGTAATTTTAGCTTAGAATTAACCTGATAATGACACTTCAATGAAAGGCCTGACTTGTGGCATAAAGGTTAATTAAAAGAGTTTTTCGGTTGAAATGAATATATGTAGGAAGCTTCTTTTTAATTAAGTACATGGAAAATATTGTCTAGTCACAATAAATAGATAAGACATTTACCCATGTACATGACACCTGTCCTATTGATTGAAATCAAAGTACCATTGGAACCAAGAACTCGAAAGTGACACAAAATCTGAAAAGCGAATTTATCTTCTCAGGAATGTACACTATGGGGTATGAGAGCCTGGATGAGAGATTATACAATTGTCACCCTAGTTGGTGTGTGACCCGGATGGTTTCTTTACCCGAGAAAGTAAGGTCACCCTAGGGCTTGCCCCGAGAGTGACCTTACTTTTCGAGGGGAAAGAAATGCAGGGTCACATATCATCTAGGGTGATAAATGTTATATTATATCGAATACATGTATTTTAAAAAATGAAACAATTCAAGATAAATTTTGAAACATATTTCTGACATTAATAATCTTTTTCCATTTGAAAAATATAGCCCATACAATGTTGAAGAAAAAACGTGCAAAATCTCACGATAGGGTGACCTTACCATGGGACCACAATAATTGGTTGACCCAGCGAAATATCACATGTCATGTGACTGCGTCTAAGCGAATCACAATAAAGATTTTTATATGAGTATATAATATATTCAAATTCATTACTAATACTTGGAAGTTACTGAACTAAAAAATTAATCTATCATGTTCTAATATGAATTAGGGAAATTTTTATTTAAAATGCTGACCATTGATTTACTGTGGTTTCATTATATTTTGTTGGGTACCAATTTTCCATGGTGATGGTCAACCATTGACAAAATCCAACAATGAGCAAACCACAAAAAATAAATTATGTGAAATTTCTCTTTTGGGGGGGGGGGGGGGGGGAGACCACAAAAATTGATACCAGTATGATACAACATCAATGTTGGAGTTAGAGATGCATTTAAGTTTAATTCTTGTCTTAGGAAATATCATTAACATACAGAGTGGAAAGGGGAATTGTATTTTACTCCTGCATGATGTCGTTCAATAACCACATCTATCTGTAAGCTTAAGAAATATGTCTTTTTTATTTTCAAGTTTAACTTAGAAATCCATGTAATTAAGAATAGTTTGGATTTCGGCATGGTGCTTTATATGACCCGTAGTCTTAGAGATAAACGTCTTAGTCAATGTAGACCCTTATTGTGTGTTTGGTTAAAAGAAAAAATTCAAATTCAATGTAAACTTTAAAACAGACATATTTTTCTGTCAGTCTTCTGCTTATTAATCAGACTGAACTTAACTTCCTGTTTGAAGCTGTGACAGACTGATACATTCTTCCCCATTTCAAAAGTAGTTTCCTTAAAGATTTATGGAAATATTAGAAAAAAATATTTGTTTCATTTTAAACAAAAAATTAAATGAAAGAATTGAAAGAAAAATATGTTTTAAGACAAATAGAAAATAAGTTCATTCAGTGTAACACAGGTAACTTGATTGTAACAAGTGGATTAATAAATGTAAGATGAAACCTATAAACAAGAAAAAACTCCTTGAATTGTGCACTATTTATTTGCTAAAATTGATGAGAATCTTTTTATGCATTCACGATCTTGTAACGAGGGTAAACCTTTCCTGGGACATACTCCTGTCACAGGCGTTTGGGTCCAGGATTTTATTTTATTATATATAACATGTATATAAAAAATTTTCACCCTCGTCTCTATACTATTTCCACAAGGCAAGAATGTTTGACAGCTTTAAAAATAGAACAAAATTTACCCGCGGAAAACCCCCATATTTACTCATAGAATTAAATGTTCTTCATGAAATATTGGTGATTCTCTAAATCCTTTCAGTTTAATCTCACAATTGGGAACACACTTATCGTGAAACAATTAGCAATGACTTTGAATCTAATCTTTTTTCCCCTGAAGCGAGCCAAACAAACCACGACGGACGGAAGTAGTTTAAAATTTCAAAGGGAGACAATATTTTTCTACTTTATCAAATTTTATCATTAAATAAGAAATAACCACGTATTTTTTATCATTGGACGTCTTTTTGATAATTTATGGAACACACATCGGGTCTTAGTTTGTAGTTACGTTTTATAATACTACCATCTTGTCAGAAAAAAAAATATTTCAAATAAAGTTGAGACCACATTTTCCGCCAAATGATTTTGTTCGAACTCGCCCAGGTTTTACCTTACTGTAGTGTCACGCGGAAGTAATTTTATTGGGCGGAATATTGTTTCCCTTGAAAATCTTTGCCCACTTCCGTCCGTGGTGATATTTTGTTTCGCTTCGTAGGAAAAAAGACCCGATGTGAGATTTATACATACTGACATGCTTTACTTTTACTTCCGAAAGAGAGTTAAAACTATAAGGAATTTTAGAATTTTCTAGTTGTTTATGGTAAAAAATATTTCTGCAGGAAAAAAGGGAGTTTCCGTCAGTTCTATTTTTAGAACTTTCAAACATTCTTGCCTTGTGGAAATAGTATAGAGACGAGGATGGAAATTTTTATATACACGTTATTTATAATAAAATAAAATCCTGGATCCAAACGCCTGTGACTCCTGTCTGTTCATTTTACATCTTTGCACTTGTACAGAAGTTTATTTTGGTCAAGGTTTTTTTCTTGGAAACCACACATGAAGTTAATTACAAATTTGACAAATTTATTTGATATGGATGACAGATGTATGTCTGGATTTGCAGACATCATCTGTCATATATCTTACTTCCTGTTTAGGGTGCAGAGGCATCTGTGACCTAAATGAACTTGTTCTTAACTACTAGGGGTGTAACTATACCACTTCCCCACGATCCGATATAGATCACAATACCTGGCTCACGATCCGATCCATATCACGATACCTTTTACTTTCATAACTTACAAAAGACCTGCTTGTCATATCATTGTAAATGGATGGTAATGTTTAAGAAGTATAATTTTCATGTGTTAAATAGACTGTAAACCGAAGTCTTTTCAAGCAAAAGATTTTATTTCAGTCCGACAGACAATATTTTGTGCCATTGTTGACACTAGAAACACTTTTTTATCTTCCTACCAAAGATGGATGCGACATTTTTTGGATCGGATCGGAATCGCGAAGTCAAACACGGTATCGATTTCCGGATCGTGGGAGAAAATATCGTGGTGCACCGGTGAATCGTTACACCCCTATTAACTTCATGTATTTCTTTCATTTTTGTATGGAAATATTGTATAAGAAATGTATACCCAAAGCAATTGTTATGCCCCCGCGACGAAATATCGGGGGGGCATTAAGTTTTACTCATGTCTGTCCAACCGTATGAATTTCTGTCAAGCTTTTCTCAGAAACTTTACATGGTAATGATTTGAAAATTGGTAGGATGCTTCAGTATGAAAACAATACATTTTAAGCGACTTTCAGGTCTGTCGAACATCTACTTCCTGTTTGGGAGTGGCCTATACGAAAATCATTTTGAAAAATTTTCGTCAAGCTTTTCTCAGAAATCGTACAAGGGAATGATTTGAAACTTGGTAGGATGGTTTAGTATGGCAAACTGTGCATCCTTACGACTTTCAGGTCTGTCAGACATCTACTTCCCGTTTGGAACTAGGCCAAAATGAAAATCAATGAAAATCAATTTGAATATTTCCGTCAAGCTTTTCTCAGAAATTGTACATGGGAATGATTTGAAACTTGGTAGGATGGTTCAGTATTGCAAACTGTATGTCCTTAGCAACTTTCAGGTCTGTCAGACATCTACTTCCTGTTTTGGATTAGGCCAAAATGAAAATCTATGAAAATCTACTTGAAAATATCTGTCGCTCTTTTCTCAGAAATCGTACATGGGAATGGTATGAAACTTGGTATAATGGTTCAGTATGACAAACTGTACGTCCTAAGTGACTTTCAGGTCTGTCAACATCTACTTCCTGTTTTGGGCATAGTGGGGGCATCCGTGTCCCATGGACACATTCCTTCTTTATTTAAAGTCAAGACTACTGTTAGCTTCCTGTTTTCAAGGGTGGATCCAGAGGCCTACCTTCCAAATAAAAGAAACCATTTAAGCACCCTATTTGTCCATCTTAATTTGCCCGGATATGGCAAAAATATAGCATATTACACCTAAATGATTAGAGGAAAATGGATTTACAATTTGAGGTCTGGCTAAAACAAAACATGCTTCAAAAACCCTGAGCATGACCGGAGTGCCCTCCCCCTTTTTCAAAATTTCTGGATCTGCCACTGTTTTTGAGTGAGAGGCATTGATGACAGGGGCGAATCCAAAGGGTGTGCCCAGGGGTCTAGGTCCCCACCTTTTGGCACCAAGGTTTGGTTGGATTTATAGGAAATCATTGAAGGATGACCAACGTGCCCCCCCCCCTTTTTGAAATATCTGGATCCAACCACTGGATGACCCATTTGGACTCATTCTTACATTATTTGTTCTTTAATAATGGAAAAAATTATATCGGGATGAAAATTCCTGTCACTTCCTGTTTATATGTGTGATGTAACAGATGTCTATATCCATGATCTAACAATAAAACAAACCTGAATTTCAAGCTGTTTTTCTTAATACAATGTAAATGACAGAATTAATTTATTCACGGTTTATTGTTGAAAATTTCTCAAGGAAATGAGGTGAAAGAGCGTCTTAATTTGTCAAGGACAAGATATTTCTTATTATAGGTAAAGTTGTACTTAACTTTAATTGGAATTTTCATGGGTATCATTTTTTGTGGTTTATCCATTAAAATAGACATTTCATCGGATTCTTAATTTCATGGTTTGTTAATTACATGTAATATTGCTAATAGGAATTAATGCGAAAATAACACTACCGGTATTCTTTTATTTTTTTTTGTGGTTGTGAAATTACGAAAATTGGTACCCCACAAATGATATGAAAACCACAGTGTCATAAGCTTAAATTGGAAAAATAATATATCGTATTGAGCATAATAATGATGAAGCTTATTATGAACAAGATATAAATTATCATTAGGAACTTTATGTGCAACTTCAAAAGGAGTCAATTATGTTTGAAGGAAAAAAGTTTGAAGGTAAATATTAAACCAATCAATGAAACATGGCCGCTGTGGCTAAAAATAGAACATTAGGTTAAACTGCATTTTTTTGCAAATAACTCAAAAAGGGTGACAGATTTTTAGATTTTGATTGAGAACAAAAGTGATCAGCACCTTTAGATCCACCATATTGTCAGATGACCCCCTTATTAATCTTATGACCATTTCAACGTTAAATAGATTTTGCCTTATAACCTTTACTTCAGGCACATATGGTCAGGTGAGCGATTCAGGCTCCTGGGAGCCTCTTGTTTAAAAGACATTTGTGGACAATGAATTGTTTGAAAAGTATAATAGCTAAGCATCTGATATTGGGTATACAGACAGTTCAGGTTATGGTCTACGCAACTGTCACCATGCCGTGTGACCTTGACCCCATTTTCACTCTCCAGTGACTCTGTGAACTTAGGTCTATTTTCAGACCTTAAACTTTTTTGCAAGACTTGTGGACAATAAATTGCTTGAAAAGTATAATAGCTAGGCATCTGATATTGGGTATACAGAGACTTTATGTGTTTATACAGGTTTCACAACTATAAGGGATGAGATACAGATTTTTAGCTCACCTGGACCGAAGGTCCATGTGAGCTTTTACCATCACTTGGCGTCCGTCGTCATCGTCTGTAAACAATTTTTCAAACGTTAACTTGTCCGACACCATAAGTCCAATTGCAACCAAACTTGGTATAGTTGTTTAGTGGCATTATGTGTACTAAACTATCGTTCGGATTTTTGATTCGTAAAAAAACATGGCCGCCATGGCTAAAAATAGAACATAGGGGTCAAATTACAGTTTATTGCAAATAACTCAAAAATGGTAACAGATATCAAAATTCTGGCGTGGGTTAAAGTGATCAGCACCTCAAGATCTACTTGCATAGAAATTTTCAAAAAGATCCAACAACCGATGAAGGAGTTATTGCCCTTTTTCTGGATTTTTTCAAAATTTTGCACTTATATAGCCTTATATCTTGAAAACTATACAAGATATTTTAAAAATTCAAATTGCATATGATTAAGCACGTCACAATCTACATTTCATGTAATTAGAACAAAGCTGTAGAACCATTTCTTTAAGGAGTTATGGCCCTTAAAGCATCAAATTTTACCATTTTTCATTACTTTTCCCCTGAATTTCAAAGATTAACTTGTCTGACACCATACATCGAACTTCAACCAAACTTGGCACAGTTGTTGAATAGCATAAATGCTACAAATCTATTGTTCGGATTTTTGATTCATCAAAAAATATGGCCGCCATGGCTAAAAATAGAACATAGGGGTAAATTGCATTTTTTTGCTAATTACTCAAAAATAGTTACAGATTTCAAAATTCTGATGGTTGTCATCACTAGGCGTCCCTCGTCCGTCTGTCGTCCGTAAACTTTTTAAAACATTAACTCCTCTGACACCATAGGTCCAATTGCAACCAAACTTGGTATTATTGGTCATTAGCATTCGGTGCCTAGAACTGATGTGGGGATTTTTGATTCGTCATAAAATATGGCCGCCATGGCTAAAAATAGAACATAGGGGTAAAATGCAGTTTTTTGCAAATAACTCAAAAACGGCTACAGATATCAAAATTCTGGCATGGGTAAAAGTGATCAGCACCTCAAGATCTACCTACCCTGAAATTTTGAAGAAAATCCAACAACCCATGTAGGAGTTATTGCCCTTTTTGTGGATTTTTTGCAGATTTCGCACCTGTTTAGCTCAATATCTTGAAAACTATACAAAATATTTGAGAAATTTAAATTGCATATTGTTAATATCATCATGCTCTACAAAACATGTAATAGAGTCAACGTTGTAGGATCTTTCCTTTGAGGAGTTATTACCCTTAGAACGTCCAAATTGAGCATTTAAAAAGCATTTCCTCGTTTATCCTCTGACACTTTAAGTCCAATTGGAACCAAACTTGGTATTGTTGTTTATTAGCATTAGGTGTATAGAACTGATGTGGGCATTTTTGATTGGTTGTAAACAATGGCCGATGTGGCTCAAAATAGAACATTAGGTTAAACTGCATTTTTTTGCTAATAACTCAAAAAGGGTGACAGATTTTTAGATTTTGTTTGAGAACAAACGTGATCAGCACCTTAAGATCCACCATATTGTCAGATGACCCCCTTATTATTCTTATAACCCTTTCAATGTCAAATAGATTTTGCACAATAACCTTTACTTCAGGCACATATGTCAGGTGAGCGATTCAGGCTCCTGGGAGCCTCTTATTCTGGATTTTTTTTTCAAAATTTTGCACTTTTTTAGCCCTATATCTTGAAAACTATACAAGATATTTCAAAAATTTAAGTTGCATATGATTAAGCACATCAAGATCTACATTTCATGTATTTAGGTCAAAGCTGTAGGACCATTTCTTTCAGGAGTTTTTATCCTTAAAACAACAAAATTTACCATTTTTCATTACTTTTCCCCTGATTTTCAAAGATTAACTTGTTTGACACGGTAAAACCAACTGCATCTTAAAATGGCACACTTGTTTAATAGTTTATATGCTACAACTCAATCGTTCAGATTTTTTATTTGTAAAAAAAACATGGCCGCCATGGCTAAAAATAGAACATAGGGGTAAATTGCATTTTTTTGTTAATAACTCAAAAATGGTTTCAGATATCAAACTTGTGCAAGAATCAAAAGTGATCAGCATATTAAGACCTACCTATCCTGAAATTTCCGAAAAGATCTGACTGCTGATGTGGGAGTTATTGTTCTTTTTCCTAATTTTTGCCAAATTTACTCTTAAGCCCAATATCTTGAAAACTAATCAAGATATTTCAGAAATTTAAATCGCATATGGTTAAGCAAAATAATACCTACAAATAAATGTACCTGTGTAATTCAGGTTAGCGATTCAGGCTCTTGAGAGCCTCTTGTTATCACATCAAGTTAGATATTTGTCAAATTAGGAAACGAACATTTGCGAGTTTCCTTTCAGAAATATCTAACGAGTGTGATAAAAATCCGTATCTCATCACTTGTAGTTGTTAAACCTTTTTCTCTAACTGTCTAACGTGAAAGTATAGGCCCTCGCGAAAAAGTAGTCAAATAAAAAAATTACCACCTTTTTTAATTAGTTTTAATTAAAAGTAGACTTTATAACAAAACAAATGTTTAAGAATACATTATTATACCCCCGCTTCGAAGAAGAGGGGGGTATACTGTTTTACCCTTGTCCGCCCGTTCGTCCGTCCGTAACATAATTTCCGTCACAGTTTTCTCAGCAACTACATAATGCAGAGGTCTGATATTTTGTGTATAGCTTTCTCCTATATTACCGTATGGTGTATACTGATTTCATGCTCCTAGGTCAAGTACTTTCTGTTTACCGAATACTTTGATTTTTGCACATAGTGAACATGAATGCACAATTTTCGTCAAAGTTTTCTCAGCAACTACAAGAGATAAAGGTCTGATATTTTGCATATAGCTTTATCCTATAGTCCCATATGGTGTATACCAATTTTATGTTCCTAGGTCAACTACTTCGTGTTTACCAAATACTTAGGTTTGTACACATAGTGTACATACATTCAAAATTTCAGTCACAGTTTTCTAAGCAACTACATGACGTAGAGGTCTGATATTTTGCATAAAGCTTTCTCCTTTAGTACCATATGGTGTATACCGATTTTATGTTCCTAGGTCAACTACTTCCTGTTTACCGAATACTTTGATTTTTGCACATAGTGAACATGAATGCAAATTTTTCGTCAAAGTTTTCTCAGCAACTACAAGGGATAAACGTCTGATATTTTGCATATAGCTTTATCCTATAGTCCCATATGGTGTATACCAATTTTATGTTCCTAGGTCAACTTCTTTACCGAGTATTTGAACTTGTGTGCATGGCATAGTTTGGGGAGCGGGGGTATCACTAGTGAGCATTAGCTCACAGATTTACTTGTTTGGATATATTTTATTTGTCTTTTTATTCAAGTAAGATCAACAGGTGTTCAAACGAAAGTAAGCACACTTTCCACGAGATGCGTATCTAACTGTGGTGTCTCCGGCGGACAGCCAATCAAATTTCTTGAAATTGAATATCACATCGTGCGGAGTGTGATATGCAAAATAGTCTCATCTTGCGAGAACTAGATAATATTGCACAACAGTTAGAGAAATATCAAGAAACAAAAATTTACTGTAGTTGATTTTGCTGATGGTGCCAGCAGGCAAGATGTACTTTTAGTGGCCACACTGTTACAAATCTGACTGTCTTGGCCAGTAAAATTGTGTTTAGACATTCAAAACTAAGTTAATGTACCAGCCAATTATATTTGTTGAAAAAGTGTGTTAAAAAATGATTTTGAGCTTGAGACCGAGTCTGTTATCTATTTCCTGTTTCTGAAAATTTGATTGCAGTATGTTTGCTTTACTTTTGTTGATGTGACAATATATGAATCACTGTGAGGCAACATGCATTTTAAAATAAAATCATTTTCTTTTTCTACTGCTGTATCGTTATATGCAACATGTTACATGTATGTTACTAAATGTGTCATTTGTTCTAAAAATATGTACAATTACATAGATAGCAGTGAAATATTGCTTTTTCTGTTATATCAATAAAAATGAAGGAAATTAAATTGCCGCTTGTTATGTGAGCTGTGTGGGTGTTCACTTATTCGACATCTCATTATTTTCTATTTAATCAACTGTTGTTTGTGGTCACCAAATACCATTGTTTAAATACCACACTATTTATCACTAGCCAATCACCTCTCAGCTGGTGTTCGAGTCATATAATGAGGGCCTTGGTGGCTAAGTGGTCTAAGGCACTGGTTTAAATACCAAACTATTGATCACTAGCTGATCACCTCTCAGCTGTTGTTCCAGTCCGGTTTGTATTTAATAAAAAAGGACTTCCCCAACTGTAAGTGATTAGGTTTGTCAGTTACCTGCCCAAGGTCGGTGGTTTCCTCCATGTACTCCGGTTTCCTCCACCATTAAAACTGACCACCCTACATGCCTGGGTGCATCCATAAAGGGTTTTAAACACCAACAACAAACCAACCAACCTGAAACCACTTGACAAATTGCAAACAATCTTGATACATTATATTTACGGCTCCATCTAGCATTTGATCAACCAGAACAAAGTTTTTTGTAGGAACACTTTAAGTCAACTGACAATGACAACTGCATCTGACATCATACATGTATGTCTGCAGATATTTTTAGGTTTTATAAAACATTCAGCTCATTAATTTAAGTTAAACAAAAGTCTACATTGTCTAAAGGCACGACTTTCAATGGTTATGGGCCTTCAAAGAACTAAATTTACATTTCTATGTGCCTTGTCTTAAAGAGTGTAAACTTTTTCTTAGAGGAGGACTCTAGCTTAAACTTTTATCTCATTTCAAAGCTCTTCTTCATCTGTCCCAAAAAAACATCTTTCCTTGAGACTACTCTGGCAAAAAGTGTCAAGAAAGAGTTTGAATATTGATAATAGAAGAAAATGAGATGTGGAATAAGTGTGCGCAACACAACCAACATTATAAACGTAAATTTAAAACATCCACAATGGAAAGCAGCCAGCAGCCTTCAATGTGGCCAGCGGTTGCTGCTGGCTGTTTGTCAACTGGCCCTTGGATTGAAAATAAACTACATATGATTCAAGCCCAATCCTAAAGTGCAATGAAAGACCCTCTTCTGGACAAAAAACAATTAACATAAATTCGACCAAATACAAACATAAGCATGGAATGTTCACCCCTGATTTGGATTAAGCCTTGGTGTTAGTAGATCAAGCTTTAACCACTACACAAACGGCTCTCGTGTAACTTCGTTTATGCTCCAGGGAGCCTCTTGTTGGGATTCTCTTTCCTTGTGACATGTTGAGGCATTCCAGGGAGCCTCTTGTTGGGATACTCTTTCCGTGTGACATGTTGAGGCATTCCAGGGAGCCTCTTGTTTGGATTCTCTTTCCTTGTGACATGTTGAGGCATTCCAGGGAGCCTTTTGTTTGGATTCTCTTTCCTTGTGACATGTTGAGGCATTCCAGGGAGCCTCTTGTTGGGATTCTCTTTCCTTGTGACATGTTGAGGCATTCCAGGGAGCCTCTTGTTGGGATTCTCTTTCCTTGTGACATGTTGAGGCATTCCAGGGAGCCTCTTGTTGGGATTCTCTTTCCTTGTGACATGTTGAGGCATTCCAGGGAGCCTCTTGTTGGGATTCTCTTTCCTTGTGACATGTTGAGGCATTCCAGGGAGCCTCTTGTTGGGATTCTCTTTCCTTGTGACATGTTGAGGCATTTGACTTTCACTTTATGCACTTGAAGATAGTTTCCACCTAATGGATGAAAAATTTCAAATAGGTCACATTTCATGAAAAGGAAAATTAAGTCCTATTATCTCAAGCTGTGAAACTTAAGGTACATGTATGTTCAGGTAATTTAGTTTCTAATAGGACTGTTAATAGTGTTAAAGTGGCAGCTGGGGGGATATAAAAGAGTTTCCCTCATATGACCTTAACTCAGCTATTTATCATTTAATTTCAAGTATTCTTGCAACAGATGGATTGTGATATTATTTTTTTTTTTCACAATGACATTGAAAAAAGTGATAGTTACAGTATGTAGATTGAAAGAGCTTAATTTGTTATTCAGAATTTGTTTTTCTTGTCAATTGATTTAGATGTTTAAATTTACTTTGATACATGTAGTTCTAGTCAGAGGTTGAATGGGTACGTAAAAAAAATTTGAATTTTATTTTTTATAGACTTTTAGACACAGTCTTTATTTGAGCTTTTAGTTTCCATTATCAACAACAATGGTGACTACTATGGGACCAATTTTTAAAAGGATGAGAATTTGAAAAAAAAAGAAAAGAATTGAATAAAACTCTTGAAAGAATTATTAATATAGATTTGAGTAATCATGGAAGATGTCACTTGATCTTGGCTTTTTCATATATTTATGGTGGGTATTAGGGATTATCATCTTAAGTCATCAACATTGTTGTTGTCAAAGTTTGTTTATATGATACTACTCCTAAATTACTGGATGGATTTAAATGAAGCTTTTATAGAACCCTTGAAACCTATTGAACGTGTTTTACAATTCCTCAGCAGATGCAGGAGATATGGGGTTTCGTTCGCAAAACATGGACTTAGCCCCTGGTCCACAAGATGGTCCATATTGTTTTAAAATCAGCTATTCTTCTGATGTTAATTGTTAATGATAATAACTGGTATAATCTTTCTTTTTTCAGGTCCAAGGGGAGATAACAACACAAAGCCCAATGGGACAACAGATGTCTACCGCGGATGAGTCCGAGGATAGTTTCAAAAACGTCATAAGTCGAATGTTGCAAGAAGCTGACGAAGAGGAAGAGGATTCAAACAAGGGAGATAATTCAGGGAAAAATTCATCAGATGATTCTGGACGCAAGTTAGAAATCGCAACCAAGGACTCTACGAAAGATGCTCAAAGCATGCTGTCTGAAAATAGTAAAAAAAACTTGACAGCACCAACAAATGACGATGTGTATAAAAAGGCTCACTTAGAACCAAATGATGAAGAATTGAGTACAGATACTAAACACTCACAGAGTTCAGAATGTAAGGATAGTTTAGCCAGTGAATTAAAAATGGCTAAAGGTCTTGAGTCTGAGGGCCTAAAAAAAGAATCAGAAAGTATATCAAAAATTGAAGTCATAAGCAGAAAGGATGATCAGGACAAAAATGTTTTACCGACTAGTCAAGATGGTTCAAAAACTGACAAAGTCTCTAACATAATGGATACTGTTTTAATTGATGGTCCAGATGTTAAACAAAAAAGTGGTGAAACTGTTTGTCTGAAAGATAAAATTGATAATTTGATAACCTCGTGTTTGTCATCAAAAAGTGCTGATATGGAAGTTGACATGAAGAATACTTGCCCACCTGTACCTTCAAATCAAAATAATTCGCCTAGATCTGTCAAGGACTTTCAGTTCAATCAAAATAATAGTCACGAAAATTTAGAATCTAAAAATATGGATAACTCTTCAAGGGCATTATTGACAAAAAATGAAAGGGATAACCAAAATAATAGTCTAAAAATAGATCATTCGCTAAAAGCTAAAGACAGTGGAAAAGAAACTTTTCAGACGTTAATTGAAAAAGTCCTGGACAACTCTTTACAAAAGCCCAAGGTTAATGATCCTTATATTAACAGTGTGGACTCTAATAGACAGTCGATGGACAGCGGCAATAGACAAATGTCAGAAAACCGCATGATGAACAGAAACAAACCGATGGTCAAAAACGAAATGTGTCACATGCCATGTGTCAATGACACCTCGGATAAAAATATCAGAAATGATATCAGATCGGACAATATGTCAATCAATAAAAGTAAAGTGGTGTTCTTGAAGGATCATATCGAAAAAGTTTTGGAGAAAAGTTTTCAAAACTCTGGGAGAAGGGATTCAGATGAAAATAAGCCGTCCGATAGAAGTCAACTATCGAGACAGGACGATAATTCCAACTCTAGTATGGACCATAGGTTCTCTCACCGTGAAAGAAGCCATAGTATTGTAAGTGAACCTCCTATGAGTTACAGGAGAGATAAAGAATTCAATACTCAACATGGTCATCATCAAGTTAAAAGACATTCTTCAATGGAGGCTATCGATGCGGAATATTTGAGTCCGCCCAAACTGATCAAGGTAACAGAAATGTATCAGGAGGCTCACAGGGAACATCCCCGCTACACACAGCCCCCAAGGATAGATACGGGTGATGGAAATTCTAGGGGGAGTTTCAAAAGTTCACCAGGGAGTAATTATAATCGCTCACCTCTAGAGCAATCACCAGTTTCGCCGTACTACAATAACAGCCCTAACTCATGGCAGAGGCATTCCCCAAGGGAACCCATATCTGTAAACTTGTCACCAAATAGTAGTGTACCATCACCAAATTACTCGCCAAGATATCCCCACTCACCAGGAATGGGTCACCACCCTAATGTTGCTAGATATGGATTGCCTCATGGGACTTCTCATGTCTCTCAACACCAGGTCTCTCCTAGCCATAGGAACTACCACTCGTCTAAAAGTATACCTCCTCACTCACCATATGCTAGTTCTGACCATAGATTGAGGTATCAGTCAAACAGTGTCAAAGTTTCACCCGTTGCTCAACACATGAATCCTAACTACATCAAACAACACAGTCCTATGATGAGTGCTAATCTGCCCAATGACAATGCATATCATTCCAAACACGAAATGTCAGCTGTTAGTCCATTCCAACAAATGCCTCCTAGGGCAACATATCCAACTAGTACATCTCAAATGATCTCCAGCAGGGCTCTCTACCAAGAACATAATGCTCCTCACATGCCACAGGCCAAAATGCCACCTCATTCATATCAACTTGGACATGCCGCTGGCTACCAACATCTTAGGCCTACCCAAGGTGCTACTGAACATCATGATGCTGGCATGAATCATATGCGGAATTCTCATCAATCTCAACAGGTGTCTGCTAACATGCCGCATGTTCGTCATTCTCACATGGTTCCAGAGCAGCATGCTGCTAGCTTACAACACATGCGGCCATCAATGATTCCAGGCGATCATTCCAGAAATAGTTCACATCAAATGCGACACCCAGAACAGCCTAGTGCTAGCATGGCTCACATGAGACATCTGCAATCAACCATGGAACATCCAGGGGCAAGTATTCATCATGCACGGCAGCCTCAGATTTTACCAGAACACCCGTCTCTGCATCATAGAGTTCCCCAGGAACAAATGGCAGGAACCATTCAACCATATCCATCTAATAATAGAAACTCTTCTGGTTTCCAGGACAAAGCACACTACAGTGGCTTTACTCATCAAGGTATTCACAAGATACCTCATGTTCCAGTTGGTCAACCCTATTCTCAATACCGAATGGAAGAAAACACTAAAAATCCTGCTATTTCTTCTGCAATGGCTCTTGCCCCTGGACCTACTGCTAACTTCATGAAACAGCAGCCAATTCATAAACAACCACAGCTGTATCCATCTTCTCCTCCGATTCCTTCAGCACGGGAATTCAGTTCTCAAAGAAATTCTCTCAAAATTCCCATACAACCTGCCGAGAGAACTGTTGGAAATAAGTATGCTCAACCAGTTAAATTTTCTGGGAGTGCTGGTCCATCCCAGGTTTCTGGGCCTGAACAGGCTATTGATTTCTCATGTAAGAAAGATACTGATCAGGATAACGATCCGACAATGCAACCATTGGACTTGACTTGTAAAGATAAGCCGAAACCGGTTGAAAATAACAAACGGCAAATGGTTGGTAAAGGTTATACAGGATTTGAACATCTTTCCATGGGAATTCATGATAAGAGGATGGCCTCATCAAGAAGGTCCGATGAACAAGAGAGGATTCCAAACACTATGGAGGCCTCGAGAATTCCCTCTATATACCAAAGTTCTGAACCATCAAGAGCTCATAGTTCTCAAGTACGACCTTCATCAGTTGGTAATTATGATGGTTCAATGTACAATGCATCACTTCATGGACAAAAATATGGAAATAAGATTCAGTCGCATGTTTCGGTTCCTCATGTTGTTAATTTAAGCGATGATAAAAATCAAGGTCAAAGTTCAAATCCACCTCCTGCTCAACATGTCCAACAAGAGAACAAGAAAGCTGCTAATGTTTCAAGACACGAGCCGATACAAAATATCCTTGGAAATCATTCCCCGTCAGACATTTTGTATCTCATCTGCAGATTGTGTGGGCAAACTTATGGCAGCCCCTATGGGTTCAGGAAACATTTCCGAAATCAGCACGGTTTCGAACCACGATCAGAGCACACAATTGTTCAGACCATTTCGGAGACGAAAACTGCTCTCAGATCTCCTCCTAGCCAAATCGTTCCGCCTGCTGGTTTGTCAAGTCCTCAAGCACCTGAGCCATCTGTTTACCAGCAACAAATCAGAGTTGAGGAAAACAGCAGTCCTAAAGCTGCAGGTCATCAAACATCTGATTTAAAGGAACTGCCAAGAGGCAATGAAAAAGGGATCCCATGTGAAACTGCCAGTGACATTTCTAGGAATGAACAGGGTGAGGATTTTAGCCCTACTGAACATGGAGGGAGAAAATATTTAGAATGTCACGAATGTGGACAGACATTCCAATTAAACGATTTTGGGGCATACAAACGCCACTGCCGGCAACATGGTCAACCCAAGATGAATCCTTTTGACACTGATTACAATCTAGATCATAAAGACCCAAATGGGGATGATAATATACAAAACAGTGTATCATTATCTGAATTTAGATGCTCGGAATGTAATTCTAGTTTTAACTCCGACTCAAAGCTACAAGAGCACATTTTATCTGTGCATACTAGAGCTAAGCTGAATTCTACTACAGATAGTGGGAATTCGGTTGAATCTGAAAACAAGGACAATGAGGTCGGAAGTACGATTAATGTCAAAAAGAGAATTATTGAGGACTTTCATAAGACCACAGAAAACAGATCTGAAGTATCTACAAAATCATCGAAATCTTATGTTACAAAAAGTGCGGCTGATTCAATGGTTACTACTGCCAGTCCTGATAGTAGCTCAGACATGGTTAAACTGGCTATTGATAGCCAACTGGCATCAAAAATGTCAGATGATAAAAACCTTAATATTGACAAGGATAGTGCTGATATTAATAGCTGTGATTCGGCATTGCCAAAAGATGAAGACTCAGATTATCTCTATCTTCATAAAAAATTTGGCTCAAAGCGTAAGTTTAGGTCGACATCTTCGGATATTGATTCAAAAATCAGTAAAACTAGCCCTGGACTCGTTAGAAGTACGAGCACTTTGTCGACTCATTCAACAAATAGTTGTGATTCTTATCCATCTGGGGTTCAAGAGGATAAAAGTGAAAGTATAGAATCTGATGTTGAAAAAGCAAAATCAAATGATGATGTCAGTACCGGCCCGAAAGTGTCAACAAATTCGGAGGCTCGACATCAGCTACCATTTGTCTGGGACAGAGTGACGCGCAGTCAAGTTGGTAGAAAACAGACCAAAGCTAATGAATGAGTTTGAAGCTGAATATGTAATAGGGCCTGCTATCATGAAATGAAATTCATCCTCAACAGCTCAAATTTCTGTTAAACTTTCATATTTTCTTATGTTCTACAAGAGGGTTCCCTTGCTACCTTGAAAACTGGCAAAAATCCTTGAATCTCAAAGGATTTAAAAAGGAATTTGAATTTTAAAAATTTTCTTTTAGAAATTTACCTTTAAAAAGCTTAGAATTTTATTTTTGTTATCAACAATATGTCAAATCAGTCTCTTTGAGGAAATTGTTTTAAAAACCCTTTTTTGGAATGAAATAAATTACCTTGAAAAATTCTGGAAAAAAACATGGAATTTTCTGTTTGAAAATTGAGTGGGAACCCTTTTGTAAGCTTAATATAAGTTTCTCGGCCATGGAATATGTTTTTTTATGATATTCCCTTTCTCAAAGACCGTGGATCCATTTATTTTTGTGGCAATCAATTTTTATGGTTTTCTAAAAAATGGAAATATTGTTTGATATTTAATGTAATACCAGAAATTGGTGTATAAAAAGTAACACTTGGTTAATAAGTAATTTTTTGTGTGGTTAACTGGCATTCAGGAAAAATATGATAAAAGTATGTTAGAATCTTCATTTGAAATTTATGTCCTACTTGTTCCAGGAAAAACATTTATATAAGAAATGCATGGGGCTATCTTTGATCCTGGGATCAGGAAAGTTTTTTGTATTTATTTGAGAATTTGAAGGATATCTTGAAAGGACTTTTTGTTCAAAAGTTTTCAAAGTTAATGTCTATTACTCAAGGGTTCAATTCAGACAAAAACAACTATCTTTTTTTAATTTTCTAGAAAAAAAAAAGTTATCCTGAAAAAATGTTTTGAAAGAATCTGTTGGGTTTTTTTTTTGGTTTTTTTTTGTCTCCTGGAACTAGAAACTGAATTTTGATAAAGATAATTACATGTAATTCTTTTTTTTTAAATCAACTCTCTACACACATGCCATTAACATTGTGTCCAGTCATACTTAATATACATGTACATGTATTTTTTATACCCCGCCACACGAAGTGGCAGGGTATTATGTTATACCCTCAGTTTTTTTCGGTGTCTGTCCGTCCGTCCGTCTGTCCGTCTGTCTGTCCGTCTGTCTGTCCGTCCCCCGAAGGTTTCCGACCAATAACTTGAAAACGCGTCAAAGGATTTGAATGATATTTTGCACAGCTGTTTAGTACAATAAAATACAGGTCAAGTTCGATTTCCAGCATGATCCAAAAAATAGTTTTCGAGATAGGCCACTTTGAAAAATCAAATTTCATGAAATTTTGAGTTTCGGACCAATAACTTGAAAACGTGTCAAAGGATTTGAATGATATTTTGCACAGCTGTTATGTACAATAAAATACAGGTCAATTTCGATTTTTACCATGATCCAAAAAATAGTTTTCGAGATAGGCCACTTTGAAAAATCAAATTTCATGAAATTTTTAGTTTCCGACCAATGACTTGAAAACGCGTCATGGGATTCAAATGATATTTTGTACACCTGTTTAGTACAATAAAATACAGGTCATGTTCAATTTCCAGCATGATCCGAAAAATAGTTTTCCAGATAGGCCACTTTGAAATCAAATTTTATGAACTTTTGATATTATATCGTGGCGGGGTATCATTTAATGTCCCATTACATGCCCTATTTTTCTTGGTTGTAGTACTGCCCAATTATATAACTTAAGTCAAGCTCTCATTTCATCATGTTTATATTTATTAGAAATATCTGCTTGTGTATATTACGCTTATTCAGATATATATATATATTGTTATTGTTTGTAATGGTTAAAAATTTGTTTACATTGTTTTGTTGTTTATTCAAAGACTTGTATGCTACATGTATATGTCCATGTACATTGATGTACATGTATTTACGATAATTTTTATGTGTACATTTTTAATGTTTATATATATAGAAAGAGCACTTAAAGTTCTATATTATATGTGAGAAGATATTTATTAAGCTGGATTTATATTGTGAGGACATTTTTGTAAGATTTTGAAAATTTTGTGATACAAGTAACAACGAAGTTAGAATGACATCTACTACCCCAATGATTTTAAATAAGAAAATATGTTTGTGTTTTTTGTGCTAGAGTTATCCTTCTTTGTCTATAGTTGTAATTGCTCAAAGTATTTCTATTTCTAAACATGATGCCATTCTGTGACTTGTTTGCATCTAGGTTTTATGAAACTTTCTCTAAATGAATTTTTAAAACAAAGTATCTGGACAATCAATAAGCAAACATGAACACGTTCTTGATTATTTTTCATATGTAGCGAATTTAGCGACAACTGAAGTTATTGAAATAACACCTTTGCTAGCCAAGGGTTTCGATCCGCTATCTCTTATCTCTGATGATGAGCCATAGCAAATTCTAAGCCTTGGCTAGCAAAAATGTTGAAATAACATCTTACTCCTTAAAAATATAGTGTATTGCTTACTTTAAGGTATACAATGTATGTTAGAAATTTCTTTTAGAGTTGTATGAATTTTATAATATTCCTATAGTGCCCATTTAAACCATTCCCGGTGCAATATTAAATATTTTAATGTACTACTAGTAGTTTTAGGTTAAAAGATAGTAATTATTTCTAGGGATTTGTTACCATGTTTGATACTTCTGCAATTTTGTTACAATAAGTAGGACACTAGGATTTTTAGCCTAACAGTCTTGATGCTGGCATCATTGACTCTCCTTAAATGCACAAATTTAGTTTCTTCTTAAGATTTACAGGGTCTAAATATTTCTAAATTTGGCATGCAGTACAAACTTTCAAAAATATTTAAGCTGACCTAATCAGATTTATTTTTTAGTGTGTGTCAGAAAAAAATACAAATTTAAGGAAAATGTTAATACTAAATGTTGTGAAAATTCTTTATTTAAAGTTGTTTTGTAAATGTAAATTTCATTGGTTGATTAAAATGTTAAAACATACCAAAAAAAACGTTGAGATTTTGAAAAGTTTTGATATACTTAATTTTCATACTTTTTAAGCTAGAATTTTTTAATTGAGATCTTTTTTTGAAAACAATGTATCCAAGCTTACTTAAATGCTTCAGTGAAACAAATCTGTCTTTCTGAAGAGATATTCAGTGCTACATTTTTTCTTACTCTTTATATTGAAATTCAAAAGCTTTTATTTAGTTTTTTCTCTACATTTATAAAATGTTATATGTATAGTGCTACCAATAAAATAATATTAAATAATACTTTAAAATTTTCAAATATTTAAGGAGCCTACTTGTGTGAAGAAAGTTTAGATGGAGATCTTAAACATATACTACCAATTAGAATAATTTTTATCAGACATTGGGGCCAGTCACAAAATCTGAGTTTGAGCTATTTCCCTAGTTTTTGTTTCTACTAGTGCTAACTTATTGTGTACAAAACCCTCATTTCTCTGTTGTTTTTTCACATCATTGTGATGCTTTTTATCCTAAGTGTGTATTGTGACGTAAAGTGTCATACGTGTAATTGTCAATAGATTTTTAAAGAAAATATTTAACTGGTGCTCCGTACAATGCTCATGGTATGAATTACATGTTATATATGTATACAGATTAAAAAAAATTAAGTATATATATTATTGTATGAATGGATAAAATTGCTATAGTGTTGTAAGCTAAATGTGTGTTAAAATTTTACAAACTAACAAAAATAAACATAGAGTAAAAATATTTGTCAACTTAAGAATAAAAAAAAATATTTTGTTAAAAAGACCTGGTTTGACATCTTGTTATGCACATTGTCATTATCCATAGTGCTGCAATTGTCTTCTTATCAAACTTTATTATATAAATGCTTTCCCTTTGATAATGACCAATACGCAATTTTCGAGTTCATTGCTTTTCCGGAAAAAATCCCTCAATTAGATAGAATTTATCACGTGACTTTACCAGTTTTTGAAGCAAACTGGTTTGCTGCCCATAAGCTTACGCAAAAGCGTCTGTGGAATTATGAGAACAATAATATTTCTGTAAACAGTAAATACTTCAATAAATTGGACAAGTTTTCTTACCTGTGTAGAAAAATTTCTAAAATCTCAGATTCTATCGTTAATAAATAACAAAGCATATTTATTTTTACCCTTTGCTCATTCGTGCACCGGAAGTTGACATGCTTTTAAAAAAATTCTAATAAAAGAATCACCCCGTGGAAAACTAGCCACTCCGTCCTATCTCGGAAATGGCGTATTATTTTTACATGTATTTGAATTTATTTTTTTGATATAATTTTTGTAAAAAAATTTAAAATGCTGCTGTTGAGAGGTTACTCCTTGAAAAATGCATATATATACAGCATAACCAAATTAATCATTTGTTTGTTATTTACTAAGTAATACCCTTTTTGGTACAATGTACTTTGTATTTTGAAAAAAAAGCCTTTTGAAATTATTCTATTCACAGTTATTTTAGTACAAATGTACTAAGTTGACAAATATTTTTTCTATATATTGTTATGTATAAAAAGTGAATTGATGGTACAATGTACTTTGTAATGTCTTAAGTGGTTTTGTGGTTGTAAATTTGCTCATCATTGTTAGAAAATAAATCAGTTAAGATGTTTTGTAAGCTAGAAAAACAATTATAAATCCTTGCCAATTTATATTTTTTTTTTTCATTTGAACCTAGAAAAATGCTTGCCAATTTGATTTTTTTTTATCTAGTAAAAGCTTTAAAAGCTAGGTAGAATTTTTCTAAAAATTATATGGGAAAATGCACAATGTTTCTTTCAAAGAGATCTTTTTCATCAATTTTTTTTATGAAAATTAATATCAAATATATCATTTTAATAATTTTTTAGCAAGTTTTACTATATCTTTTGTGCAATTTCTATTCTATTTATTTTTACTTTTTAGATTGTTTTATTATTTTTTTGGCAGTATTTCATTTTATCTTTTTTTTTAGCAGCTTTGATATGATATGGATAGAACTAATAAATATTGTTTAAAGTGTTTAATGTTTTTTGTTATTTTTTTAATCAAAAACTTCAAAAACAAATTTAAACATTTGAAAATAGGATTAACATTCATACAATGTCTATAAATAACTTTGGCATTTTTTTCAGTGATGAAAATAATCATCCTCATGATTTTTTTCTCAAAAGAAGAATGAATAATTCCTATTGCTCCTAAATTTCATTCAGGGGAGATAATTGGGAAATATTTTTTTTTTTTCAGATTCAAAAAAATGTCTAATTTATTAATATAAAAAAGGTGTATCCTCTAAGTTTGCTCTCAGCTCTAGTCAACATTTAAGATACAATGCATGTTATTTATTCCCTAAAAGTTGGCAAGGATTTTCTTTAATATTAATTGAGCTCTACAACTTTTACCAAGTAAACATATGGCATTTTTGATTTTTTATGAATGAATTTTAAGAATTTGTATCACTATTGTGTCAGTTTTTATATAATAGTAATACTCATATTTTTTGTAAAAATATTTGAAAATTAAATGCTTATATTTTTAAGCTGCATATTTCATCATATTCTATGATGATTTGTGTTTAGTTATAGTCCTTTATTTAGACTTAAGATATTTCTTGGATAAAACAAAATCTGAAATGCTGGCCATAGTTTTAATGCAAAGAAATTGGATGATATTTTTACACATAAATATTATTAGCTCACCTGGCCAAAGGCCATGTGAGCTTATGCCATCACTATGCGTCCGTCGTCGTCCGTCGTCGTCTGTCGTCGTCTGTCGTCCGTTAACAATTTCAAAAATCTTCTCCTCTGAAACCACTGAACCAATTTAACAGAAACTTGGCAGGAATGATATATGACATGTTGGCAACAAACGATCCTCATTTTGAAATGCTTTGATAAAAAACATGGCCGCCGTTGCTAAAAATAGACTAGGGGGGTCAGACTACTGTTTTTGGCTTATAAATCAAAAAGTATAAGAGATAGAGGAAATCTGAAGCCACGCTACTGATTCAGCATCAAAAGCTCTACAAAAGTCTCCATTTGGTCAAAGTTGTCAGATGACCCCTTATAGGGGTTACGGCCCCTTAAAGGTGAAAAATAGCATTTTTTCATGTTTTTGGCCTACAGAATGAAAACTATTGCAGATAGAGATTAGCTGTTGCTTGCTTAAATGTTTAGCTCATTTAGCTCTACGAAAGTCTCCATAGGGTCGAAGTTGTCAGATGACCCCTTATAGGGGTTACGGCCCCTTAAAGGTGAAAAATAGCCACTTTTCATGTTTTTGGCCTACAGAATGAAAACTATTGCAGATATAGATTAGCTGTTGCTTGCTTAAATGTTAAGCTCATTTAGCTCTACGAAAGTCTCCATAGGGTCGAAGTTGTCAGATGACCCCTTATAGGGGTTACGGCCCTTGAAAAATAGCGTTTTTTCATGTTTTTGTCCTACAGAATGGAAACTATTGCACATAGAGATTAGCTGTTGCTTGCTTAAATGTTCAGCTCATTTAGCTCTACAAAATTCTCCATAGGGTCCAAGTTGTCAGATGAACCCTTATAGGGGTTACGGTCCATGAAAAATAGCGATTTGATTTTTCATGTTTTTGGCCTACAGAATGAAAACTATTGCAGATAGAGATTAGCTGTTGCTTGCTTAAATGTTCAGCTCATTTAGCTGTACAAAATTCTCCATAGGGTCGAAGTTGTCAGATGACCCCTTATAGGGGTTACGGCCCCTGAAAAAAGCGATTTTTAATGTTTTTGGCCTACAGAATGAAAACTATTGCAGATAGAGATTAGTTGTTGCTTGCTTAAATGTTCAGCTCATATAGCTCTACAAAAGTCTCCATATGATCAAAGTTGTCAGATGACTCCTTATAGGGGTTATGGCCCCTTATAGGTGAAAAATGGTGTTTTTGGCCTATAGAATGAAAACTATTGCAGGTAGAGAAAAGCTGTTGCTTGCTTAAATGTTCAGCTCATTTAGCTCTACAAAAGTATAGGGTCAACATCAAGACCAGGTGAGCGATTCAGGCTCCTGGGAGCCTCTTGTTTTTAATGAGAGATAATTTTCTTTTTAAAGTGGTTACATATCTGATTTTTTAAGTGCCCATAATTTTTAAGCCAATGTTGTGAATTGTGTTGTTTTAAAAAAAATGAAAATTGAAATAAGAGTTTTATCAAATATTAAACTAAACAACTTCAGCTTGTGAATCCTCTAAAAAGATTTAAACAAGGTTATTTATATGTTATTCAACTGGTCATTTTTCCTAATGATCTTTATTTTTTAAACAGAATTTATATTTAAGTATGATATTAATTATGTTGAAGTTAAACCGAGCTGCATACTAAGACTATAAAACATTGTTTAACATTTCCCATTGATTCACACAGTCAAACTTGCTTGTGTCAGAATGAACTTGGTGATAAACATTATATATCTCCATGACTTTGTCCTCTCCTTTTAAGAATTGTTTTTTTACTAGACCTAACCATACAATGGACTCAATCTTTTTGGTGAAATGCCTTACCGACACTATGAAATGAGCTCATATCAAATTCATACGAAACTTCAACTAGGCATTATTTAGGACAGAAATTAATTTTCAATTGTTGGTGTTAAAGATTTCATACGAAATAACCTACATGTATTTAAGAGAATTAACTCTTGTTTACACACACTTTATTTGTATCATGAGCTCACTTCATGGTTCTCATTTCACCAACATGATTAGCTCTGTTGTATGGTGTGTAGACTGTCTATGGTAAATCTGAACATTGAAGTAATATAGTAAGTCTATATTACTTCCATGGTCTGAATAATTTACAGTTTTAGATGCATTTTGAACTGTTTAATAATTTAGTTTCAAACTGTCTGATGGGTATTTATAGTCGTGACTAGGGGAAAGCCCCTCTGCATCGACTAATAGACTCGCTATGTGCCATGGGTCGTCCAGCCCATGACACACCACCGCCAGTGTTAGCTGCTCCAGAGTATTCTTTGTTATCACTGGAGCAGGGCCCGTCTTCCACCATGGGGAGGTTCTGGTCGGAATTTTGGAAGACTTAGTTTCAAACTATTCAATGTTAATATTTATATAGAAAACTACAGAGCTCAAGACTTAAATGGCAATGTTCAATGCATGGGTTGTATATAAAGTTGATAAAGCCCCTGTGCTTATCTATAATTTTACTTATTTTTACATTTCAAAAATGTTTAAAACTTATTTTACAACAAACTTGTTTTCAATACTTATCAAAGTTCCTAAGATGTACCTTTAAAATTGTATATTAATCTTAAATTATATTCAGTTTAGTCCTTTTAAAAATAGTCGATAAAAGCTTTTGCTTGCTAAATCATCTTTACTCATAATATTATCTAATATATTATTTCCTTGGAAAAATGCTTAATGATCATGTATCCCAAAATATATTATAATGAAATGAATTATTTTTAGTATTTAGAATCGTCAAATATTAATCGAGTGGTTTGACCGTCCATCCTATGGTTAGTCCATACATAACTGTGCTATAAGCAAATTATTGTGAATTTTTTGTTATATGTTGTTTACGCTTGCCAAAGGCAGAATGTTTATTGTTGATCTATGATATTGGATGCAATAAAATTGTAGTACATGCCTGTTTTTTAATTAAATGTTTGGAAGAAGCAAAGGGGTAATCAAACACTATACCAAGAAGACAAAGACAAAATCAATAAAAACGAAACAAACCACACAACAAACAAAAAACACACATAAAACCCAACTACTTTTAGCAACCTGAACTCAAGTCTAAACGAGAGTGAACTCAGGTGCTTTGGAAGAGTAAGCAGTTCCTGCTTGCTATATCACACCCATCATGTTGCTAAAGATCGCATTTGTCCTCAATTTTTTAGCCCATTTTCAAATGCACTCAATGGGTTTAGATGAAAGTTGTCAATTTTCCTCATCTCTTTTGAGCCCAATTATGGATTTTGATGAAACTTGCATTGGTCAACATTTCCTGTAAGCCCAAACTCCTAAGGCACTCTATGGATTTTGGTGAAACTTGCATTGGTCCTCATTTCTTGCAACCCCAAAATCCAAAGGCACTCTATGGATTTTGATGAAACTTGCATTGGTCCTCATTTCTTGTAAGCCCAAAATCCAAAGGCACTCTATGGATTTTGATGAAACTTGCATTGGTCCTCATTTCTTGAAAGCCAAAACTCCTAAGGCACTCTATGTATTTTGATGAAACTTGCATTGGTCCTCATTTCTTGAAAGCCAAAACTCCTAAGGCACTCTATGGATTTTGATGAAACTTGCATTGGTCCTCATTTCTTGAAAGCCAAAACTCCTAAGGGACTCTATGGATTTTGATGAAACTTGCATTGGTCCTCATTTCCTGTAAGCCCAAACTCCTAAGGGTCTCTATGGATTTTGATGAAACTTACATTGGTCCTCATTTCTTGTAAGCCCAAACTCCTAAGGCACTCTATGGATTTTGATGAAACTTGTATTTGTCCTCATTTGTTGTAAGCCCAAACTTTCAAGGCACTCAATGGATTTTGATGAAACTTGCATTGGTCCTCATTTCTTGTAAGCCCAAACTCCTAAGGCACTCTATGGATTTTGATGAAATTTGCATTGGTCCTCATTTCTTGTAAGCCCAAACCCCTAAGGCACTCTATGGATTTTGATGAAACTTGCATTTGTCCTCATTTCTTGTAAGCCCAAACTCTCAAGGCACTCAATGGATTTTGATGAAACTTGCATCGGTACTCATTTCTTACAAGCCCAAACTCCTAAGGCACTCTATGGATTTTGATGAAACTTGCATTGGTCCTCATTTCTTGTAAGCCTAAACTCCTAAGGGTCTCTATGGATTTTGATGAAACTTACATTGGTCCTTATTCCTTGTAAGCCCAAATCCTAGGGCACTATATGGATTTTGATTTTAACTTTACCTTTGTCGTCATTTCTTGCAAGCCTAGCTCCTAAGGCAGGCAATGAAGTTTGATGAAATTATGTCTCCCCCTGCTTTTGTGGAGAGACATATTGCTTTTGTTGTTTTTTGTCTGCCACGAAGTGTCAGCGCAACTCCTCTGAACTTGGTATATAGGTATATATAGGACACCGTATGTAGTTGTGCGTATTTACCAGGAAATTTTTATCCTCAATTTTTTGTGGGGGTTATGGCCCTTTGAAGTTAGGAATTCGCTGAAAATCCTCATTTATCATCTTGTCAGCGCAACTCCTATGAAACTACGACACTGAATTCAACGAAACTTGGTGTATATAGGAAGGACACGGTGTGCATGGTTCCATGAAATTTTTATCCTCAAATTTTTGTTGGAGTTATGACCCTTTGAACTTAAAAATTCGCTGAAAATCCTCATTTATCATCTTGTCAGCGCAACTCTTATGAAACTACTACACCGAATTCAACGAAACTTATTATATAGGAAGGACACCAAATTTTTGTTGGAGTTAAGGCTCTCTTATGATTTTTTTTGCGAAATTTTATATTTATCCTCTTTTATTTCGGCCAAAGTCCTAAGGCACTTGATATAGAATTTGAAGAAACACTTTTTGCCCACAGCTCTTGTAAGTCCTATGACACTCAGTTGATTTTATTGGCATTTGACCTTATTTCTTGTAAGCCCAACACGTAAGGTTTTTGTTGGATTTTGATGAACTTTGTCACTACAAGAAGGTTGATGAAAATTTTCACTTGAAGGAGTTGTACATGAAAAAAAAATTGACGGTTCTTTTTGACCAACATGGATCGCTTTGGTTCCATAGTTTTAAAACTTGCTTGCAAGCCTTAATGCTTTAATAAATCATAGTCGTTTAAAATGGTCCACAAACTCGAAATAAAACCTGCTGCCAAAATATTTTTCTTCATCAAAAATCATTTTCAAATATTTTTTGGGGGAAAAACAAGCCCCCCTTTCATTTTTAAAAAAATGGTAGTTCCCTTACTGTGTGCGTACTATGCAAATGCTTATGTATTGGACGTATGTGGCTTCAGTCTCTTAATTTAAAGCCTCACTGGTTGGTGGTCTTAAAAAAGGTTGACATGGAGGCTGTTTCAGGTGAGGGTAAGAAGGTTGACATAAGCTGTTTCAAGTGAGGTCAAAAGGTTGACACGGAAGCTGTTTCAGGTGAGGCCAGAAGGTTGCCACAGAAGCTGTTTCAGGTGAGGTCAAGAATGTTGCCACAGAAGCTGTTTCAGGTGAGGTCAAGAAGGTTGACACGGAAGCTGTTTCAGATGAGGTCAAGCGGGTTGACACAGAAGCTGTTTCAGGTGAGGTCAAGAAGGTTGACACAGAAGCTGTTTCAGGCGAGGTCAAGAAGGTTGACACAGAATCTGTTTCAGGTGAGGTCAAGCAGGTTGACACAGAAGCTGTTTCAGGTGAGGTCAAGAAGGTTGACACAGAAGCTGTTTCAGGTGAGGTCAAGAAGGTTGACACAGAATCTGTTTCAGGTGAGGTCAAGCAGGTTGACACAGAAGCTATTTCAGGTGAGGTCAAGAAGGTTGACACTGAAGCTGTTTCAGGTGAGGTCAAGCAGGTTGAGACAGAAGCTGTTTCAGGTAAGGTCAGAAGGTTGAGACAGAAGCTATTTCAGGTGAGGTCAAGAAGGTTGACACAGAAGCTGTTTCAGGTGAGGTCAAGAATGTTGCCACAGAAGCTGTTTCAGGTGAGGTCAAAAAGGTTACCATAGAAGCTGTTTCAGGTGAGGTCAAAAAGGTTACCATAGAAGCTGTTTCAGGTGAGGTCAAGAAGGTTGACACGGAAGCTGTTTCAGGTGAGGTCAAGAAAGTTGACACGGAAGCTGTTTCAGGTGAGATCAAGCGGGTTAACACAGAAGCTGTATCATGTGAGGTCTAGAAGGTTGACACAGAAGATGTTTCAGGTGAGGTCAAGCGGGTTGACACAGAAGCTGTTTCAGGTGAGGTCAAGAAGGTTGAGACAGAAGCTATTTCAGGTGAGGTCAAGAAGGTTGACACTGAAGCTGTTTCAATACAGGACCTGTCGACAACAACCAATCATACATGGGATTCGTAATTATCGATACAAAACAGCACCTGTCGATAACAACTAGAAATACATAGGATTTGCAATTATCGAATCAAAACAGCACCTGTCAATAACAACCAATCATACATAGGATTCGCAATTATCGATACATAAACAGCACCTGTCGAAAACAACCAGACATGAATAGGATTCGTAAATATCGATACAAAACAGCACCTGTCGATAACAACTAAAAATACATAGGATTTACAATTATCGAATCAAAACAGGACCTGTCGATAACAACTAGATATATATATAGGATTCGTAATTATCGATACAAAAACAGGACCTGTCGATAACAACCAGTCATCTATAAGATTCGCAATTATCGACGAAAAACAGGACCCGTCGATAACAACCAGACATATATAGTCATATAGGGATCGCAATTATCGATGAAAAACAGGACCCGTCGTTAACAACCAGACATAGGGATCGCAATTATCGATTCAAAACAGGACCTGTCTATTACAACAAGTCATGTCTCGAGTTTTTCCTGCTTTTCAGTGCATTCAGGTCCGCAATGAAGGCTTTAGGTATATAGCAGTAATTTTACAAGTAATGAGAAATTTTGAGGTTAAGCGAAATTTTGGCAAAACTACGATTTTGTTGCAGTTTAAATATTTTATGTGTTTCATCTTCTGTCACTGTCTTCTGTGTTTTCAAGACGGGATTTTTTAAATAAACTTTCGATTTTAATGTACTTTTTCAGTATTTCTTTTCTTTTGAACCCCTATTACACAAAAGGTTTGGGAAAAATTACTACTCTTAGGTTAATGTTTTAATATTTGAACGTATGTTTAATTTGATTTTTTCTTTCTACTTAACCCATTTTTGGGGTTTATTTTTTATTTTCGGGGATCCACGGGTTTTTGTTACTGGAGCCTGAATGACACTTAAAATCTTTATCAAATATGCCTTAAAACACTTTGGTAAAGGTTTCAAGCAACAATCTGCTTGGTTTTTATCTATAACGCAAACATATAAAGTATGATTTTTGACTTTTAATGGGGTATAACTCCTAAAAATGGTCATCTGACTAGGGATCTTAGTCATGTTAGTAGAGAATCTTAACTGAACATTCAGTAATCGAGCAACAGCAGTGTCTATGTAGTTTGAATTCAATAAACCAAACTTTTGATGATCATTTTCGATAACTTCAACCTAAAGTTGAACATATAGTCATAAAAACAACATATGCAGTAGTTTTCATTCAATGAGCCATAGCCGCTGGCAAATCATCTGTAAACTCCGACTATATAAAAATTATGGAGAAATTGTTGGAGCTTAGAGAGATGAGCATTCAAGCAAGCAACGGTGTTTTTTTGGGGAGGCATACAGCTTTAACTTGTCCACCCTTCTAGTGACCCTGTTGCCAGACGATTTTTTTTCTTATCATGTTTTTTTAAGTAATAAGTTTTCTTTTAAGTTTAAAATTCTAAGTTGACTCTTAGGATGAAGCATTCTTTTTATTGATGTGTCATAGCTTTCTAAAATTCCTGGTTACTTCCTTGACTGAAAACTCCCAATTTGAACCATAACAATTTTCAGCAATTCTCAAATGACAACCTGGTTAACTTATTTTTGAGAATGGTAACCTGTCCCTTTGCATTATTTATGACCAGTTACCAGCAGCCACTGTTCTATGGAAGAATGCTGATTGTTGTTTAATACTGTCTAAAAGTTAATATATTTCTATGCTTAAGGTATGGTGATTTTTAAGGTGGCATCAACAATTGTTAAAGTTTTTTTTCTGTCGTCTGTTTTTTTTATGAAAAATACCATTGATATTTGGTATGCAGTTGCATTTGCACCAGTTTAGATCAATGTCAAGAGCCATACAACAATGTGTAATTGACAGTACTGTAGTCATTAACAACATTGGTATATTCAACTTAATTGTATATTGTGTCCAGATGCATTATAGGAAAGACTTCTTTCTATTTCTAAAACATTTTTTGTAAATTGCTGTGTCATGTTTATTTATTCCAATTCTCATTGTCATTTTCATTTTTTCAAATTCTCATTGTCATGTTCATTTATTCCAATTCTCATTGTCGTGTTCATTTATTCCAATTCTCATTGTCATGCTTATCTATTCCAATTCTCATTGTCATGTTCAATTTTTCCAATTCTCATTGTCATGCTTATCTATTCCAATTCTCATTGTCATGTTCAATTTTTCCAATTCTCATTGTCATGTTCATTTATTCTGTTAATTTATTCCAGCTATCATTGTCATGTTCATTTATTCCAATTCTCATTGTCATGTTCATTTATTCTGTTAATTTATTCCAGCTATCATTGTCATGTTCATTTATTCCAATTCTCATTGTCATGCTTATCTATTCCAATTCCCATTGTCATGTTCATTTTTTCCAATTCTCATTGTTATGTTCATTAATCCAATTCTCATTGTTGTTAACATGGTTATCCATTTTAGGATAAGTTTTCATTAGTGGAATTTTCTTGTCATCTAAATTCCTGCACCTATAATATTCTAATTTCGTAGAAATAAATAACAAACAAACATTGTCATCAATATGAACATTTTATTACATATTACATGTAAGTTTTAATATTGGCAAGAAGTCGCATAGCTTTATTGCAAGTACATATACACATAGAAACTAGTCTAGAATTTGACCACAAAATTGACTGTACAACAAAAGACATTTGTATGGAATGTCAATTCAGCAGCTTTAACAGGATTATGGGACTTTTCAATTTAAAACAAGAAACAAAATATAAAAAAAAATCAACTAATACTCAGGAATAAATTGTAACAGAACATCTAAAATGATAAAATGGGACTTTTATAAAGACAAGTAACAAAAAATATGCTAAAATGGATCAAATAGTTTAAGACTTTGAGACTTTTCTTATAACGAGATACAAAACATGGAAATTTAACATTCTCATTTGATTTTATGGGGCTTTTTGCAATAAGAAAATTGACCATAATTGGGATTTAAGGGGAGTAAAAACAAAATCTAAATGAAAATAGACTTATAACAGTGTAATAATGAGTAAATTAAATGAAATTAAAAAAACTGTTGGTGTTAAAAGACTTTGTTCCTAAAATGTGATGGTTTTACATTTTAAAACCCATAAATGCCCCTAATACATCAGTTTAATATTAAAATATCTTATTAAAATTTTAACATATATGTCATTCTAAAATATAGCTGGTAACATGTTATTTTTAGAAACAACAGGTCAATATCATATGCTGAGAAAGGTCAATAATTAAATTAAACAAAAACAGGTTAAAACATAAACATGAAAATTTGATTATCTTGAGTGATTTGATTCGATAAATATTATAAAATACTATATTATGCAAGTATTCACGAGTCGAGTGTTCACAAAAACATATGAACATGGTTTATATGACATTATATATATATAAGAGCTAACAGTGTTATGCAAGAATGAAATCATTGAAAAAAAAAAATATACAAATATCTTTTGATTTGATGCTTGATTGAATTGATTGAATAAAAATATACATTCACAACTACTAGTATTGAGACACAAACTTTGACCAAAGTTCTAGAACATAAACTTAAAACTTTAACTGCTATCATAATAATTTATAATAAATTAAAAATTGTCACTAAAATAAGAATTTCAATAGCAGATAGTTTATAACTCTAGGTAAAATTTGACTTAAAATCTATTCATGCACCTTAAATAAAAGCTTAATATGGCAGACTAATTAGGATTGCTTAAAAACAAATAAAGCATTACAACAAAGTTCTATATACATCAGACTAGAGATTTATTTTCCTCCAATTGCAGAGAATTTCTCTTTGACAACTATTTTTAAACGCAATTATAAAGTAGTATTTTATAATAAACTAGTTCATTATCAGTTATTTTTAGAAGTCATAGGCAGATAGAAGTTATAAGTCAATAAAGAAAATTAATAAAAGTAGCAGGTCAATAGATGCTATTTTTAGAAGTAATAGGTCTACTTCATAAATGCTATATTAAGAAAGTATCAGACAAAGAGATTTATTCATATACCAGTGCTTCAGATCAATAATAAACACCATATTTTTATGAAATAAATGTACAAAATAATCAAGGTTTGGTTGGATGTAAACAATAAACAAATAAAAAGTCAAGAACTATACAGAACACACACACACACACACACAACATTGAAATTGTCAACAAGATCATAGAGTAAACATCTAAATACTGCTATGGTTTAATGAAAAACATCAAAAGAGTAATACTGAGTGGGCAAAAAATAATAGGGACACACCCTGGTTTGGATTAAGTCTTTGGCACAAAAATGCTGGTTTTCTAGAGAATCTAAATGAAAACTAACACCACAATGAATATCAAGAGAAAAATTTCTTAAATGTGTAAAAGATACACCTGAGAGCAAGAACACATGGCACATACCTATTGAGTATTTAACATGAACACATGAATATGTGAACACATTTTTTGAAAAAAATATAAAAATGAAGAAATTGAACACTTTAGCATTGAATTGGCACATAAATAATGAGTATTTGGGAAAATAGTTTGATTGTACACCTTAAAACAAACAAATGGCAAGATCAAGTAAAACATCTTCAACAAACAACAAACATATTTGGCACCACAAGGAAATATAAGACAATTTAGGGAAGAATCCATGAACCTCTATTACAAAACAAGTTGCTGATAACAGTCTGACGAGGATTTCATTTTTAAAGAACTTGAAAAAATGCATATTTTTGGCAAATTTTTTGCAAATTTTGGGTGGAAAGATTGGCACATGATAAGGATATTAGATAAACAAATTGGCACTAAATTATGTAAATATGAAAGTAAAATACTATAATCTAAATGAGCATCAAATACTATTAGGTTTTCGAGTATTATATACTAAATTGGCACATTAAACAAACAAAAAACATGATTATTTGGCCACATCTGGATAAATGGAAGAAAGGCTAATATATTAACAGATAAAATCATCAATAAAAATACTGAATAGATTGAAAAACTGAGACATGTACCTTGGCACCTTTTGAGAATATCCAGGATTTTTTATTCTATCTAAGTTTTAAAATAAGTTAAAGCACCTACACTATAATACTGGTTTAATATTTGGCACAAAACAATGAAATAGCTTAATACACAAAAAAAACTTCAACAAGAACAGTTTAAATATTGAAACCCCTTGGTGTAATGAAAGGGCAATACACCTCCCCCTAAAAAAATCTAAATTTAATTTATGCTTTAAATTGGCATTTCTACCCCTGGTATGAAAAAATGAAGATCATGAATACACAAAAATTTAAATTTTTTTCCTCAACTGCATTTAGGATAATGAATGATTATGGCAAATTCTTAAACAATATTTGATTGACATTACAGAACATTAATAACCACAGGACAAACAAAAACCTAACAACAACACTACATAACGGGAAGACATTGAATTATAATACTGATTTTGGTCAGATGTCAGGTCACCATGGAAACACAATGCTTCACCATGGCAACCAAATCATTAAACATTCCATCCAATCACTCTGACCTTTCGTTACACAAAAATTCACACATGATTCACAAAACATTTGCTGACATGCACACACAGATATAAACACGCAAATTGACTAGAAAATACACCAAGACTATACAAAATTGCACATTTTGACCTTTGCCTGGACTAGAAATGAAAAGCACTAGACTTTCACACATTTTTCACACTTCAGGTTAAAAACCTCTACTAGCCTTGAACTAAAGGGACATAAATCTATATAGTCAAGAATATATAATGTGCTTAACAAGACAAAAGACAGCAATAATAACAATAGTGTAACAAGATGGACAGACAGACAGACTTTGGCACACCAGAATTCACTAATGCTTATCTGGGGATAAGTCGTAATTTTATTTTGGCACAAGAGGAATCATCAAACAGCCTTATTAAACATTAGGGAAATCAATATCAATGAAATTTTATTGTAAAATATTTTCTTTGCTCTAATTTTTAATATTTTGACCTAACTTATTGCAAATTTTCTTTCTACATAAATTCCAAGTTCTTTTGCATTTAAATGGAAGATAATTTTAACTTTAACTAAATATTTGAAATAAAAAAATCTTATTTTCTAAATCAAATTATGATAATCTTTAAAAAGAATTTCAAAAACAAAGGCAGACAACTCAATCATTTTCTTCACAGTAAAATTTCATGAATTGAAGTCTCCTATGTGATAAGCACTGTTAAAACAAGAAAAAGATATACAATAAATACACTTTCCAACCAAACCTTGATTACATGAATTGAGTATGTAATTTACACAAAACATTTAAAGCTTGCATTTAACACACGGCACTAAATACATTTTTTAAAAGCACTATAGAGTTGTTGAAAATTGAGGACTATGGGTTGTTTGAAAATATCTATTAACAGTCAGAAAAAAAACTTCCTGTACAATTTAAGTTTAATTTCGTGTAAGTATTCTTGATTTATTTCAATTTTTTTTATTTGGGTTGTGGTGATTCGACTTAGTAAGAACAGCACATTTTTTAATGATCTGAAATCTAAAAATATTTTGAAGTTTGAAATATCGACCATTTGAACCTTTCAAAAGCATGTGGTTTTTGTACAAAGAGGTATTGTGGTTGTAAGAGAAAAAAATTCTTATCCAAAATTGATAGCACAGTCTAACATGCTGTTTCAGGAGCAAAATGCATTGTGGTGGAATCTGAAACAGTTTTTTTCCACAATATAAATTTTTAACCCCCCCCCCCCAAAAAAAAAAATTCCCTTGTCAAAATGAATCACAATGCATTTATTCCCAAATCAAAGCTACAACATTTAAATACTGTTAGGGTTTTTATATATTATTTGGCACATCCTATAGAGAATAATTCATTCATTAAAAAATTCTGTATGGACTTTTAAGAATTATATATAACATTTAAGACTAGTCAAGAAATTTGTTCTCTCTTTTTAGAATAATTCATTAACCGCTAAGCATAATTTACAATCAAACAATATTATCAAATAAATAATAGGTATGTATATACAGTTTTTGTTCAGCACTTAAATTGAGTATATTTTATTACAAAGCCATGCATATATTAATTATTTCATTAAATTACGATCTACTATATAAGCCATTGTTGGATTAATGTTATATATCTACACACACAAAAATACATAATTTGACATTAATAATATCATTTGGTTTTGAGTATTTCATCTCAGGTAAATCTGATTGGCGAAAAAAATCTGCCAAAATATAATACTTCTTTTTCAATACACAAAAATATTTACATCATAGAAGAAAATGATAAAATGAAGTGGTCCCTCATTTAAAAATTTTTTTAATGTCATGGATGAATGATGAAAGGAATAAATATATACAACTTAATAAATCATCAACATATACAAAAATTCATATTCTTAATAGAAAAAAAAAACAAAAACAAAATTTTTGATTATAATAGTTATATTTTGAGACAAGTTGAAGGCAAGTTTGGAATGAATTAATTCTTAACAATTCTGAAAATCATTAACAAGTGAAATTGGAATAACAAGTTAGATAAATGGTTTCAATAAATGAGAATTGAAAATGTGACCATGAAAAACAAAATGATGCACACTTTATGGATAACATCTTTAACAAATTGTAATTTTTTTCAGGGATATAATAATACTGTTCTCACACTTTTTAACACTTTTTACGAGTATGGCAAAAATCTTTTTGAGTATTGGTGGGAAAAAATAAAACTCTTTCATGTTTAAAATGGTACATTGCGACTTTGAGCATTATATATAAGTATGATTGCACAGTATCTAATATCTATATAGTAACAAATCTCACATAAGAGATTGAAAATTTGAACTCTGCAATAATACTTGAAGGGTTATTCCATTGAAACAGTTCAATAAAAGCACATGAAGGGGTAGATTCAATTTTGTATAATATAACATATTCTTATGTTTTTTTTTGGTGTGGTTTTACTTCACTAATTACCCCCTTTCATTTATAAATGGAATAACCCTCGATCAGTTCACAAAAATATTTCTATACATTATTGCACATTTGTTCGTAAGGACTAGATACAAATTAATTTTGTCATTTTAAGACGACTAGAAAAGTCTAAATTGCCATTATATCAAATTCTACACACTAAATGTCACTACATTAACTTTTGCCCATAATGGGCATACTTGCTTTCTAATTAATGTTTCACCTGGTCCAAAACAGATCAGCAGTCATGTAAAGTGTCCATCATAATTTTGGGCATACTTGTTTGTGTCAAGTCAAGTGTTCATCATTATAATTATGGCTGTACTTGTTCATGAAGTCAGATGAAATGCATATAAAGTGTTCATCATCAAATTTTGGACTGTATTTGTTTGTGACACATCAGATGGTGCAGTTGAACTCTTCACGGCTAGGCTTGCAGTACTTGTACCTGTGGTTCATGTGTTGGCTGTAGGAGCCGGAATGGCTAAATCTCTTGCCGCATTTCTTACACTGGAAAGGTTTTTCGCCACTGTGGAGTCGTCTGTGCTCAGTCAGGTGGTGCTTGTGCTTGAAGGCTTTGTGGCAGATTTCACAGTTGAAGGGTCTGGCACCTAAAATGACAAGAAAGATAATTGTTTTGAACAATGTTTTCTAGTAAAAATTATCAACAACAAAAAATTATGCATTGTCATAAAACTTGTTCTGTTGGCCTCATACAGAAAATGAACAATAGATCTTGGTTAAAAGTTGAAGATGACAGTTTCTTTCTCTAATTTTTGTGCCTTTTTGGTAATATTAGAATACATCATTCAGTCTGAATTGTAATCAGTTCTGTAGAATGTAAATAGCCATCAGTTTTAAGCACATCTATTCTACATCATATTACATATATTGCAAAACATTAAGCAATGTCTACAGGTTTGGGTTGAACATTGCTAACTTTTTTTGTTTCAAACTCTTGAACCATTTTTTTAGTCATGCGGTTTTATAAACATAAGTGGGGCTCCTGCAGGGTACCCCCCTCAGGTCCCAAGGTTGCTTTTAAAAGGCATATTTTGGCGGAGGTCGCAGGTCAGTTTTTTGGCATAGGTCGATTTTATGAAGTGTAGGTCGGAAGTCGCCCTTAAAAAGCCCTCAGGTCGCAGGTCGTTTTTAATCCTGCGGGAGCCACATAAGTGGTAACCATATGATCTGTTCTCTGATGTACATTTATTCCACACTCATTTTGTTCTATATTTAAAACTTTTTCCTACCTGAATGTTCGTACTTGTGACGGGCAAGGGAGCTCTGTTTGCTGAACATCTTCTTACACTGGTCACAGCTGTACAATCCCTCGTCAGCCTCCATGCGATGGTTCTTCCAGGATCGACGCTTCTTACGATATGGATGGTCCTCGTCCAGAATGGCATCATCAAGGTCGAGTTGAATCTCGTCAGCCTCCATCTGAAAAAATAAGAAAGTAGAAATTTTTCATGATTGATGGATTAATTGTTCTATTTTCAATCTTCAAAAGATAATTCATAAATTGAACACATTGTACAAGTTAAAGCATTCAGAGGATTAAGTAACAAACTTTGGACTACCGGTTCATGTATTAAAAAATTTTCAACAAGAGCGTCTCTAATGAGTCCTATTCTGGAAAATTTTATAGCTATGAGAATGAAAATCTTTTGCCTGAGAATTATTTGAACTTGATACTTCATGTATGAAAAAAGAAAATTTACAAAGATTATAACATTGTTTTCAGATGTTTGCAATCATCCTCAAAGCAATTGAACCATCATCTGATTTTTGGTGTGCCTGTACATGCACATTATGAGTGATTTTTAACCAGAATTTATTGAACTTTATAAGATGTCTCTAGTTTTTCCAAAAGAGTTTTTTTTCTATGTCCTCATATTTAACAATGATTCAGTCCCTTTTGTTGTGTTAAATGTGTCGTAATTGCAAGTAAAGGAAAATGGAAAATGTTTTTGAAAATCATACATTTAAAAATATTTTTTAAACATTTTTTTATTTAAATTGATTTCAAAAGAGATCAACTGTAATAATTTTCAACATAACTTATTTAAATTTGTCTTTATAATCGAAAGCAGAAATACATTTTTTTTTCAACCATTTTCCTTTTACTATAAAAGACTTGGCAAGGCTGTCCAACTTGTGCCAATGATATAACCTTCCGATACACACACACTGGTATAATCTATCACTTGATAAAAGTAGAATATTTTCATCAAAAAGATTCATATTAAAATAATATAAGTTTTAAAGAAAATGAAATAAGAAAAATCTTTACTTTTCAGACAAAAAAGAAAAATTAAGATGGAATATTGCTGAGTGGTGCAATTTATATTTTTCTTTCTAGTTGTTAAAAAATAAACAAACAAAGAAAAAGAAACAATTAAAACAGAAATTGTTTGGTTTCAAAATGCTTGGGTTTTTTGGTGTTTTTGGTAAGTTAATTAGTCGTTAGTAGCCTAACTATAAATAAATAAGGTAAAATTAAAAATGCCAAGAAATATCACTCATGCCTATATGGAAAAAAACTTGGACACACACATCGAAAAAAAAAATTATTAGTGTGCATGATGAAAAATGTATGAATTTGATGATGGAAAAAATCTACGCAAGTGATAAGATTATGGCAGCATGCGGTAAAAAATGTGGAGGTACACACAGCCACGGGATCAATGAAGGAAGCAACTGCCATGCCTTTTATCACTACATTAATAAATAGGAATAAAAATTAGGGATACAGACATAGTCACGCTCTACCTGTCTCCACGACTTCTTCCGCATGCGCTTCAGTTTGATCTCGCTGTCGACTGTCAGGTTGGCACGGTCAGCTAGGCTCACTTCCGCTAGGGTGGCAAGGTTGTGGGTGGCATGCTCCATGGCAGCATCAAAGTGGACACCATTGTACTTCTGTCTGTCGCTGTTGTCATGGCAACTATCGCTACTACAACTACTGTCGCTCTGGCTGTCGTCTTCGTCATGCTTGGCTGCATTCTGGTGGATCTTGTTGATGGCTAAGTGGACCTTCTGTTGGAGAGAGATGGTGATCTTGTTGCTGTCTGGTCGTCTGTAGGGATGGTACAACATCGGATGAGGAGCAGACATCACTGAAGGATTGCAGGTTGGAATGAGTCGACCATGAGCCGGTATACCTTGGATCATACTAGGAGCTGAAGAGACAACTGGAGTACCCATGTAGTAGCTGGGAAACAGGCCTTCCTGCTGCATGTACTTGTAAATGGAGCTGTTCTGGAGTTTACCATCTAGATGATAGCTGTGAAATGGTGTCTTCTTCATACTGTTGTCAGAGAACATCTTGGTTGGCTGGGGTGAGCTGGTCGTGGTTGGAGTTCCTGGTTTACTACTCAGGTTGAGGATTTCTGTCTTGGGCTCACTGGTTGCACTGTTGCTATCTGTGCTGGTAGTTGATGCTGGTTTTGTACTGAGGTCTAAAGGCTGTTCACCAGAGCTGGAAAGTCTGTTACCAATCTTGTTGCTGCCTCCATGAGCTGCAGTTGGAACCAAAGATGGAGTAGGAGATCTGGACTCACTGATGGAGTGGAGTGGACTGTCATGCTTAAACCTGGCCATAGAGGGAAAGTATGGAACCTCTTTACCTCGGCGACGATCTCTAGCTCTCATGTTCTGAAACCAGACCTGGACAACTCGCTTAGGGAACCCAATCTCATTACCAATGCGTATCAGCTCGTACTTGCGTGGACGTGGATTAAGACTGTAGTAGGATTTCAGGATATGTAACTGCTCATCACTGATCAAGGACCTCATGCGGAACTTCTTGCTGTCATTCAAGGCATTGTCATCTTTATCGTCTTGGTCTTCAGATTCAGTCTCTGGACTTCCACTAGTGTTCGAAAGGATGTGGCTGTGATCTGACATAACACTTGCAGGGGAGCTACCATCGTGACGTCTCTGGTTAAGATCTTTGTTGAGTTTACAGATGTACCTCTCATGCTGATGAAGACTAACAGGGCTGTTGAAGACCTCGTCACAGAATCGGCAGGACAGGGTTTCTCTCGTCTTCTCTTCACTGCTGGTACCCTCAGAAGATGTGGTCTGGCTAGTCTTACTCTCGTCACTACTGGCATTACTAATGACTACTGGTTCTTTCTTGCAGATGTATTGCTCGTGTTGGTGGCAGTCTATAGCACTGGTAAAAGTCTTGCTGCACAGCTTACAGTTATACGTCTCTGATGTCTTGGTCTCACTTGTCTCAACTGGTTTTGACTGGTTGGTTTCTGTCTGGTCTGAAACCTCTTCTTTGCTAGACTGAGCTGGTTCCTCTTTGACAACTGGATCCTGGTTGACAACTTTGGTGTTAGAATTGACGTCTGGTGAGATCTGCTTGGATGAGATGACAATGGGTGATGGTATGGAATGTTGAACTGAGAGCGTCTGTGGAATAAGTGATGTCATGACTGGAGCAACTGGGTGATGCCTGACTGGGTACATGGGCAGAAACCTGGCTCCTGCTGCTGGATAATAGGCTTGCAGACCTGCTTTGACTGGATCGAAATGCATCATGGGATGTGGATGATACGAATGCATAGTGGTAGCAATTCCTGGTCGGATTGGTGTAGATGTTGACTCTGTCGTCTGTTGACATGGTCTGGACTGGTTCATCACCCAGCATTTCTTGGAGGTCATGTGACTGCTGTAGGACCCGGAATGACTGAATCTCTTGGAACAGTTAGCACACTGGAATGGTTTTTCGCCACTGTGTATTCTGACATGTTCTTTCAGGTGGTGCTTGAACTTGAAGGCTTTCCCACAATCAGGACACTTGAACTTGCGAAGGTCTGTGCTCTCGTCATGGCTGATCATGTGACGCTGGAGACGATAGACGTTAGCGAAAGTCTTATTACATATGTTGCAGGACTGAGAAGTCGGTGAATGCATGGCAATGTGCTTGTCTAGGTGGGACTTGAGTAGGAATGCTTCGTCACACTTGGGACAGAGGTACTTGACTGGTAGGTCAGGATGGACGTCTCTCATGTGATCTCTGAGAATGTTGAAGCGTGTGAAAGTCAGCTCACAGTGGGCACACTTCATGATGATGTCTTCATCAATACCGAAACTGTTATCTGAAAAGAGAAATATATAACAAGGTATAATTGAAACTGGATGCAGTTTCGAATGTCTCCCAAACGAAGTCCCATTAATCACATGGGAAAATTTGTAAGGGTGCTTACCTAAAAATACAAGTTTTACAGAAGTCCAAAGGGTAAGCAAAATCCTGAAAACGCCTTTAAATGCATTTTTAGAATCTCATGGGAAAAATTTGGCCAGGGGTTCCCCTGTAAATCAAAGTTTTACAGAAGTCCCACGAGTAAGCAAACTCCTGGAAATGCCTTTAAATGCATTTTGAGAACCTCATGAAAAAAATTTGGGCAGGGGTTCCCCTAATAACTCAAGTTATTTAGTATTCTACCATTTGAGGGGTGGGGCATGACCCCCCTCAGACCCTCTATGGTACCAAATGACTTGTCTTATCATAAGGAGTAATAATATATATGGTTATAGGGAGGGGATTTCAATGGTTTTCAGAATATTTAGTATTTTGTCATTTGAGGGGGGTGGGGCATGACCCCCCTCAGACCCCCTATGGTACCAAATGATTTGTCTTATCATAAGGAGTAATAATATATATGGTTATAGGGTGGGGATCTCAATTGTTTTCAGAATATTTAGAATTTTGTCATTTTAGGGGGTGGAGCATGACCCCCCCCCCTTAAGACAATGAATCGGAGGGTATTACATAATACCTCACCACTAAATGTGGCCAGGTATGAAAATTAAAATATATGAGGTAACACAGTATTTCCAAGTTTAAGATCACACATTATCAAGTTATATCACTTTTCCCATAGACTTCTATAGTAAAATTTTGCAAAGCCCCACCCCCTTTTGAGACCCCAAAAATATATGTTCCCTCCAACATATTAAAAATTTTTTTTCGGGAGGATCATCTAGGAGTATGGGCCTATCAAGTCATATGATATCAAGCGATTCCATCTATCGGTTTCTGAGAAACGCCGCAGACAAGTGTTCGAAAAAACGCGCCCGGAAAGAAGAAAAATAATAATAATAATAATAATAATAAGAATAATAAGAACTGAGCAAAAACAACATGTCTCCAAACTTCGTTTGGGAGACATAACAAGATTAAATTTTCAGTTTACATTGGATTCATTTATTTTTGCTCAATCTCAAAAGACATTGCAATGGATTTATAATTCCTATTATAATTTCATGATTTTCATGTACAAATTTAAGATGCATTGGTATTCTTTTGCATTCAAATGCCTTGTCACTTCATAATTTAATTGCTTTTGTAGATTTTAAATACAACTTAATTTTATGTCATGTTGCAAAATTTGTATGATGATGAGATAGAGTTATTGCCCTTAGAACTCTTAAGATTACCTATTTAGTTAATACAAGCTGATAGGTTTTTTAAGAAAGTGTTTAGGATATGACCATAATTATGCAAGCATATTATTAGTATTTCCCAAGCTTTTATATTCTGACAGAATTTTATAAAGTGATAATTTGATAAATTATCCACAAAATTGTGAAGTTGTCTAAACCTTAATCAATTATCTCCCCTGAATGATATCGAAGAGCAATGCAATTTCACCATGTAGATCTCAATGATTTAGTCTCTTTATGTAAAGTTTCGAAAAAATCCATCAAGGGGTTAGGCGATGTACCATTGAAGCACAAACAAGGTAATCCTACATTTCAACCCAAACTTGTGTAAAGTTTCATAAAAATATCTATTGAATTAGTTTTAAAGACATTTTGGCATAAAGTTATGTGAACAGTAGAACAAACATACAAGGTCCTATAATTCAGTTAAAGAAATTAGGAAGTGGAGTCCAGTGAACAAATGCATATTTACATCAAATTTGCTATTTTTTTCCTATATGATTAATATAAATCAATGCAAAATTAAACTGAACCAATCTAATTTTAACTGGATATTTCCAGTAGGTCGGGCCTAATTTTGAAAACTGGGCCCTATTTCAAACCCTTACCCTATCTCCATCCCTTGCTCACAAACCCTGTTCAATCAGCATTACATAACCCACATACCTAAATCTTGAGAATTGCTGTGTTTCTCTTCGTCGTCATCGTCTGCGTCATTGCCGTCACTGACTGGTTCAGGGTAGATAACCACCGTGTTGGTCTGGGTCAGGTACTCCTGGAGTTTGGCATCGTCTGTGGGTTTTACGTCAGCCATGGGTTCTGGAATGTTTGTGTGTGTATTGCTGTCTGATTGTGATGTACAGGTGCTTGTTTCTGGTGTAGATGTAGCTGGAGTTACTGAAAAAAAGAAAACAGTCTCATTTAAAAGGGGAAAAGGGAAAATATATCTTAACTAAAAAGCCAATTTCACAAGATTTTGGTCTTAAGCAAATAACATGAACTTGATTAATTTCAATTGTGAAGTTTTATATTGTTATTGAAATAATTTAGGTAAAGGGGGGGTATACATACACTTTTACATCTCATTATTTTCAATTTTTGTAATCAAACCTTAGTGAAAGTTAATAAAAGTTAAAAGATAAATATGAAATTCTCAGATGTCATAAACATTTGAAGCTCATTAAGCAAAGAGGAAGATCAAATTCAGATTTTTTTTATTCAACTCGACATCAGTTTTTTTATAACATCGGTAGCTATTTTTGTCTCTCTTTAACTTTTTTTCATCTGTGACAAGGGATTCTCTTGAAATATTTTTTTTCAATGGATCTTCTTTAACTAAAATTTATTGACAAAATCTCTGCTTCATGCATTACTGCATATATGACATGAAACATACTTTTGCAACGCAATGGGGTTTTCTTTCAAGATTTTCAACACCCTATGAACGGTTCTTCTTACATAAGCATGATAAGCCATTTATGGATCGATTTTAGCCATACAATCATGATAAGGCTCCCATTTGGCATTTTGGGTGGTGCATTGTTATATGCCCATTATATGATGTTTGTCATTGCCTGGCTTTTATTTCATAATACAGTTACCTCCTTGAAATATGTTCTGCATTTTGTCATTTTCTTTTTTCAAAACACACAAAATATGTCAAACACCAGCCCTCATAATTCAGGTTTTTTTCAAATGCATCAAACAACTAGTTACCATGGTAACTTACCATTATTGACGTCTGGCTGACTGTCATGGTTGTCCCCTATGCATTCTGTATTGTCATGGTTATCGTTGTCATGGACTGTCTGGTTTGTTTCACTTTTCTGTACCTTAGCAACTGGCTCAGCAAGTTCACTCTCAACTGGAAGTAGAAAATTTGACAATATTTAAAGCAACGTGGTTGAAATCATATACTGATAAAAACTTTTTTCTTCTTAGATTTGCATACTTTTATTTTTGTTTTTAATCTTTTTTTTATGTATTTATTTTTCATGATTATACAACATGTACAAATGTATTAATTTTTACATTATTTGCATATTTATCCTAATGACTTAATTATTTCAACCCTTCCCATCCCATCCTATATTCCAATACATTTAGTCAACCTGAATTTTTATCACCTTCAAAATGCTAAGCAACATTTTTTTTTCAAAATTTATCTATGATATAAGACAAGGGTTGGTCAACTTTTTTTTTAGCACAATGAACATGATAAAGGTACCAAAAAAACACAATTGTTTTTATCTAATCAAGTCAATGATTTTAAATAATATTGTTGTGTCTTAATATTACTTTTCTCTTTTTTTCAGGCACAAACCATGCAAACTCATTTTTACCACATGCATGACATGGGCTTGAATTCTGGTCATTTATCTCGACTTAAAAAAAAACCTCCCTACTCTATATGTGGGTATTATTGAGTAGGGGGTCCATTTTTTTTCCAAATCCCCATGAACTTTACTTCAATATTTCTGGTCAACCTTCACACACAATGCAACTTCAAAGATATCATGTCATATATGCAATGTTGCATTGCAATTTATAAATCGAGTTACAAACATAATTTTTGTATTTCCACACACGAATGATTATTAACCTAAATTTACTAATAAAAGTAGATACATTTACAACTAAATTGCAAAGAACAAAAGATTATATCACCAACAATTATACCAAGTTTCATCACAATACCAAAATTATAACTGAACAATCCATTTATTCCTGCCTCATTACATTCACCTACTGCGACTAACGAAGCTAGGTAATTAGTATGCTAATTAACAAGGAAGATGATAAAAATATGATATCATAATTATACAAAATTACATCAAATTACGTTTTCATACTTCTGGGCACAGTTTATTTTGTATTTAGGCTAATTTAGTCATCATAATTATAGTGTGTAAATGTCCTGACTCTTTTTCATGCAGGTATCTAAAACTAATGGTACAATTTGTTTATATTAACCCATATTTTACTGAATCTGAAAGTATCAAAAATTTTTGGAAACAATAAGTAATTTGGTCCATTCAAACTATATATTTGTTTTCAATGAAAAATCAAAAACTGTGAAATAAAAACTATTTCTTTTTCACTTTTTCAGGTAACTATGTCATGCTAAAACTGTTAATTCCATAAAATCTTTGAAAACCTATGTAGGTCAGATAAAAAATGGCACTCACAAAGACAAACCACTGTAGCATGCAGGTACAAATAATTAACTAAGACAAAAGAATATCTACAAACTCAAATAATACAAAAAATAGTATACCTTTTCAAATGATAAATAAAATCCTCAATAAACAAACAGAAGGCAACTGTGTTCTTAAGAAAAACAGCAAAAATTATCAGAAACTTCCAAAACTTCTTCAAAAACAGTAGCAACTTCTGTATACTGAGGTATCAAATTTCCCCCAAACTTTATGACCTAGATAAAATTCACACACACTGACTTACCAAGGTGCTGTATCCCAGTGCAAAACTCCTTCAACATTTTATATTTTTTAAAAACTTCTTCCTAATAAAAATTCTGACACTAAAATAAATTATTCAAAAATGATTTGAACTCATTGAAGGTTTTGACACCTTTTACCTTAAAGCTAAGGACTTCTACCTTTATAAATATGCAATTGTTTGCACATGAGATTTGCCATCCTGGATCCAGGTGATTAAGACTCTTTGGTACCTCATTTCTAATCATCAGCCAATCAGAATCTACCTTAGAAATGACTTCCCAACCTCCTTTAGCTTTCATAATAGCAGCTGCTACTGTACAGGTTAAAATGAGGTTCCTTGAAGGGAATTTATTTACTTAAAAAATTTTCTATATGAAAAATATCAGAATTCAATTTTGAAGGTGAAAAATAAAAATGAAAACTAATTGAAAATCAAATAAGCCAATTTATATACAAATTTCCAAGACACGTTAAATAAATCTATCAAAATTGCAATTACAAGTTGAGAATTAAACTCTAAGCCCTAATATGGGAAAAAAATTAAATCTGCCTATCACCTTTAAAACACCTGTATGTCACCTCAAATAAAACATGAAAGGTGGAGTCAATCTACCTGTCATTTCTACCCTGAATACCCCAACCCCTCCCCATCCACATCAATACGGAGACTAACGGACCAATCTCTAATAATTATTACCATTTATTGATCTGGGAATCAATAGTGCTATCTTAAAGCCGCAACGTTCTGCCAGGCTCTCTACCTGCTTTCATCGATTATTTCACATTATTACTAAACTGTTTATTCAGAGAAACTTCCAGTCATAAAACAACATTTATACAATATTTCAATACAGTTATTTTAATCCATTGATTTTTCCTGCAAGTCTTTGAGAATGGAGATAGAAAAGCAATTGGACAGTGCTTTAATCACATGTATCTTCTTAACTTAAAATTAAAAGAAGGGAGTTACTGATTTAATAGCTAAAAAAATATTGTAGTATTAATGGGATTTTTTTCGAATCTTAATCAATTAGATATTAAAATATTGAAAAAAAATCTCATTGCAAGCATTCATGAAGTCCATGCAGTTTTAAAATCTGTTGCTAGTACAACATGTAAACTATTTGTCTCATGTTCAAAAGGCAAAAATTCAGAAGTATATAGGCAATGCAGTTGAAGATCCTAATAAATTTTTATTTACGTACCTAATTGAAGTTCACAAATTTTATTATTTTTTATATTTTTTTTAATGTATTTTAATATGTGATAAATTTGTACAGAGGCTTAGATCAGTGTTATGAATGAAATGTACCCATTTTAATAGATGATTTTTAAAAACTTTAATTTTATCCCTTTCTACGTAGATTGAAATATTAAAGAAAAAAATTCAAATAAAAATACTCTTTTTTATTTCTTTAACACCTGAGTTCTTTTATTTTTTTCTTACAAAGTTCCCCATGATGTACTTGTATCAATTTTCGTCCAATTAACTATTATCTAATTCTCATTAGTGTCACCCTCCCCATCATCTTAGGTAAGAAACAGTTACATTTCAAAAATCCATATTTCATCAATTATAACTGCCATAAACAAATCCATCCCCAAATCTGATTTAATCATTGATCCTAATCGTGATTGTTCAAACACAAAAATCACAGCTTAATCACATCCTACTAGTAGGCCCTGATAAAGACCAGTTAAGTAAACAGATTAACTGTTTCCCACATCATGAAAACAACAGGAAAATTGTGTCAGAAAAAGATGAGTGTCAAAATATATGGATGTAAGGCCAAAAGCAAACAAAGGGATACTAATTCCACTTCATCAACAGGAGTGAGGAAAAGAAATTTGAATTTCCCTTTTTAAATAAACAATGAAAGGATTATAATTATTTTTTCCTAAAATTGAGATTATATTATAATATTAAAGCAGGAAAGGGCTACAAGTAGTCATGATATGTTCTTCCCTAGTCCTGAGATTTTAATTCCAGATAAATCTAAGGAATCTTTTTATTAAAACTAACTTCTTAGAAATTGACAGAGGATATGGTGAAATTAAAATATAATAATTAATAACTTACAAATCTTGAAATTTCTTAATCAAATTTGTAGAAAAAGGACAAATAAATAAATAATCATGAACATTATCCATGCAGATATTACAAATTTATAATGAAAAAGAAATTCAAAATTAAAATACAGAGAAATTAAAACAGTTGGGAGATGGAAATTAAAATTTATGATATTAAATGATTTTTTTCCTTTTCTTTTTTGCAAATAAAAAACTTTTTAAAAAGGTTTTTGTTAATCATAAACCATCATGAAAAAAAATCCCACAATCAAAACAAAGTCAGCTCACCCCATTTTCAAATCATTAGGTCAACAAAGTTTATTTCATTCATATCTTAAGTGTTTTTGATGGTTAACAGGAAGAAAAAAGTCATAGCATTAGATATAAATAAACATAGACCACAAACAAAGAAAGTTGTTGTTTCCTCAACAAGTCTGCATTGTATGCTCTTTAGTTAGTTTAAACATATTTATTTATCCTGGATTTAGAAACAAGCTCAGTGCTTATGTGAATCCCTATCCTGAGCTGGCAGATTGCGAGTGTGGCCTTTGTAGTGGCCCCCATTGAGCCTACTCTTATGGAACTCTACAAAGGGGTTTTAACGTGCATGGGGTATTGCTCTCCCTTTCACGGGACATCTATTTTTCGTCCCTTCCCAAGGACTAGCATCTTTCCTTGAGATCATCTTCGCAAATGGTTTCAAGAGAGAGTCGGAAAATTGGTTCATGAAATTTTCAGCCCTGATGTCTCAGGATCGAACCACTAACCTCGGTGTTAGTAGCCCATGGCATTAACCAGTCTACACCACTGGCTCTCTTTACATTTGACATATACTGCTCTTTTAGTTTTATTATAAGAGTATATGCTCATTTCAAAATCAAACAAAAACTGCCCAACCCTATAAAAACCTTACAACTTAATACTGTATACTAAGTGGCAAGTATCACATGCATTTGTGATCAAGATGCACAATTTGCAATGGACCTGCATTGTGTAATACTGTCATTTCTGAAAGGTTTTTTAAGCCTTTGAAGTTTACTTCCTCAGCAAATCTCTACTATAAATGATTCTTTAGATGATTTGCATTTACAAGGTACTGTTAAAAGAGAAAATGGAAGCAACAGCTCAGAGGAAGTCCAACACCTTCCTTGCAAACCAAATTGACAGATCACTTCATTGTACCAGAAATGTATCACTGACCATCAATCCAGAGGATTAATAAAGGAGTTTAGGATTTTTTCAGGTTAATTTCATTGGGGCAGAATCAAGACTAACTGTGACCACTATAACACAGCTTAAATCTACATGTATCAAACTTAAAGGCCACCGTTGCTGCTGAAAAAAGGGGGGGGGTAGATAACCTGAAAGCAGGAAGATATTAAATATTAGACTTCAGGATGTCCAAATATGACACTGCGTCAGGACATCAAAATACTTGTACGGGCTCAGATACGATCTAAAGTAGATCAAAATGTTTATTTCCTTCTCAACACCTTTGTAATATCAGTATCACTAAATCTAAACGTTGTTTTGTTTTTATACACTTTACATTTTAATATTAACTTCCTTTTCTAACTAATTCATATGTGTGTGATATTTTTTCTTTGAACTGCACCTTATACAAGTAAACAATTTTAATTTTTGAAACATCAAAGCTTTAAGCTATTTCAAAGTACTTATGACTTAATATATATAGACTAAGTACTTTGAATTGAAATAAAATGTAGATTTGAGTTGACTGTTATCTGTACATTATGTAAAAGTACATGTACATGAACTGAGGTACTATGATCTAGATGCTGTGTTTGCCAGATAAAATGTCAAATGCAATGTAAAAGCCCACAATGGCATTTTAAACCCAACTTTTTGAAGTGGATAAATTTAAGTTAAGTTAGGTTCATGATAGCTTTTTTTAACAGTTCAGAAGCTTAAATTGAAGTTTTAATAAGTCTTATGCCAAGAAAAATCTGCAAGATGGTCACTTAAGATTGTGAAAGCCTACCATGGCCTTTTGAGCCCAACTTTTTGAAGTGGATTAAAGTTACGTTAGGGTCATGATAGTCTTTCTAAAGTGTTCAGAAGCTAAACTTGAAGTTTTAATAAGTCTAATGGCAATTAAGGAAAATCTGCAAAAGGTTGGAATAGATCTACAGACAGACAGACTGAACAACTAAAATACCCTACAACAAAAACCAAGCAAAGATAGAACATAAACAACAGCAAAACAACATGACGTTCCACAACTTCAGTAGGAGGAACATAATTATAAGCATCACTACTTTCATTCTCCAAAGTAGAGTGGTAACCATTAGGGGGAAAGAATTAAAGTCAATCCCATAAAAATGGATGATAATTTAAAACCATTTTTAGTATCAATTACACGGTTTTCTTTGTCCAATCTAATATGACGATCATCATAAACAATACCAAATGAGATTAAACGTCTAATACAATCATTGTGAATAAGAACTAGCATTTATACGAATCTTCCAATATTTAATAATAACTATCTTATTCTATGGGCAAAAATCGGCCCACTGCCACTTATTCAAAACTTCTAATATCTAATAATAACTTAACTATTCTATGTCATTTTCAAATGGGCAAAAGACGGTCGAATGCCACTTATTCAAAACTTCCAATATTTAATAATAACTATCTTTATTCTATGTCATTTTCAAATGGATAAAAATCGGACGTGTGCCATTTTTAAGTAAAACCGTTAAAAACCAATAATCAACCAATGAAAAATTTGTCGTACCCTATAATTCAGTACGGTAGAAAAGTTAGGTAACCCCGCATTAACTGACGTAGAACACGTCTACCATTACACATTATCGAGGCCAATAAAACATTCTATTCATAAAGTTGATTGCGCTTTATAATTTTCAAGCGGAATGCCATGTCCGTCAGAAGGCATGTGTACTATCCCGAAGAAAATTTTATTAGAACATCTTTCATTATTGGAATTGTCTGAGTTCTTCCTGTTCGACATATTAACTTTCTTGTATTATGGCAGTACAGCAAGAAAATACAAACAAAGGAAAAATTTTATCGTGACAATGTTGAAGAGAAGTCATATTACTCCGAGAATTGATTTTTATCCAAATTGCAATGCCAATCATAAAGAATTTTGCCGTGCAAATAAAAGGCGAAAAAACTACAACCACCGTGAACAAACACATAAAAACAATCAGACATGAAAAGTCTTCAGATAAGAAGAAAAAGATAAAAGTAACGAGAAATTGAATGTCCAAAAGCATCATTACAATTGCATGTCAGTAAATGATGATTTCAGTAAAGATTATGACATATATATTCCTCTCCCAAGACAAAAACATCCCATAATTTGATTTAGGGTTAATTGTAGCTTGATTTGTTTTTTCTCCTTCTCCAAATTAGGTTATGATAATTCATTTATTTCAAGGTAGTCCTTCAAAAACAACTTAAAGTGGTGCTGTTCTCAAACCTACTGAAGCGATGCTCTAAAGTACATATCCAAAAAGTTTGTAAATGAAGCTCTATACTGTGGTGGATTCAGAGGGGGGGCTCATAAAGGCACACCTTTAAAACTAATAAAATTTTCATATTTTGCATGAAAGTAACCTCTTTTTTTTAAAGACATGCTACTTAACAATTGAAAATAAAAAATACAACAAAGTTCCAGATAATAAAGTTCGCTACACCTGGTGTGCGCATCGTCTAATTTATGACTCATCAGAGGTGCTCTACTCAAAGACTGAAACACCATATGACTATAAAGAGCATAGAACAATACAATCAAATATGCTGAAATGCCCGGCCCAAAATAATGATTGTTGCAAGCTTATTTTAGATATATTAGCCATTAGAATATGATATATAATCGTAAAAAATAGCATGGGCAAATGTAGGTTGACTTTAAGTATACTAGTATATTACGATAATATCATTTCTTATAATAGACCGCCTGATTATATTACAGCAATTTTCCAGCTAAACTTACAATACCTGTACACCAACTTAGTTTCAGAACGTATAGATATGCAAATTAGTACACTATTTCACCATTACGACCAAACATTTAGAGTCTTCATTGGCTTCTAATATTGATCCCTTTTAATACCAATAATTATAAGAGGTTGAAAATGCCACAGAAAAAAATCAAAAACAGACAATGCTATTGTAGCAATGACAATGTGATGAATTCTGATACAAAAGCAAACAGCGGAGATTCATGAAATCTAGTCATTTTCCATTTGCCGATTTCACACATTCCAAGTTTTGAGTAAACACTAAAGTCTGAAAGATTCAAAAACATTTTGCCTTCATTAAGGGAAGCCTTAGCATTGAGAATATTGAATAATCAATATTCAGTCTCTTTCACAGATTTATCAATTCAAAAAGATTTTTTTTCTCCCTTGTTAAAAAAAAAAAATTCAATGACTTATTTTACCATATTTGAGTTAAGTGGAATCTTCATCTGTAAATAAAAATCTGTATCAATTTGTCATTTAGAGTGATACTTGAGACCATAGTCATTGTAACTTTTGAACGGTCAAGCCACTTCGATTCATAACAGACGAGAAAATGTTATTACATTAAAGACCCACTGAAGCACGGAGGAAATATTTTTATACGAAATTAATTAATTTAGTTATAAAAACGGCAATAAGAATACTTGTTCCACATCCAGATTTTAATGAGGAAATAATTTCATTACCGTTAGACAGGTTTTTCCCTTTTTTTTCTGCATTTGGTTCTACAGATTTGTTGGAACAAAAGACGACACGGAGCATACATCTGTCGTGTTCTCTCCAACCTTTACATTTAAGTGTTTCTAAATAGCCAGTTGTCTATTACAATTTATAATTACACCTGATACTGAAAATAGACCTAACTGATTATTTGTAGCATCCGATTTTTTAATTATGATTTTGTTTCCTGCGTCTTTGATGTTGCTAACGTTATGAGGTGATGGGTCAGTTTGGGATCAAGATTCTGCGAGAGACAGGTTGACAACAAAAGACAATAATTCCGATGCCAAATGTTGGAGGCTTTTATGGTTTTAGGTCTTTGATGATTTCTTTGGCACTTCCAGTTCAGAGATTTGTTTAGGTCATTAAGGAATCCCAAAGTTATCCTATGATCAGCTTAAAATAATTTATATCCTTTTTTAAATTTCTAAATTTACAAAATTGTACAATGGAAATCAATTGGACGGTAAGTTTTATTTTTTAAGGCAAAAGCCATTTATGGAAAGAAACTAGCCAATTGCATACATTGGATGTACTTTCATTCCAAAGGGGAGCAGAGGCCTGCAACTCCCCTTTATAATTTGAAAAAAAAATCACTGAATATACAAGAATGCATTGGTGTATGATGATCGAGGCAGGGCCTGATTTTGATTCAGTCATAACATCACCAAAATTCTTGATCCCTTACTCCCTTTAGTATTCAGTCTTAAATCTGCTTTAATTTCTTATTTGAATTTTTGAATATTTATATATTAACATACAGGAGTCATTAACCCTTACACAAGTCTTGAGCTTTTGTGAGAGATTTTATATGTACATAACAGATTAAAGAATTATGAGGGGCTATGTAAACCATTACCATCTTTTCTTATAAGGTAAAGGATTCACCTGCCCTCTCGTCAATAAAACGAAGCATAATTTTGCAATTTAATTTGTCCTAGATTATCAAATTCAGATGTCAGAAGTTAAGCGAAACACAATAGTTTTAGCTTAAAGACATTGACAAACACAATCTCCGCAATTCCTGTTTTATGATATAAATTCAATTAACGCAGGTTTTGAAATCTTTAGAATTCGGACAATAGATTTAAGGACATAATGTTGAGGTGTAGATGGCTCTAGGTCATATTTTCTATCTCTCACCTGTTCTGGGGTAGGGACTGTTATTTGAAAATTCAAGTACCTTTAATAAAAAATTCCCAATCCTAATGATTTCCTCTGGCAAAGTTCTGTTCCTTAAGCTTTTCTTAATACAATGATTAAAACCAAGGCTTCAAAACTTAAGAGGCTCATTAGCATTTCAAACAAAAAAGTCTGAGAAAAAAGGGGACGTGGTAAATTATTAAGGTGACAAAACTACTTTCTTTGTTCGGTCTTCAGATACATCTGAACGGTACAAGAAATGATTTAGCGTCTTCCCTCTCCAAATGAATTAATTTCCACCTTGTCGAAGACCTGGTTTGAAATGGCGCGTGCTCTTAATTCCCCTGAAGTGGTGTAATTTCAGGTTTCGAATCTAACTATTGAAATCTTCGACACATGGCATAAAAAATATGAAAAGAACAGTTAAGATCGAGACAAAACCATACAAATGTATTTTCTGATTAGTTTTTCTTTTCCTCACGGCAAATGAACATAAATATGGGTGCTTTAAATGTTTAAATGGGTATAATAATCGGCTGTAAAAAGATTCATATTGTTGTCCTGTCAGATTTGAAAAGGCGTACTCGAAAAAGGTGAATGTTGATAATTGTAGCAATTTTATTCCTTAAGAAATGGTGATTCTGACTTGAAATTTGAAACAAATGGGAGCTAAAAATGTAATCTGTTTTAAATTTAAGAAAAAGAAATATTATATTTGACAGGTTTTACAAGACAAGGGAAATTCAGGTGGTTCCTGCAAATTATTATCCAACTGTTTTTTCATTTTAATTGATAACAAAACCTCATGAACCTGTAAGATTTACATCAAATTTGGTTGTAAATTAAAAAAAAAAAAGGTCAAGTTCTACCGGTACCGGTAATTCAAAATGTTCCATGTTCTTTTTTTATTTTGTTATTATTTATTTGCAGAGAGCACATAGGTAACTGTTGAGAATACTTAAAAAAATATTTTGATACAGAGCAGTCTTCAGACAATCAAAGACCAAACAACATCTACAAAAGAACTTTTTCTGGGCAGCTTAAACAAAAGTAATATGCAAAAGGTTTGGGCGTTAATCAATGAACCATTAATTTGAAAATCATTGATAAACAGTTGGAAAAAAAAAAAAATTTATCATACAATTGTACAAAAAAAAATGAAATATTGTTATAATTATTATAAATAATTGGTATATGTTTAACATTCATATTTGTTTCAAATGCACAAAGATATAATGGAAATATTATTTTTTGATTGTGCTGAATAAATTACGTTTATAATCTTTTCTTTTCCAAGCAATCTGCTTTAAAAGGTGAGCTCAACTTCCCTTAGTCTCTAAAATGTAAATAAAAATTATAATAAAACACGAAGACAGCAATTAACTGAATGAAACCCAACGGTGAGCGTTTAGACAACAATGGAAAAAATCGCATTAAAAATTCCATGACAGATTTTTTTGACATTGCATTTTTACTTCTAAATGAAGCCGAAACAAATTTCACTCTTGACGAAGCATATAATCTTTTTTTATCAATTAATCCATCTCATCAAAGAAAATAATGACTAGCAAAAATATCGGTGGTAAAAATCTCCAGAACATGACGGTAGCCATTTGTCGAGGTGACAAAAACATAAATTCGTAGCCATACGCCATTATTGCCGTTCTTTGTAATGAATATGCATCCTAACACTACCCAGAACCTCGAGGGTATATCCCGACAAAGCGAAATGTCACACCTGGTTGGGTCTTAATAGAAGTTTATTCAGTCAGGTAAATGTTACCGATTCTCAGGAGAGCGGTTATACAAATTATCCATCTGTATAGCTTTAACCATAATTAGTGATAATGACGATCTGCTTAAGTCAATGAAAGGCAAGGTGGTAAAATAGTTTTCGTGTATTGCCAGATGAAATAGGGTTTTAAGTTTGGACATCTTTTTTCCTTGAAAGAACCAAATTCACAGACTATTTGGAACGTAAATGTAGATTATCTTTTAAACCACAATAAAAACTTATCAATAATGGATATAAGCTTATAAATCAAGAAGAATATGTCTGAAAGACATGATGTTCCACCTTGCAAATACATGTATGTCTTTTCTCGACTTAATCCTGAAGTTTTAACCTCAACTTGGGAAGGACAGACAAACAGAATGGAACAATATTAATGCATCTGCTTTTGTAGTTGGGGCATACATGATACAGCAGTTAACCCTTTCAACATTAAGGCTATTAGTTTTTATATGCCCATTTCTTGGCAAAGTACTGTCTTATTTTAATGTTGAGTCCCCTGCATACATCTACCTCATTATTCTAGCGGCAAGAAATGAAATAAAGTAATCAAAGATTTTTCCATACCTCATCCCGTATCTATCTACCTTAGTGGTATCTGAATTCTGAGGAAATATTCTTAATCACCCTTATAGTGAAACTGGGTTTGGTTAGGACATCTTTGTACTTCAAAAATCGAAATGCAACATAAAAATTGATAAGGGGATAAAGATATTATGGACATACTAAAACAAGCCATAATGATAAGTTAAAATCTATCAGATATGAACAAGAAAACTATTTCAACATGTATGAGTTAATGCCTAAAAATAAACAGGGTTTGGTTGGGACATCTCTATACCTTTAAACAAAAATGCACCTTGGACATAACAACTGATAAAGGATGATGGATATACTAATAAAAAGCTACGCCGAGCGCAGCATGATACGACCGCAACAAGTTGAACCCTGTACGTTGGAGGTCCAGTATGGATAGTCCATTGCTTTGGTCACATGAAGCCCATGGTGGACTTATAAAGCTTTTTGACACATGCATCCTGTGGTGGACTTAAAAATGCATTTTTGACACATTTAAATTTACATCAACATCTAATACAAAAAGCCTTATTTAAAAACATGTATTAATTTACAATTTTGGCCCTTTGACCCCTTATTTCTCAAAAACCACATATAAAAAAGTTGATTTTATGGGCGTGGCCTGTCTTTAGCCCCCCTGTAGCAATGTAATGGTGAAATACATATCAAAATCATTGACACATTAAGTAGATAGAATTTAATGATGAATTCAATAAAAAAATATTTCGAAAATCAGTGAATGAAAAACATTCTAATACACCCCTTATAGCCCTTTTTGGCCCTTTTTCTAAAACAGAAGGGGCCACAAACCCCAAATACAAAACCAACATTCCTTTAGTGGATATAATCATCATATTGAAACTTCATAACAATTGGCAGGCCCACTACAACTTATTTTTTGGTTTAAATGACAAACTTTTAAAAACAGCGTTTTTGACCCCTTTGAACCTTAATCTCTCAAAAACGGTAAGAGATATTGCAAATCTGATTGTAAAACGCAGGCACGGATTTTCATAAGGATTCCAATGAAAAAAAGATTTTGAAAATCGGACCACAAATAAAAAAGTCAATTTTTCGGGTGTGGCCCCTTTTTGACCCCCAGTAACAATGTAACGGTACAAGATACATCAAAGCCATTGATACATTTTGTTAACAGAATTTATTGAGGAATATAATAAAAAAAGAATGATCACGATCGGATGAAAATTAAAAATTCTACAGACGTTTTGTCAATATACCCATTTTTGCCCCTTTTGGCCCTTTTTTCTTAAACGGTAGGGGCCAGAAACCCCAAATGCAATACCAACATTCCTTTAGTGGTTATAAACATCATATCAAAATTTTATAACAATTGGTTAACTACAACTAAAGTTATCGCACGGAAACCACAGTGTCTACAGACGACAACGACGACGACGACATCGCCATAACATAATACGATCGCAAAAATTTTGCGGTCGTATAAAAAAACAAAATGATATGTATTAGTTGGAAATTAATCATGTATGAGTCAGCTATTCCAACATTAAATACTTAAAGATATCAAGCTTTGCATCATTTTTTTTATGTAAAGAGGTTAATATTGCCCAACACAGCCTCATTTAGAACAAATCACCTGGCAGCAGCTACCTGCAATCAAGTTATCAAATACATTTGTATACCACATTTCTTACAAATCATTTCGACTTTTCTTATCAATCTACCTTAGCAGTATCTGAAACTTGAGAAACTATGTTAATCACCCCTCGTACACAACAACATCAATGCATCAGACAAAGCGCACCTGATAAAGGTGAATCAGACAGGGAAAATTTTACCTACGTAAAAACCTATTCTAATACACAAAGAAAACACAACAAAAATTCAAAGATCTTCTTCTAAACTACCAAAATTCAAAATTCAATCTATGATCTCGAAGGCTATTAGCAAGGAATCATGCTTTAGTCATAAATATCATGTAATCTATTTATATCCACAAAGTACAACCTGTTTCTCATTTAAAAATTCTCAGGTAATCCAAATTAATTCAGTAATCAAACATTTTCTTACCTAATTTCTTTTTCCTTAGCCTGGTCAACATTCTGACCAAGTTTGGTTAAAATCCAAAGAGTAATTTCAAAGACGGAAACTTTTTAAGATCTCTTGATCTACCTTGAGGTTATGTCAACAAGATATATTCTATACATCTAGAACAGTTACTATGGCAACTGGAGCACACCTAGTAGGTAAGAAAAAGATCTTGATAGGTGAATATTCTGCCAGAGGTACCAATTGGGGGCTTTGCAATTTTTCATGTAATAAATTTGGTTCAGGTATAATTTTATACCTTAATCATTAGTTGGCACTTTTGTTGGGTTTTTTTAAGAATTTGAAATCTTATGACAACATTTTTATTGAGAAAATCTCAAATATCAATGGAGAGTGTGTTCATTAAATTACTCCAAGCTCATATTTAAAGACAAAGGTAATCCGCTATACCTGTCGTGTTGTGCTGATCGTGAAAAGGGGGTCACATTGGGGTAAATTTTCTTTATATTTATTATAGGCTGAGAATAAATGTTGTAGTTAAAAAATAATTTTTTATATCAAATGGCTGGTTGTATGTACCACATTAGTCCTGAACTTTATATTATATAAATTCAGAAAAAAAATCAGACAGATCTGAGATATCAAACCCCAAGATTACTACTGTGACTCAGACAACTTTGAATACACAGACTTATTTTTCATCACAAAATAGGTGACAGTGACGCCAAGAGGGAAACAATCAGGAACAATTTTGAACAGACAGGTTCATTACCTAAAGATAATTGATATGCACATGTTTCAATTTTGGTTTTAGCATTTCTTATAACACAAACAGATTGTCATGATAAGATTTTTTGAACAGAATTATGTAAGAAGGTAAAACATTATGTCACACCATTAAAACATAGTAATTGGAAGTAAATGTTCTGAACATTGGTTATTTCATTATTCAATATTGGTAATATGCTTTTTGTAAATAGGCTAGTCTTAATAATTGAGTCATTTGTTTTTTTGTTTTTGTTTGTTTTTTTTAAGGGGTGGGGGGGGGGGTCTGAAAGACTTTAAATTTGAAATGTAAGAAAAAAGGATAGGACCAAAACAAAATATATGGCAGGAAAAAAGACTGCAATTCTTTGCTTACATGCAAACCGTTAACTGGTCTTAGATCGAACCTTTTAGTGACTGAGGAAAGCTATTCAGTTTATTAGGGTTGAAAGGTTGTAGAAAATATTTTAGATTTAAGAGATTTGATAACCCGTTTTGTTTCGAGTTTTGGGTTTGTTCAATGTTAAGGGAAGTTTCACAAATTCTATTAGTAAAGGCTTTTTAGACAAAATTATATGCTAATATTCAAATCAAAAGTGCAAAACAAAAGCATAGTGCAGTACACTAAAATTTTACTTTTAAGTTTTATTTACACTTTTATGATTTTATAGTGCATTCACAAATTTCTGAATCCTTTACAAAAAAAATATCAAGTCACCTCTTTAAAGTACTAATTCTTATGTCAATAAACTCCAACAAGAACTAACACCATCTCAAGAACCCATCAAAAGTTTCATTTTTAATCAATGCTTAAACTTCTATGTTTGAGTCATGGCTATTATCTGATAGATCAACTTTCTTTTCCAGGACATTAATACTAGGACCGTTATCCAAGCCATTGTTTGGGACATTATTTTCCTCAATACACAAAGATCAATTAAAGTGCACACTTTTAGATCATGCTCCGTCTTATTCTGAAGGGATTCCGCTTATTAACGGAGGAATACACAGGACAGCGAGTCAAAATGGTTAAATTTCTAGACAAACAAAGAATGGAATTAAGAGAAATGAGGTTTTTGCAGGAGTTAGTCTGTTAATCTTCTTATACCATCTTAATTTCCTTTTATCAAATTATTTGATAAATATTTGTCTTAACTCTTTAGGGGTTTCATTAAAACTAAAAACTTTGATAATATTGTATAAAAATCCAATATTCAAAGCATATTTTTACAATTTTTTATAATACACATTTGTTGCTAATTTCATCCCTGTATTGCCTTGAAGTATATTTAAAACATCTCGCAAAACAGAATATTTTTTTATAATCTTATTTCAAAACTTTTAAACTATTTGTATAAAAGACAGTTCAGAAAACTCTTAAAAATTGTGGGTTTTTTCAAAATTCAAATATGAACTCAAAAAACTTTTTTTTCTTTACTTGACAATTCAAGAACTCAGAAACAGGTAAAAACAAACCATTCATCATTGAAAAGCTCCTCTTCATTTGCTACACAATTACAAAAGCTCATTTTCACCCCACAAAAATTTCTGTCCAATTTCAATTTTTCAAACAAACAAAAATACCCATAAAAACCTGATGAGGTAATTTGCTTTTGAAAAACGATAATTCTTCAAATGTTTCCAACACGACATGAAGGTTATTTTTTTCATCTGGTAATCAACAGGATGCAATTTTCTTATTAGTTCATACTCTTCATCAATTTACGAATATGGGATAACGAACAGAACACTCACGAAGAATCCCTTTGACGAGTGTCACCTGAGAAATACCTTTAATTGAGAAAAGTAATTAATGAATTATATGATGTAAATTGGATTTCCAGAAGCAATTCTTCTTAACCTGTCATTAAAATCTACCCAATATACTAGATGGATGTGATGTGATTAACTGTATAAAATTACCGTAAATGTTCCAATAAGATAATTGACAAAAAAATGCAACTGACGCAATTTGGAACATGGTGACAATGAAAATTTGTTCAGTTATATACTAGCGTTTTGGCTAGTTGATAACAATTTTATAAATGAATTCTTGTTTGGTTGGTTGAAAGTTTTTGTTGATATCTGTTTCTAACACTCACAAAATTGCTGTTAAACATGATTTTATTTTATTATAAAAATTCGGAAAAGCAGTTTTAGTTTAACAAAAATGAAAAATTGTTTTTGCAAAAGAATTGATTCTATAATATTTTGCATGTAATATTCAATTTATACTTTAAACAAATGGACAGCTTAAATACTTCCAAAATGCCCATGCATTTTCCTGAAACTTTTCAAAACCATGCAAAATTGAAACATATGACCAAAACAACTTAATAGCACATAGCATTCTGAGTATTCTAAAGTTCATTTTTAATCTTTTTCAAACTTCATGACTTTGGTACAAAAAGAAAATCAAAGTATTCAAACAGTATCCTTCAGGTTTATTCTAACATTTACGGTACGCTCACTGGGTGATAAATATATGAAAGAAAAGGAAACAATATCATGGCCTGTACAATTTCAATAATTTCCTGTTTTTGTCATTTTACAATAATTACACCTGTGCATGCCACTTTCAGGAAATTCTCACGTGTCTCCTCATCGGTCATCACTTACAGAAATTACCTGGATTTTACTCTATTACGGCTAATGACATGAAACAGGCCGTTTCTCTCGGGAGAAATAAACATATAATACAACCTCTACAAATCTTGTCAATTTTTATCAGTTTAATTTGATTAGCTTTAATGTGGTACAATTTTAGCTAATTACAGGTATAGCTGATAGTAATTTTTGCTACGTTGACAATGACTTTTACTGACATTTTCTATGATGACTGTTATAGTAATACATGAAAGTGGTTTGATATTTTCAGAAAATTTTTAAAATAGGCTTTCAGGTTGATTACCAGATGGTAAAATTTAGGTAAAAAGATACCTAAAGTAGACACATATGTTTTATTAAAGTAGATTTATAAAGAAATATGGTTTATTATATCATTTGCTTATAACCTTGCTGACCTTCACGTTCTCAAAAGGGAATTAATGCCCTTCTTCAATGTGGCTCAGTAATCACTTAAATTCAAAAAATTTCAGAAAATCAACTTTTGATATGTTTTGAAATATCAGATTTACCAAATTGCTTAGGAGCCAATATTTAAAATACCTAAATCTACAATCAAATTTTTTCAAGGTGACTTTTCAAAATGCCAGAACGAACTGTACAACTTAGCTTTGTGATTTCACAACATGGGTAAGAAGCCTAGCTATATTGCTCTTTTATTGTTTTGACTTTTTAGTCAATACCATTATTGTTTTTGGTACCATTACCTTAGCAATTGCTTGTGTTTTCAGTCTTGATGGTTTGGATTTTGAGATTTGGGGTTTTATGTTAACTAGCAAAATTTATTTTCACAAGTTTCCAAAACGAAGCTTTCATTTATATACTAGGTGGTGTATAGCCAAATGTTTTACACTGTTCGCTTCAAAAATGAAACAAAAATTTTAAAACAAAACAACACCTTCATTTCTGACCTGTTCATTTTTTCAAAGCTTAAAAGAGAACTAAATTCATTATCAAAATCAAAATAAAAACAATATTTCTTTTTTTTTTTAATGCTTTATAACACTTTTAATTTCATTCAGGTACCAGGTATGATTCTTTCTATAGCATTTCAAGCCCTTTAACAGATTGGACCAATGGCACACCTGTCTAATGGAAGAATAGACCAATCCGAGACAAGACGTGAACGACAATGAAAACGTTAACTATCTGTTAGCTTAGGTAATTGTTACAATTTACCTGGTGAAAGAGCAGTTTAATCCGATCAATGGAACATTAAAAACTGTCATAAACGATATTAATGGCTTCAAAATGATGTGAGGTTATTTCATATTCTATTAAAGATTCAATGATGGGAATTTTGTGGTCAGCATTTTTTACAAAAAAATATTAGAACAAATGAAATATTGTCTTACTTGAAAAACAACTGACAAAAAAAGATATAAATATTGTCTGATTTTTCTATATAACACAGATTTTCAAATACATGGCACTGTTATACATTTGTATTTTTAATCAATAAATTTGGTGGTTCAACAAGGAGATCATTTACCTCCTTTTGTTTTAAACTAACCAGTGAAACTGCAATTGGTAACATGTTGAATTTGGTTGATATAAATTTGGCATTTCTTTTTTAATTAAAGTAACAATTTACAAATTATCAATTAACTATAAATTAATGATTCCTTTTCTATCCATAAGATTTATTATCCAAAGGAGATTTTGGTGAAATGAAAACAAAAGCACCCATTTCTAATAGAACACCCAACTGAGAAAACAAGCAACATCTAATAAAAGTACAAAATATTGGGTTGTTCTTTGGTTTCCTTTATTTAATTAAAGGTTCAAGTCTAAAGAAGAAATTGCAATTTAAAACTGTCAAGCTAATTTCTAATAACATTCTACGGAAAAAAAAAGCATTTGAAAAAAGGTACGCTCTTAAAAAGTCCCTTGTTGCACCATGATTTATAAATCATCACACCTTAATCAAGCAATTGTTACAAAAACCTCTGAAGTGGCCAGGTGCAAAAAACTAAAGAAAAAGTTTCCAATCTTCAAGAAGGCTATCAACTTTAACGAACAGAAGTAATGAATCCGCCACTTTAATATAAACTCTCAAATGGCAAATCTGGCTGGAGATCCGATATAACCACAAATTAGTATGTCAAAAAATTCTGTTATAAAATGATTAAACGCTAAGGTGGAAGAATTGAGGTGTAAATTATTGGGTGTCTTGAGTGACAGGTATATTAAAGGGTCCTATGTCGCTGTCCATTGAGGCGCGATTAGTTTGTATGTAATTTACCTGAAGATGATGGCGGCGTGTGCCCCTTTTGTTTGGCTGATCGCTTTATCCTTGTTTATATTGTAAACATTGACTATTTACATTACAAAGGGATTAAATTTAATTTGTGAAAACGCCAGCCATCAGTTTGGGGGGAAGCTTCTTAATAACAGTAAAATAAATTTTAACAATGAAAATTTCCAAGATATGTCAAACGAAAACTGATTTAATAAAGAATTGGACAAAAAAGAAAAAAAAACTGTTAATTTTTTATATTGTTATTATTTTTTTAGAGAAAAAAAGAACGGGACTTCTGATTGTTTCTTCCATTGTTAAGCCAACGTGGAAAATTTTATTAGTCATTTTTCGAGTGGACATTTTCAACTGAATGGATCATCTGTTAAGAATCGGAGGAACAAATGTCATTTACTCACATGATATTTAAGGAACAAAGGCTTGTTACTGGGCATTAGTATTCCATCCAGTGTTAATTCTTAAATAGTTTAATCTGAACAAATTCAAAATTAAGTGGAACAATCGTAAATCAAATTCCCTTCACAATAAATACAGAATATTTACATTTAAAACAGTAATTATCTCAGGGTGCATTTAACATGGCTGGGATAATGCAAATTTGATGATGCTTAACTATTAAAATATTTAAATTTTATTTTTATCTATTTTTGTATATTATTTTAAACTCATTTTTCTATATCTATTTGTTTCTCTGATAAGGCAAGTAAATTTTGGATTTTATAACATATCTACAAATATTGCATACAAGACTCATAAATGATCAAAATTTAAATTTATCATAAAATTTAATTATATAAAAATAAATACGCAATGTAAACATGTATGTTCTTTTTATATTTTTTTTCCATACCAAAATGAAGGCCAAGTAAAAATTGATTTATTTTAACTTGAACACCAAGTTAAAATAATAATTTCTACTCGTACGAAATGTTTGCATACAAATAGTAAGTAATAATTTTAAAATAAATACAAAGTAAAATTATAAATTATCTCCACTTGATTACCAAGTCAAAATAATATTTATTTTACTTTGATGACAGTGTTCTGTAGCATGGTGTTAAAACAAAATAGTTATACATATTTATAAAGTTTTCAATTTGCTTGAAAACATTAAAATTTTATGATTGTTTTCAAGATATCTTTAGCACATTACCCTAAACAGGAAGTAGGTGAAAAGTTATCTTTTGAACAATTGCAGTTGGTAAATGTGACATATACTGTATCATAACTGCATGCTTCACATAAAATCCTTTTACATGACTAAAATATCAATTAATGTTTAATTTTCAAAGGAGATTATACAAGAGTTATCCCCCCTTTGAATATATTTGCATGGCTTTAATTTCAAATAAATCTATCTTACTTTGTCAAAAACTTTGAAATATTACATATGCATGTCATGTACTTTTGTAATCCAATACATAAGGTTGGCTATCTTTAATTTGATAATTTTTAAAGCAAATCAGAAAATGTCTTACATGTCTTATTAAATAAAGAATATATGGCAGAAATGGTCTTTTCTAAGGTCTTAACATGTATCTCTTGTGTTTCTTGTCTTATTTAAGTTCACTTCAATGTTACAAAAGTGACCAATGCAATATTCATGTAAGCTGCTTAGAAAACAGTGATCTTTACTGAGAATTACAGATAAGTTCATGATATTTAAGTACAAAGCCATTTCTAAAGCAAGGTTATTTCTTGAATCAATATAATGCTCATCATAAGAAAAGTCTATTAGGTAAACTGCCTTTCCATAAGGGTCAATTTTATATATAATTTTGTAAAAATTAAGATCTTTTTAACTATCTTTCTGATTTCAACATTTAAATAATTATGCCAATAAAAGGTATTTGTAGGCATTTATTATATTCCTGCATTAAAAAATAGCAACCTGCAAAGTTTGGATAACACCACTGCTTATAAAGTCAATGATTAATTGATTTTTATTGTACATTAAGTGTGTGGAATAAACAATATTGATTGCAGTAAAATGGTTCCTAATTTATTCCATAACTACTAAAATCTTCAAAGGCTTAAAACTGTCTTTAACGATTAATTGTGCCCATAATAAAAAATCTTGAAATGCTTCATCTAAACTACTATTTACTGTTATAATGTCCAACTAAACCAGTCAAGCAAAATTATAGTTATCATATAAAAACAAATTCTCATCAATAATAATGAAAATTAATCATTTCTGCCTCACTGGGTAAGGGAAGCCTGTCCACTGAAATTTGAGCCATTATCTAATTCTTGAGAGGAAGACAAAATGTAATTATTGAAAACCTCCAAGATCAAGAACCACCCCAGGGGATATAAATAATTTTCTCTTACACCTGGACCAAAATTTCTGACTGAATTACCTATAATTAAATTAAATTGGAATCACTTGCTGTAATTGCATTACAATTGAGACAGATGTCCTAATACTAAATTTAGCATCAGAAACCTAAGGGATGCTGAGAAGAAAATTTTATAAGTTAATTAAAAATTAGAAAGTTTTATATAGAGCTGCAAAGCTTTTCAATCAGTATATAAATTCAAGTTAAAGTTTTCCAATCTTAAGCAAGCAATTTTTGATTTTTTACTAATTTTTTATAATTTTGCCTAAAAATGGTAAAAAAATTGTGAATCAGCCTGAAGCAGCTCTTTGTTTGGATACTTTGGCTCACACATCTAATTATGTTAATGATCACCAAGTTTGGTGAATCCAGTACAAATTTATCCCTTAAAACAAAGGTGTAGTCCCCTTACATAGGTAAATTTGATAAAATAGTCTCCTCTTATCTTAGACCCTGAAATTTGAAACAATTACCATATGCAAGCAATCAAGGTAACAAGATAAAAACTTAATACATAGACGACCTGCATTTATAATTTCTTGATTCAATACCTTTATATGAATATTAATATTATTATAATATGTAATTTTCTTATTAAAGTATCTTATCTTCCTTCCTTTTAGTTAACCTTTCTAATCTGTGATACTTAAAAAAATGAATAGGACACAAAATTTTTATTTTCCCCTAAATATATTTATGTTAATTATATTTTAAACCCCCATCATAAACGTAATGCAAGGTGCCCGTAAATTTGAACAAAAGTAATTTTTTGTTTTTGAAAGAGTATTATTTTGTAAACATAAGTGTATCACACACAAACAGTGACAACCAGGAAAATGAGGCAACATCCGCCATCATGTAAATAATTTTATCATATGATGATGAAGTTGGACGCTGACAAAATGTCGATTTATGACACCTTACAAAAACACACCTTGCTGAAATGTTTTCATAAATATTGTACAATTATGCTCTTGACAAGTTTAATTTAACAAGTTTTTCTGTTTACTTATAAAAACTCTTTGAAATGACAAAATTAAAATTGTCTCAGCATCCCTTTTAATGTCAGGTATCACCAAGGTAGAAGAAGCAGTTCAAGAAATGTTTCTTGCTGTTTTTGCTTCAGTTTGCTTCATTAGTTTCTATCGGAATTCATATTAAATCACTTTAAATAAGTAATAAAAAGCAACTTACCATTTTTTCTCTTCGGGTTCGTTTGCTTTCGTCTTCCGCACCTGTGTATCACATCTGCCATGTTTTCATGTGAGGAGCAACTTCCCAACCTGGTAAATATTATTGCGCATGTACCGTTATAAGTTCTTATAGTAGGTTCCGGTCAAATTTTTACATTTTTTGACAATTATTTGACTTTAATTAATCATATTGCTTAGGAAATAATGAAAAGCGCATTGGAAAGAGTAATTCTTTGAAATAAAAACATAAAATCTGCTTTGTTTTATCATTGTGTGAAAAGAAGTGCTCGTCGAAATTTTAGCGGTAGCTAAAAGTTCGCTATCATAATTATCATAAAATTAATGTTTGCTTTAATTAGATACGGTAGAGGGGTGAAATAAGATTCTGTCAGTAGCTTTAAACATGACTTGAAGACACAAGAAAAATGATTCAAATTAAAGTAAAGAAGTTGACGTGTATTTAAATTTAATATTAGAAAACAATATATTTTTTTCCGAGCATTTTTCAATTATCATTATAGATATTTAAAGGAAAAAATGTTTTAATTAAGCACAAATCATTTTAAATTCATTAATTATTTCATTAAAATTATATTGCTATTATATTCATACTTACAAAGTCATTCAAATATTTGCAGGTAACAAAAACTCAGGTGATATATTAAAACTTTGAAACTTCGAAGTGATCAAATCAAATCAATAATTGATAATGAATAGATTATGATCAAAATTGTCATCATAAACAAAAGGATGCAAACATCTTATCCAATCAAATACCCGATTTACCTGTCAATCAAAGTTACACCTGGATCGATCACCCGCGGAGGACGCGTGGCGGTAGCCGTTAGAAAACGGTACCCGTTAACTTTTTTATGATCTTGTATATCTCCGCCTGTAATTTTTCAATTATCAAAGTAATAAAGTTCAAAGATGAGGTGTGATGATGTTAATTAATAAAATGCAGGTAAAAATTCGTACCTGTACCTGAGTTTTGATACCCACTAATAAAGAAATTATCAAGGCAATAAATAGTTTAAAGATCAAAAGGGACAGAGTTTTGTTCCTTATTTTGAAGCTACTGAAATTCATCTTATTCACATTAAAATATTTTCAAGTAAAGGAGTAAATGGAGAGAAACAAACAAGCAAACAAATAAAAAAACAAAACAAAAAAAAACAAAGTTTCAATAAAAATATGTAATAGATACATAATAAAATTTAAACAAGAATTTAGAGGAATTTGATTTTTTATCAAAATCAGAAAAAAAAGACAAAATTATTCTTTCCTTTTCTAAGTCATATAAGGCTATTTCAAAAAAGGAAAAGGTTATAAAACAAAGTCTGAAAGATAATTTCAAAATATAAGTTTATTTCTTTTTTCCAATTATGTTACAGAGCCTATCTGTCCAAAGTTGGGTATTTTCTAAAATGCTTCGTTTGTAGTGGATAAAATATTCAAAATACTAGGATTTAGCTGAGAAAATTAAAACTATATAAAAGTTTAATTATCTCAGGATTTAGGAATTTGTTTATAAGAACACAGTGGTGTTTTTAAATAAAAAAAATGCATCATCCTGGCAAATATATTTATTTTATGATTTTAGTGACTAAATCCATTGGAAAACAGAATTTCAAGGATACGAGGCCTATAGGTTGCTGGACAAACAACTTTTTTGTGTACATTACAGTTTTGATTTTAGAGTGATAATTATTCAAACTAGTTTATGATTTAGCCCTTCTCAAGGAATTATATAGAATTCATGGCCAAATGAAAGATATTTGTGTTTTTCCCCAATTCGTTTTAAGTGCATAACGCATTTTTTAGCATTTATATATTCTTCTATTATATAGTCAGTTTCATCTGAAAAAAAAATGCAACCATTAATCACTCTTTTGATACTTTTTTTATCGTTTATTGACCTTATTTCAATCATTTTTACTTCCATGCTGATTGTAAACACACACCCTGTCGATTTCATCCTCAAAAGAGGCCAAAAGAGAAAAAAAAAAGAATATTTTATTGGTTTTTTTTCCATGCACATAAAATCTGTGCTTTTAATTTTCTTTCGACACTTTATATATTTCTTTTGGGGGGGGGGGGATATTCGGTCTTAACAATCTTCACTGTCTGTGATGTTGTGACATTATAATGGTGGCCTATGAGGATATGCGACTTTCCACAAAATAATACCCAGCAAAGAATATCACAGAATTCTTTATTTACTTAGATTACTTGTGCGTGTTCTTTCTTTCCCAGTGTTGTATATTATTTTCTTCATACCTCGTCATTTTCAAGCATTATCAAGTTTTGATAAAGCTTTCTAATGTCCATATGGACAGTATAAATGTACAAGCCTTTTCAATTTGCACTATAAAATGACTCATCTGTTCAGGTATACTATTAGCAAAAGAACAGCAACCTTCTGTAAAAAGCAAAGTTCAGCCCGATCGAAAGTACAGCAGGCTGCTACATTTTTTAGTGCTCAAAACGATCAAATTGCCATAAAAAACATGCCTGACATTCAAATCCCTATGACGTCGCGCACGATATTGGTACCACTTTCCGTAACGTCGTCAAATTGACGTTGTACAAACAAATGAGATTGTGCTCATATAAATCCGTTTTGCTTCTTCCGATATTATAACATAACATAACATAACATAACATATTTTTATTTTCCAAATCAGGAGCCCACATGGAGCAAGTGGAGTTTTACATTTATGAGATGAAAGAGCATGATTTGAAGATACAACACAGTTACATTAACAATCAACAATTATAGATTATAACATGACAATGTGAATAAAAAGAAATTGACTGGGTACAGCAAAATACAACTCATAACTTCTTAGTTAGAACAATCTATGATGAATTTGGCAGTGGCTGACAGTATTTGAGGGTCTTCATTGCTTAGAAGAAAAATTAGCTTGTTATCATTATCAAGATTCTTAAAATTTGGAAATTTTCTATACACAAGTTCAAACAAACTGTCCCTTTTAGAATCATTTTTTGTACATCTGCATAAAAAATGAACCTCATCTTCAACCTCATTTAAAGAACAGTTTATACAATATCTTGCTTCTCTTGGAACATTTTGATATCTTCCTAATTCTATTTGCAGTCTATGTGCTGAGATTCTAAATTTACAAAGAGCTTTTCTTTGGTTCAAATTATTAATTGACTTTAAATAATTTTCAAATCCAAAATGATCTTTAACTTTAAAATAAGTACAAAGTTTCCCATCAATATTCTTGGTTCTTAAATCATACCAGTTTTCTAAAAGTTTTTCTCTAAGCAATTTTTCAATACATTTGTTAAATTTGAAATTGTTGAATAAGGCCATATCAGAAGTTATTCCCAGATAATTTCTTAATTTGTCAGCAAATGTACACCAAGAAAAGTAATTGTTACTATGTAAGTTTTTGCTACATTCATAGGCATCTTTAAGTAGTAAAAAATCAGATGACAAATTTTCTAGTCTGTACCAATATCTTATAATAGACTTCACAATATCATAAAACAATGGAAACCTTCCCGCTTCTGACAGTACTGCAAAGTTAACACTTTTCTTATGAACACATAGTATATATTTTAAAAATTTAACATGAAGTTTTTCACATGGTATGTTTTTGTATATATTTTCTAGATTAAAAATTGAACGCAACTTAGAATGAGAAGAACAAAAGCTGCCCCATATTTCAGAGTTGTATAGTAGAATGGGCTTAAGAGTATGATCAAAAATATGTAGACAGGTCTTAATACTAGGATTTATACTTAAAAAGTCATTTCTCAATTTATAATAAGCTTTAAGAGCTTTGTTATAGAGCTCGGACCTCATCTCATGAAAGGATCCTGAAGCAGTAAAATATACCCCAAGGTATCTATAAGTAGAGATACAATCTAAAATATTATTCTGTAAAGTAAATGTTTCAAAAAATTTTCTGCCAGCTTTGTTAAAAATAAGTATTTTAGTTTTTTTTATGTTAATTTTCATGCACCAGTCTTCACAAAACTTTTCTAGTTTATTTAATCTCTCTTGTAGACCAGAGGCAGATCTTGAAAAAATAACAACATCGTCTGCATACATTAAGCAATCTAATTTTTCACAATGTAAAGACACACTATCTGAACATGACTGAAGATAACTTGGAAAATCATTTAAAAATATTTTAAAGAGAGCTGGACTAAGATTGTCTCCTTGGCGAACACCCAGTTTTATAAAGAAATCCTGTGTCAAAGATTCACCAACCTTTACACAAGCCTGGCTATTATTATACATGGAAGATATAATTTTATAAAAATTAGATCCTACATTTAATTGTAGCAGTTTATGATATTTTATGATATTTTACTTATATGATATTTTAGGTATGACTATTTTCCATTCAAAACGTTTTAGAATATTTTTTAGAATTCAGTTTTATTTTATATTTTGCTTCTGATGTCAAGTTTGTCATTTTCTTGTTTTATTATAATAATACAAGTAATAACGTATTTATTTATATAAGTTTTCTTTGTTTATACTTTGCATATATTTAATTTTTATTTTTTTTTATAAACACACACCAGTATGTCTACATCAAAGGGGAATGAGCCTTCCCTAAATAAAGATAAAAGGATGAGAAAAAAAAAAAACGCAGACAGTTTGTTTAACGTGTATGATTACGTCGTTATGAATATTGAAAAACGTCAAAAATGAGCAAGCGTGACATTCAAGTGCGAAATCGTTAAAATCCGGTGGTTTTGATAATTTTCATCATAAAATTCCGAAACTAGTTCTACAACAAGTTGACCAAATGCACATTTTTAAAATGGTTTCAAAGTTTTAATCCAGAACTGTAAAAAAAAAGATACATTGTCTCAAATATTGAAGCAAACGTAAAAATAGTAGTATTTTGTCTTGCTTTTCGGACGTGTGACATTTGTCTGAGAAATCGAAAAAATGTAAGTGCGTTTAAATATGAAGTAGTATATTTTCAAATTTTAGGATACATCTTCTTGAATAAATGCACATTCGAAAAATATAAGCAAAAAATTGTTTTAATTGTTCGTCTTTTTATTTGAGTTATGAGAATTTCGACAAAAAAGATTTCCGACGCCAAAAACGGCCATTTTTACGTCGTGTGACATTTGACTTGCTTGTAATAAAACTGAGATCTTTACAAGAAGGAACCCTTAAGATGATTTCAAATTTCTTATCTGAAAAGAAATACGCTTGCAGAAAAACATATCTTAAATGCGAAAATAATAACATTCGACTTCACCTGATAAATCTATATAGTTCATGGACTAAAAAACTTGAAAACGTTGTTTTTCGTTTTTGCGACATTTTCGTATTACTTTGTTTTCCGCGCCTGTTCAAGAAAATTCACACATGAAAAGTCCAAAAATAGTCTAAGTATCGAGAAAAATGTCTAAACGTTTTGTACATTTGAGATCAGAACTATTGTCGTTGGTTTAATATGTTATTTAAGTGAAATCGCTTGTCGATAAATAATTTTGTGGGTCAATTTTCGCAGCGTCTACATACTTTTTTCAAGAGGAAAATGGCGATTATAACATAATGGCGCTCTATTTTGATTTTTCTCAGCCAAAAAAATTTTTATTTGGTCGACAGGTCTCTGTTTGTAAAATATGACATAAATATCTCAATTTTTAAAAAAGTTACACCCAGAAATACAAAAATGTTTTGTTGATTATGTTACGCGTCTACAGCACGAAAATGACGTATTTTCAATTTTCTCAGAACGCCCCTGTTTTTCTGCGTAAAATGATATTGAAAAGAGTTTTCAAAAAATATTCAACAGAATCTACACTTTAATTTGATATAAGCATCTTATTTGTTATGTTTCCGGCAATTTTTTAAAAGTAATTAAGGTCTTTCCCTTCCACAGAAGGAAAGACCTTACTGTATTTCTTATGATTATTAAGGTCTTTCCCTTCCCCAGAAGGAAAGACCTTACTGTATTTCTTATGATTATTATTATTATTATTATTTTTTTTTTTTTTCTGCCGCAGATGTCAAAAAAGTGTCGCGACCTATCATTACGAAACTTAGTACTATTATTCGACACTACCAGGGCTCGACTTGAGTTGGCCTGCGAAACCGATCTATTTTTAGTAACGGAGTTATCTGCCCGGAACCCAAAAACCTTGTCTGCAGATAAAGTCAGAAACCGTAACCGTTATCAAAAATCTGAAGCAGGGAAAATGTTGCTAGACTCCTGGTCATCATTCGTCACGCAAAAATTTTTTTTTCGATCAACTTCCTGGTTACGCGTTTTTGACCCGAAAAGTGTCACGACTCGTCAAATTTTTTTTCTTCAAAACGGTTTGTCCTAGAGACTTAGGACCTTCACCAATCATCCTAGGTGACATATATTACATCTAAAAATGTCAAGGTCAAAGGTCAAATCTCAAGGTCAGAGGTCATGGTACACCTTGTCTGCAGTATAGCTCAAAAACCATACAAAATGGAAGCAGACATGTAATGAGGAAAATACTCGTCTCATTTAGACCTTTATTTGATATAAAGGGTCGAACACTGTACGACAAACGGTTTTCGAGTTATGGCCCTTGACGCGTTTCGGCTTATTCGTTTTTGGCTTATAACTTTTAAACCATCAAAGATAATATAGTAAACATATGGGTTTTTTGTGACTGTCATCATGAGTCCTTCAATTTAAGACCAAAGTCGAATGGTTTAAGGCAGCCATTTTCAAAATGGCCGACACCGTAAACAGTTTTGAAGAAATAACACCTAAACCGTACAAAATTGAAGCGGACAATACATGGGAAAAATGTTCACCATGTCGAGATCTACAAAAAGTGTTTCAGGTGCGAAAGCGTAAAACTTGTCGTTTTTGAGTTATCGCCCTTGATTCGTATTTTTAAATGATTTTTTGTTTATAACTTTTTAACCATAAAAGATGGTGAATAGAACATAGGGTTCATTTGATACAGAATTAAAATACCTACAATTTGAACCCAAACATTACATGATTCGGTTGAACGGTTTCAAAATGGCGGCCAAAACAAGTTTCGCGAAACACGTTTTTTGCCCATAACTTGAAAACCATAACAGATAGTATAGTAAACATGTATACTGAAATGAATCAGAATGCAAAGAGCAACAATTTGAGTCAGAGGTCAAAGGTCATGGGTCAAGGTCATTCCCTAGCAACAAGGTAACCTTAATGAAAAGTCCATAGCAACCATACATATTCTTAAGAAAGACTACTTTCTGAGTTTAGATGTAAGTTTTTGCAACCAGAAGTGACATTTAGTCCATAGCAACCGACATAAAAGTCCTTAGCAACCATACTTTTTCTGACTCTAGGCCCCCTGATCTTCATTCTGAAGCCTATATCACAATAATTGGCAACATCTGGTCATAAACAAAGTGACTCAAATGTCTTTAGTACTTATATTAAATACCATAACAAAAACATAAGACAAGGAAAGACCTCACATTTGTTCTCTGAACAAATGACTTTTTAATTATTATTATTATTTTTTTTTTTCTGCCGCAGATGTCAAAAAAGTGTCGCGACCTATCATTACGAAACTTAGTACTATTAATCGACACTACCAGGGCTCGACTTGAGTCGGCCTGCGAAACAGATCTATTTTTAGTAACGGAGTTATCTGCCCGGAACCCAAAAACCTTGTCTGCAGATAAAGTCAGAAACCGTAGCCGTTATCAAAAATCTGAAGCAGGGAAAATGTTGCTAGACTCCTGGTCATCATTCGTCACGAAAAAAAAAATTTTCGATCAACTTCCTGATTACGCGTTTTTGACCCGAAAAGTGTCACGACTCGTCAAATTTTTTTTCTTCAAAACGGTTTGTCCTAGAGACTTGGGACCTTCACCAATCATCCTAGGTGACATATGTTACATCTAAAAATGTCAAGGTCAAAGGTCAAATCTCAAGGTCAGAGGTCATGGTACACCTTGTCTGCAGTATAGCTCAAAAACCATACAAAATTGAAGCAGACATGTAATGAGGAAAATACTCGTCTCATTTAGACTTTTATTTTATATAAAGGGTTGAACACTGTACGACAAACGGTTTTCGAGTTATGGCCCTTGACGTGTTTCGGCTTATTCGTTTTCGGCTTATAACTTTTAAACCATCAAAGATAATATAGTAAACATATGGGTTTTTTGTGACCGTCATTAAGAGTCCTTCAATTTAAGACCAAAGTCGAATGGTTATAGGCAGCCATTTTCAAAATGGCCGACACCGTAAACAGTTTTTAAGAAATAACACCTAAACCGTACAAAATTGAAGCGGACAATACATGGGATAAAAGTTCGCCATGTCGAGATCTACAAAAAGTGTTTCAAGTGCGAAAGCGTAAAACTTGTTGTTTTTGAGTTATCGCCCTTGATTCGTATTTTTTAAATGATTTTTTGTTTATAACTTTTTAACCATAAAAGATGGTGAATGAAACATAGGGTTTATTTGAAAGAGAATTGAATTGCCTACAATTTGAACCCAAACAGTACATGATTCGGTTAAACGGTTTCAAAATGGCGGCCAAAACAAGTTTCGCGAAACACGTTTTTTGCCCATAACTTGAAAACCATAACAAATAGTATAGTAAACATGTATACTTAAATGAATCAGAATGCAAAGAGCTACAATTTGAGTCAAAGGTCAAAGGTCATGGGTCAAGGTCATTCCCTAGCAACAAGGTAACCTTAATGAAAAGTCCGTAGCAACCATACATATTCTAAAACAAGACTACTTTCTGAGTTGAGATGTAAGTTTTTGCAGCCGAAAGTGACATTTAGTCCATAGCAACCAACATAAAAGTCCTTAGCAACCATACTTTTTCTGACTGTAGGCCCCTTAATCTTCATTCTGGAGCCTATATCACAATAATTGGCAACATCTTGTCATAAACAAAGTGACTCAAATGTCTTTAGTACTTGTATAAAATACCATAACAAAAACATAACACAGGGAAAGACCTCACATTTGTTCTCTGAACAAATGACTTTTTAATTTTCTTTAAACTTGGTTGACGATTTTGACGATGGTATGAACATTGTGCGCGACGTCTATGAAATATTTTAAATTGAGAACAAACGATGAACATTTTATTGCAATTATGATTAAACAGATAACATTGTTACAACTTTTTGATATTAATTTCTAGTGTTTTGAAGTGAAAATGGAATTGCTACTTTTTGCCGTGTCGTCTGCAGCCATCTGTCGACCTGATACCGGCATTTTCCTGGTGGAATTATGCAAACTTCTGCTTAACTCTGTCATGTCTGTGTAAATATTGTAACCACAGAAAAGAAAAGGAAAATTAAATTCCGGTATTAAGGGTGCAAACCCCAAAAATGCATTGATAAGTAACCAAATGGGCGGTTGACTTGCACCTAAGTAGTGCCACCGTCCTTTTGATTCTCAAATTCGATGTATTCATAATATAAATAAAATAAGGCCCTGCAATAGAAATAGATATGGATGTTGAGGCTAGGGAGGATTCGGGTCCCCTCTTTTGTCGAATAAAAATGGAAATATAGGAAAATATATAAATGGCTTTAAAGTGAAAACTCGACGCATCAAATGGAGCTTTTCACCGGTCCGGCGATTGCTGACTAATAGCATACATGGAGACGAAGCCTTCAAGCAACATTGTATCATCAAAGCTTACATAGGTTAACTTTTTAAATTTGCATTCGATCAGAACTATTTTTTTTCTGTTTCTTCAATTTGTTAACAATATGTATGTTTTCTTTCTTACATGTATTTTAAAGAATTTTACTATTTACCATTATCTTATATCTTATTTTCATTTAAAAAAAATAAATTTGTGTTTCTAATGAATAAGGTATTGAGCGCGGGACAACGGTATATATTTAAGCGCGATATAATGTTTCTACCACCTGATTTCCATCTCAATCTATTTTCTTATGAGCTGACAGATGTCGTTTAACATAAACGAGCTTGCATAATTTTAAACATGGATTTTCTTTGATCAAATCTTTCATAAATTAATCGTGCGATCAAGGACCAAATGTTCATTAAATTGTCCTTGTGACCGCGTATGACTCCACTTGGACGGAATATCGAGCTTTCTGACCGTTAATTTTCTCATCTCCGTTGACCTGGCATGAATGATACGGGAGTTTACCTCGTTATAACTAACGCTGAATTTCGAACGAACCCTAAAGTCAACGTAAGGAACAAAAGACTGTAGCAAAAGATTATGGCTACTGCCACGACCCGTATGTGTTTAGAATCGTTTATCAATCAAGCAGGAAAAATCAGCGTTGTTAAATCTTTAACATTCGAACCCTAGGTAGTTAAGCCAACAATGGATTCACCCACCCGGTAAACAACGAGCCAACACGTTTTCCCTGAACATTACACCTTTAAATTGTCACGACGCGTGGCTCGCCCGTCAACCACTGACGTCCTGTTTGTTTATGTAATCAGATTAACGGGAAAGAAGCGGGTTAGTGTTTATTAGTAAATAAAACTCTAGGATTTGAGAGTCGTTGACAGGAAGGGTGAGAACTACCCTTATTTAGTCAAGTAGAGGAAAAGAGGGATTAAACAAATCCTATAGAGTTTCCAGTCAATGTTAATTTGAGTCTGTCTTCGTGATTTTGGGCTTCCTAAAATCCTTTTTGAAAAGTAATTACTTTGTTAGAATTTGTAAACTCTTTTGTTTGTGCAATTGTGTCTTATATAAAGGAAACATGAGAAGAGAATAGCGAAAACCCTTAATTAATTATAAAAAAGATCATTCACATCTACAGTCAACATGGCCGAACGTCCGTAAAACTAACGACGACTGAGTGTTTTGTCGAACACACGCAATACTGAGTTTCAGAACTTTTATGTTCTCAATTTCTTTTGATGTACATTGAAAATTTTCAGACAAAATTCAATTTGATGCAAACAAGACAAATTAAAGTCTTCAAGTCCAATGTTGTTCATGTTTAACACAGTTACAAATTAACAAGAAGGAAAACAAAAGCAACAGGAAACATATTGCTACCAAAATACACAAATTGACAGTAAAGATTGACTAGACCTGGGGTTAATTACCAATTATTATTAAAACAGTTTTGCGTTAAATAGGCATCAGGTATATTTAATTCTTATTTTTCAGTTGATATGTCATAAATTTTAAAATCTCTTGAAGTTTGTTTTTCACAGGCGTGTCATTCTTCTTATTTAGACATAGTCGCGCAATCTGAAAGCTGCTTATTTATGATGAGTCTAGTAGACGAGACAGTTTAGAATAAAAAAGAAATATTGTGTTATTTTAGTCGGACGCGATAATTGCAATTGTTAGAATGTGTTTAGACTCTTCATAATCCTAAACACTCTTTTGTTTCCATGTACGCGTGCAATTAAGCACAAACCTGTTAAGGGTTTAACCAAGTCCTAAGCATGTTTAGGACTAAACATGTTTAACTAGTGTTTAAATTCTAAACACAATTTTTACAATCTCTGTTGAAAAATGTGTTACGACTCCTAACACAACCCGGAACGCTTTTTGTTTGTTTCCAGTTGCATGTTTAAGTTTTAAACACCACCCTAAACCTGTTCAATGCTTATAAGTTTAGAGAGGGTTTAAATTCTAAACACCATATAGAGGGTTTCAGTTCTGTAAAGATGTGTTGTACAGATACTTTTGACATCGACAACCGAACAAATAGTTTATACAGTGGGCTAAGTGTGCGAGTGTAATTTTGAAGCCACCTCTGTTAAGATTAGTTTTGCAGATAGAGAAAACATTTAGCTCATTAAGCTGTACAAAAGTTTTCATTCGGTGGAAGTTGTCAGATGACCCCTTATAGGAGTTATGGCCCTTTCAGGGTAAAATTAGTGTGTCAGGTTTTTCTTCATGTTTTTGCTCTGAATACTAGTAATGAAAAGTATTGCAGATAGAGAACAAGTGTGGCAATTCATTGTCCACACAAGTATTACAAAAAGTTTTCTGCCTGAAAAAAAGACCTAAGTTCAGAGAGTCACTGGACCCTAAAAATGGGGTCATGGTCACATGACATGGAGACAGTTACGTTAACCATAACCTCAACTGTCTGTATCCCAATATCAGATGCCTAGCTATTATACTTTTCCAGCAATTCATTGTCCACAAAAGTTTTACAAAAAAGTTTTCTACCTGAAAAAGACCTAAGTTCACAGAGTCACTGGAGCGTGAAAATGGGGTCAGGGTCACACGGCATGGTGACAGTTGCGTAGAACATAACCTGAACTGTCTGTATACCCAATATCAGATGCCTAGCTATAATACTTTTCCAGCAATTCATCGTCCACAAAAGTCTTACAAAAAAATTTACAGCCTGAAAAAAGACCTAAGTTCACAGAGTCACTGGAGCGTGAAAATGGGGTCAGGGTCACAAGGCATGGTGACAGTTGCGTAGACCATAACCTGAACTGTCTGTATACCAAATATCAGATGCCTAGCTATTATACTTTTCCAGCAATTCATCGTCCACAAAAGTCTTACAAAAAAGTTTACAGCCTGAAAAAAGACCTAAGTTCACAGAGTCAATGGAGCGTGAAAATGGGGTCAGGGTCACACGGCATGGTGACAATTGCGTAGACCATGACCTATACTGTTTGCATACCAAATATCAGATGCCTAACTATTATACTTTTTCAGCAATTCATCGTCAACAAAAGTCTTACAAAAAAGTTAACGGCCTGAAAAAAGACCTAAGTTCACAGAGTCACTGGAGCGTGAAAATGGGGTCAGGGTCACACAACATGGTGACAGTTGCGTAGACCATAACCTGAACTGTCTGTATACCAAATATCAGATGCCTAGCTATTATACTTTTCAAGCAATTCATTGTCCACAAAAGTCTTACAAAAAAGTTTACGACGCCGTCGCCGCCGGAAAGTAATACCTATGTCTCGCCTTCCGCGACTTTTCGTAAAGTAAAAAATAACGTTTATTTGTCCACGTTTTCACCTAAAGATTGAAAAGTATTGAAGAAAAGTTGTTGCTTGCTTAAACCTTTAGCTTATTAGTCTACATTGAGTGTAAGTTGTCAGATGGCCACTTATAGAAGTTATTGTCCCTTAAAGGTAAAAAATATTGTTTTTTTTCGTGTTTTTGTCATTCAGAATGAAAAGCGTCACATAAAGAGAAAAGCTTTTGCTTGCTTAAACCTTCCGCTTGTTACGCCCAATAGAAATCTCCCGTGGATCAAATCACCCATTCTAGCTAGGTAGGAACTTATTGTTGATGGACCAGGTGAGCGATTTAGGCAACTAATCAATGGGTTTTATATATAGTCGTTGTGACTATAGGCTAAAAAGCCCCAGCAGGAACAGTAGTCAATTGCATGTGGATTGAAAAGCTTGCTTAAACAACTTTTAGTTGATACAAGAGTTAACACTAAAAGTACGTCACACCTGCTGCTGGCACCATCAGAATACCTAATTATTCAACTATTCACATTCATAAATTCTTGACATTTTCATGTGGACCAACTAAAATGATTCTAGATAACCTCATTGAGAAACAATCTTAACATAAAAGAAAAAAACCAATATTAACATTCATTTAGTGTAGAAATTAGGTCAAGGTCAGATGACATGTTGACGAACTCAATAATTCAATTCATTTAATATCCTAAAGATCAAATGCCGAGCTATTTTACTTTTTTTAAGAATTTCATTTTCCACAAAAGTCTAACAAAGGCATTTGCAGCATGAAAAAAGACCTGAGTTCACTAAGTCACTGAAGCGTAAAAACAAGGTCAAGGCCACAGAACATGTTGCGTAGACCATAGCCTGAACTGTAACAGATGCCTATCTATTATACTTTTCAAGAAATACATTTTTCACAAAAGTCTTACAAAGAAGTGTTCTTTCTGAAAAAAAGACCTATGTTTTAGTGATTGGGAAATTCAACCGGATAACTTTTATCAATCACATGACCGAAAACGCCGAAAACGTCATAGTCATAAACGTTGTTAGGCTAATGCCGTACAATAAAGCCGATATGGCGAAAATGTATTTGGTTAAGAATTACTATAAAGATATAAAGTTAGAAGAGCGAAGAATTCAGCAGTATGTCGATATTCAAAGGGAATTACCAGTCGGAAATGAAAGTGTAAAAGAAAGTATGTACAATGTAAAGTCAAAGGATTTACTTTTCTGAATTTTTTCGCCCGTTTTTATTCCAGTCAGATTACAGTATTTCACCTGTAATTTTTGCTGTAAAGATCGATTTCACTTGAGACCTGTCCGCATTTTTGGCGTAATGATCACAGGGGCTTTAATTCTGGTCATTTATATCGACTTGAAAATATGATAGACCCCTACTCTAAAAAAACTTGGGTATTATAGAGTAAGGGGTCGATTCTTTTTTAAAGAATTTAAGTCGATATAAATGACCAGAAATCAAGCGCCTGTGGTACTAATATTTGCTTAAGATCCTGGTACCAAGAGGGTACATAGGTCGCTGACAACACTTCTCTATCTATAGTTAAGTGTTGTTCATAGTTTACATCGGATCATCTGTATCTTTGAAAATTAACATTGTTTTTTTGTCTGATTCAAAATTGTTTTCAGAAAAGAAAAAAAAAACTTTTGAAAGTTTGCCGTCATTAAACTTAGCCCAGTTGATAGCATTTTTAGTTAGATTTTGGGTCATTTGTGACCGATACACAAAGGGAATGGAGCTACGGGGTATTAACGGCTATGGTTGACGGTGGAAACATTAACACAGTCCAAAACTTTACGGTGAATGCGCATTAGCAAAGAAAAGGACAGTGAGATAAAATGGTAGAAACAGTGTATAACTATAACGATAAACTGTTTTCCACCATTTTCTACCTTGTCTTTTTCTTTGTTGAAATGTTTTGGACTGTCTTCAGATTTCCAGCGTGAACCATAGCCGGTAATACTCCGTGTGAACTAATTTGAAACTTTAAGCTTAATCAAAATCTCAAAGGGTAGTTTATGGACTGTCTGAAGCTGCTTTCGGGGCTTGCATGTATAATGCCTTGTTTTTATATTTGATCCACGGGTAAAAAAAACATACTCATTGCTTCAAATGTAGCATATTGTTTTTCTTCTATTCTATTTTTTTAGATTTGTGTTACAAAATTCTGTACATGCCTGATTCTACATATTATTTTATATTAAAATTATTCACATTGCTGGAATATTTTATAATAACATGATTGTTTTTGCTATGTAAATGATTAAATCATTATAATATGTCATTGTACATTTGGCTCCAAGGCCCCATGATTGGTAATGAAGAACTTCTATTTCTATTTCTATAACAGTTTTAAAAATTGTTTCAGGGATCTCTCGAAGAGACATGAAGAAACGATGCGAAAGAGTTGGTCGCTGTAGATATATAACTATTGGTAAGTTAAAAGAATACATTCTAAGCTGTTCTTTAGGGACGCTTTTGGCTAAATATCTCAAATAACTCAAAAACGATCACAGATAATCAAAATTATGACGGCGACCAAGAGTGATCAGCGCATCAAGATCTACCTACCCTGAAATTTTGAAGAAATTCAACACATCGTAGGAATTATTGTCCACCACGGAAGGCATGTGTCAACCACCATGGGCTGCATGTGTCAGTGATTATCCATATTGGGCCTGAAACTTACAGGTTCAACATGTTGCGGTCGTATCATGCTGCGCTTGGAGTAGCTTTTTATTATGCTTAAGGAACCATAATTCATATAAGAGGTAATATTTGAAATTCCGATCCGACGGAATTCAAACATTCTCTTTAGCTTTTATTGTTGCCAAATATGCAATATGGAAAGGCCGTGAAAATGATCAATTTTTATGGTCTATGGGGAATAACTCCTATAACAAATGGTCCTACAACTTTGACCCTGTTAAAAATTTTGTAGATCTTGGATGTATTTAACAATATGCAACCTAAATTTTTCAAACACATGATAATGAGCAAAAGGACAACAACTCCTTCAGGGTTAAATCTCTACAAAATTTCAAGGTAGGTAGATCTTGAGGTGTTTTGAAGCTTCACAAGTCAACAATTGGCATGGGCCCCTACAACTAAAATTCTTGAATAAACCATTTGTCCAGACTACCTGTTATAATTGGAGTTTTCAGGACCCTTTAATTAACCCATAATTTCTCGAAAACGATAAGAGATATTGCAAATCAGATGAAAATGTTTTATTGTAGTCTATGTTCCGGGTTCTCTTTTGTTGAATTGAACTTTTATTTTTACCCTGTGATATTTTTGTGCCGTGTAAAAGATTATAAGGGGGGGGGGGGAGGTTGGGTACAAAAATCTAGTTTAACCCCGGTACATTTTATATGAGCCTGTTCTTAGCCAGGAATCAAAGCTTTTGGCTGTCTTTGTCCTCTTTATGTTAGTTGTTACATGTCAATACATTTCCAGAAAGATCTTCCACTGATAATTATCTCCGCGCTAGCGAATTCGTGGGGATAATTAGCAACACGACGAGTGTGCTATAGCAGACAGGAACCGCTTACTCTTCCGGAGCACCTGAGTTCACTCTTGTCGCGTTGTTGATTTCCGTTAGGTTGATTTTGTGTTTTGAGTTTCTTCGTGCTGTTTTTTTTCGTGTTTGCAGATTTGGTTGCCTCCTTGAAAAATCATAATTTTAGTTTTATTTATATGATCACTTAATTGGCATTTATAGCAAAAGTCTTTAATCTTTTTATGCAGATTGGAGCTCATTTGCAGACTCTGATAAAAGAATTAGATTATCTGCAAACCTCAATGCGCTTAAATTTGTTCTATGGGGGTGGTAAAGGGGGGATCCCAGCTTCAAAAACGCTGAAAACGAAGCACGAGTTATAAAAATGGCCGAACACGAAACACGAGAAAAATGAATTCATATAATCGAAAACACGAAAGCACGTGCCCCATAAAGGCAGAAAACGAAGCACGGGTATTAAAAATCTCATAACACGAAACACGGGACAAATATATAGACAAAAACGAAGCACGTACAACCTCCCCAATACAAAAACACGAGACATAAAAATCAAAATCACGAAAACACGTAAAACAAGACGTCGAAAACGTAGCACGAAAATAACCCTTTACCAAACTCTTCTATCTAGACAGACAGGGTCACATGATGCATAAAATATTGAATGAAGATCATTAACAAAACAATTAAATAATGTAGGTCTCAGGCTGTCCCCTTGTTTAACACATCTTTTTATTTCAAAGAAATCTGAATGACTATTACCAATCTTCACAGCTTCTTTACATGTCTTTTAATATATTAAACAGTTTAAGGCCAACTTCATGTTTCCTTAATTTATATGCAAGTCTGTCGTGCCAGACAGTGAGTGTCAAAGGGACGGCGTAAGCCAACAAAGCAAGAAAATATTTTCTTTTTACTCTTTACTAAGTACTTCGTAATGAGTGTTTTCAATATACTATCAGTGGTTTTATGATTGAACCGAAACCCAAATTGTTGATCTGCAAATTTATTCCCATAAAGAGTATCAAGTCTAGAATTCATGACTGCACTAAAATGCTTAGCAATACAATTTTGCCGTGAAATTCCTCTATGGTTATTGATATTTTGTTTGTCTCCTCATTTATGAATTAGTGTTATGAATGATTTCCTCCAATTGTTGGGATATTTCCAGATTCTAATATAATATCAAAGAGTTTAGCAATAGCTTTGCAAGTTGCAATGCCACTGTATTTCATAATTTCATTGGAAATTTTATCTTCTAAACTAAGTCTTTTTAAACATTTATTTATTTCAGTTATTGTAATAGGTTTATCCGTTATATCATTAAATAGAGGAATCTTGTTTGAATCAGATTCAACTTTCTCTTTAAATTCTTTATCAAAATCATGGGTTTCCCCTTGAATATACAGCGTGTGTGCTTCGACTTGCTTTGGAATTGGTATTGAATCATTATATCTTTAATCTTGGGCCAATAGAAGACAGCGAGCAGTAACCCACTGTCTTTCTTCCATCATTTTAAATTGCCGCTTGTTTGTGTTGGTTGTGTCACGTACATTTAATCCACATTTCATTCGTGTATACAAACAGCGAAAACAGTTGCTTTGTTTTTCATTTCAGATAAAGAAGAAGACCAGCTTAGATACAAAAACATAATACGTGGTTTTAGAATACCATATAGATTGCCAAAAGAATTAAAAGAAGATGAAGCAGAAATGGCTGACGGAAAGAAAGTTATGAAACAATGGAAAAATAAATGTACAATGAAGAAGAAAAGGAAAAAGAAAAAACGAAGAGATAGAGAAAATCCACATATAGTCAATAAAGAAATAAAAAAAGAAGAAACTGAAGATAAGAAAGATCAAGAAATTTCTCATGCTTATTGTGCAGCTGGTGATAGCATGGATGACAAACATATGAAAATGGTTGAAAAAAATAATTTGATCGCAGCATCAACTTATTACCATTTCAAGAAAGTGATGGGCGAGAAAGTAGAAGCTTATGAGAAAAACAAAACCACGATGGATGCGACCATGACTGATGTATCCACAGAAAAGGCCACGCTGGATGCCACCAAAGAGGTTAAGATTGTTGCATCTAAAGAGGTCACTATAGCACCAACCAAAGAGCTTAATATAAATGACAATGAAGAAGTCAACATTGCTGCTACCACAAAAAACGCCAGTATTGATGCCAAAGAAAAGGTTAAGGACACTGCCACAGAAAGGGTCATGGTTGATGACAAAGTAGTAGTTAATGATGTTGTCACAGAAAAGGCCAAGATTTCTGCCAAAGAAGAGGTGGAGGAAGTTGTCACAGAAAGGTTCATGGTTGATAACAAAGTAGTAGTTAATGATGTTGCCACAGAAAAGGCCACGATTTCTGCCAAAGAAGAGGCAAGGGAAGCTATCACAGAAAGGGATATGGTTGATGACAAAGTAGTAGTTAAGGAAGTTGTCACAGAAAAGGCCACGATTCCAGCCAAAGAAGAGGTTAAGGAAGCTGTCACAAAAAGGGTCATGGTTGATGACAAAGTAGTAGTTAATGATGTTGCCACAGAAAAGGCCACGATTTCTGCCAAAGAAAAGGTCATGGTTGATGACAATGTAGTAGTTAGGGAAGTTGCCACAGTAAAGGCCACGATTTCTGCCAAAGAAGAGGCAAGGGAAGCTGTAACAGAAGGGAATATGGTTGATGACAAAGTAGTAGTTAATGATGTTGCCACAGAAAAGGCCACGATTTCTGCCAAAGAAGAGTTAAAGGAAGCTGTCGCAGAAAGGGCCATGGTTGATGACAAAGTAGTAGTTAATGATGTTGCCACAGAAAAGGCCACGATTTCTGCCAAAGAAGAGGCAAGGGAAGCTATCACAGAAAGGGATATGGTTGGTGACAAAGTAGTAGTTAAGGAAGTTGCCACAGAAAAGGCCACGATTTCTGCCAAAGAAGAGGCAAGGGAAGCTGTCACAGAAAGGGATATGGTTGATGACAAAGTAGTAGTTAATGATGTTGCCACAGAAAAGGCTACGATTTCTGCCAAAGAAGAGTTAAAGGAAGCTGTCGCAGAAAGTGTCATGGTTGATGACAAAGTAGTAGTTAATGATGTTGCCACAGAAAAGGCCACGATTTCTGCCAAAGAAGAGGCAAGGGAATCTATCACAGAAAGGGATATGGTTGATGACAAAGTAGTAGTTAAGGAAATTGTCATAGAAAAGTCCACGATTTCTGCCAAAGAAAAGGTGAAGGGCGCTAACACAGAAATGGCAACGATTTCTGCCAATGAAGAGTTAAAGCTAGCTGCCACAGAAAGGGTCGTGGTTGATAACAAAGTAATAGTTAAGGAAGTTGGCACAGAAAAGGCCACGATTTCTGCCAAAGAAGAAGTAAAGGAAGTTGCCACAGTAAAGGCCACGATTTCAGCCAAAGAAGAGGTAAAGGAAGCTGTCGCAGAAAGGGTCATGGTTGATGACAAAGTAGTAGTTAAGGAAGTTGCCACAGAAAAGTCCACGATTTCTGCCAAAGAAAAGGTGAAGGGCGCTAACACAGGAATGGCAACGATTTCTGCCAATGAAGAGTTAAAGCAAGCTGCCACAGAAAGGGTCGTGGTTGATAACAAAGTAGTAGTTAAGGAAATTGCCACAGAAAAGGCCACGATTTCTGCCAAAGAAAGGGTCATGGTTGATGACAAAGTAGTAGTTAGGGAAGTTGCCACAGTAAAGGCCACGATTTCAGCCAATGAAGAGTTAAAGGCTGCTGTCATAGAAAGGGTCATGGTTGATGACAAAGTAGTAGTTAAGGAAGTTGCCACAGAAAAGGCCAAGATTTCTGACAAAGAAAAGGTGAAGGACGCTAACACAGGAATGGCCACGTTTTCTGCCAATGAAGAGTTAAAAGAAGCTGCCACAGAAAGGGTCAACGTTGATGCCAAAGAAAAGGTTAAAGCGGCTACCACCGAAAGAGACAAGATTGATACCAAAGGAGAGGTTAAGGAGGCAATCACAGGAAGGGTTATGACTGATGAAGGGAAAACAGGTAGGCAGCAAGATTTGAACTAAGTTCAACAGGAGTTAACATTAAAGTATTTCTCGCCTGCCGGCTACATCAGAAACAATAATTCTTTCTTACTCTTCCATTAGATTTTGATATTTTGAATTTATAAGGATTTTCAATTTCGGAGATCAAAAGTTGTTTATAGAACTTAACATTACTAATAAATTCAATAAAGATAATCAAAGTCACTCAACCGGAAAATCAAGGTCAAGGTCAAAAGATGGGGATGCAATTGTACTAAGCTACTACTGGGGCATAAGCATACCAAATTTCATCAACCTAAGACTTATAGTTATTGAGATATGGGGGTGCTCATAAAACCTCACCCAAATAGTTAACAACGCAGTCGCCGCAGGCGAGACAAAAGTAGTGTCTGTCTAAGTAAATAATACATTTTGGACGTTTTTTCTTCTTCAAAACTTTCAACATTATATAAAAATTGTAGAGCGCATCTGATGAGACCAAACGCACATCATGCGTAGCAAATTTTATTGTTTTGAACTTTGTTGTGCAAAAGCAAATTCCCTCTATTTTGTTCCAAAAAGAGTTTTACTTGTATACCAACTAAAAGCATCAGATCTACAAATATACTAAAAACACAAATAACGCGCCACTTCTTTTCCTTTTTTTGAATTCTTTAAAACTGTTTTACAATTCAATAATTTCTTTTATGATAAATAATGAATTAAATTCAATAAAAATTAGGCCTTTTTTTTTAAATTTGCACCAGCGCCTTTAGAGTATGAAATTTCGAAGTCTAAGATTGGTCATTTCAAAAATGCGTTTTTCCGAAAAGTTTGGTAAGTTTATATGAAAATGAAGCTTTCTTCTCCGTTTTCTGGATACACATTAGGATAGGCGTGAAATGTGTTTCAAAATTATTGAATTTTTTATTTTGGATGAAAAAAACTCTTTTTTTTTCAGAAATTAAAAATCGCAAAATCAGAATTTCTTTAAATTTGCGGAGATTGATACTATGGGCCGTCAAAACAGACAACTACAAGAAATGTTTGCTTTTCAACTTTTAATCAAAGAAAATTAATAGAAGTGTTGAGATTTTTGTGTTATAGTAATAACTTGAAAAAAAAACTTATAGCCAGGGCATAAAACACCAAACCAAACCATTATCCTAACTAATCACAAACACTAAGGTTCTTTCAACCTCATGCAGACATAGGTTATAATCTAAGCATGGAAGTTATGATCTAAGTAATAATTTAGGTTCCAGCTCGAAATATTTTGTTATAGCATTCTATGCTCTTCATATTCATAAATGTGTATAGTGATTGCCATTTTACAGCCTCTGATGAGTCTTAAATACTAGTAGTCAAAACGCGCGACACGCGTAGCAAAAATTAGTGCTTAAAATTTTGTTGTATTTTCTATTTATTACTCACAAACAGCCATTATGTTTTTCTTGTTTCTTAGATCTGAAGAACTTAGAAATAGATGTAGATAATTCTAGCAAATACAAGGAAAGACAGATGGACGGACCAAGAGGCTTTTTAAGAAGGTTTAGACGGGCTGCTGCTAAGCGCTTGCGGGCTCTTTTTAGCTGTTGCCGAGGAAACACAACAGAAGAATAAAATACAAATAGTTTTTGAAGCAACATTTTCTTCCAATATTGTGATTATTTTGTATTAAATGATAAATACACTTATAAAGGATTTCATTTTACATTTCGAAAAGAATTGAAAAAATGAAGTACATTTGTACTTAACTGTTGGTAGCCATGATGACGAAGATTTTCTTTTCTTCGCGATCGAGGAGATAAAAAGTGACATATTCAGTGATAGCGAACTTAAATAAAATTAATTAATTAAATATTAAATAAAATACAATTTGATGCACAATGTTGAAGGAAGCAAAGAGGCGCCAATGTGGCATTCGAGTGACAAAAGTCCAAAAAGGCAACCGACAAAACCAATAAACGCGAACAAGAACAGCACGAGTAAACATAAAACACAAAATCAAACGATGCGAACTCAAACCGTAACAAAAGTGAACTTCTTCTCTGAAACCACTTAAGGGATTGCTTTCAAACTTTCTACACTTGATTTTTAGGATGTCCTGTACCAAGTTTGTGAAATTTGTGAATGCTGACCAACCAACATGGCTGTCGTTGCTAAAAATAGAACAGGGGGGCAGACCATAGTATTTAGCTTAAAGCTCAAAAAGTATATGAGATAGAGGAAATCCGAAGCATAGACGATATTGAGATGTGGAATAAGTGTACGCGACACAACAAACATAAACAAACAGCAATTCAAAAAATCACAACGGAAAACAGCAAGCAGTCTTCCACATGACCATAGGTCACTGCTTACCGTCTTGCATTGGCCCAAGACTTATAATTCAATACAAAAGTATCAAAACCAATCACTAAATCATCAAAGAAAGACCCAATTCTTTACATAAAACAGTTAACACAGAATGACAAGGACAAACAAAGGCTTTGGCAAAGTTGTCTGGCTTAGGACAGGCACATATAAAATATGGCGGGGTTAAACTAGTTTTTTTGGATCCAACCTTCCCCCTATTGATAAGCTTGCACAAAGCATACATATAAAACACACTATAAAACTCAATCGACAAAAGTTCAATTCAACAAGAGAGAACCTAAGACAAAATACTGTACGAAAACAACAAGACAAGGAGGAACTCTCTTGAGAACACTCGAAGTTACTGACAACTAGCTAAGAAACATTTATCGATTGATGTAAAAGAATCAAATACATCAGTTCTAAATCCGACACCCCACGTCAAAACAATGAATGATTTAGAGTTGTATCACCACACAGAACCGACATACTTGATCGCTGTGGTGCTTATAAATAATACAGTGGATACAAAGTGAAAATTTAACGTTTTAAAGTTACTATCAAGCTATCATTATATCTGCCAAAACATACCAAATGCAAAGATTTTACTAAAACATTGAATTCGTATCCTTTTTTCAAAAGGTTTTTAAGCCAGTTTTTAATTTCCATAAGGTTGTTTTTGAATTTTTGTGCTTTATAAACTACATTGCTATAAAAATCAGGATGAGATATTCATTTAACAATCAGAAATCTACGTGTACAATCAAATTTTTCGATGAGATGTCCATAGATGCAACCTTCCTTGTTCATCATCAAAAGCTCTACAAATCTCTTCATTGAGCCAAAGTTATAGGACGACTCCTTATAGGAGTTTATCCCCTGAATCGTGAAAATTTATCATTTTCACAGTTTTTTACTTTATCTTGAAAACTGTAAGTGCTAGAAGAAAAGTTAGCATTGGGAAATTGTTCAGCTCATTGAGATCCAGAGTCAAAATTGTTAGACCAACCTTTTAATAAGAGTTATCCCCCTTTAACTTTAAACAAATTTTAACTTGTTTGGGTTTTTTTTAAATGGAAAGCTTTGTAACTTTGTATTCTTGATCTAAAGAGTGTTTTCTATCCTATTTAAATTCTGTAATGTTGCCAAGTACATGTAGACCATGTTGCAAAATAGGTAAGAGGCTTTAGCATAAAAGATCAGCTGAGCGATTCAGGCTCCTGGGAGCATCTTGTTTCATATCATAGACTTTAGTCTCTCCTGGTTTTTCAATTTTCAGGTATTTCTGCCTTGTTGTTGTTTTTTTAGACATTTGAAATTTATCCTGTGACTTTGACCTTTATTTGCTGCCTGCAAAAAATTCTAATAACCCCTACCCTAAGCTACGACCAGCAGTGCCTAGACTATCCTGAAATTGTATACAAAATAAAGTTTAAGTGCAAGGCAGAATAGTAAGAATTTAGTGTGGCATACCCACTTTACCACTTTTAAGCATTTTGGCTGCACCTTTGATAAGGATTAATGTGTCAGGTTATGAGTGCCTAATAGGATATGGGCCAAATCATATTCAAATATGAAAACAGCTCTATAAAGTGACAGAAACGGGGCATCTGAATGTCAAAAGTATGAAAGACAAGAGACAAAACCAGTGAACACAAACAAGAACAGGACAAAACAAGAGGATCCCAGGAGCCCAAAATTGCTCACTTGACTTCAATGACTGATCATGCTTATGGAATGAAAATAATTTAGGTTACCTGACGTGAAAACTCCAATAAAGGATCATCATACCATTTCCCACTTATAACTAATGCTTTTGTAGAGCACATATAGCCAAACGTTCAAGCAAAAAAGAGCTTCTATTCATATTTATAGGTTTAATCTGCAAGGCAATAATGCGCCATAACTTTAATAGGGGAGTCATGTGACAGCTTCAGCCTAATGGATATTTTCAAAGTGCTAATTGAACTGAAGATTTGAGCAAGCAACATTTTTTTTCTCTATCTGTATAAACTGTTTTCACTCTATAGGTCAAATACACGAAAAAAAACCCATTATTTTTCATCATTAAAAAACCATAACCCCTATAAGGGGTCATCTGACAATTTGGACCCTGAAATCATTTTTGTAGATCTCAATGAAAGAAGCAAAGAGACACCAATGGGGCATTCGATTGTCAAAAGTCCGAATGGGCAATGAGGAAACCGGCAAACACGAACAAGAACAGCACAAAGAAACACAAAATCAACCATACGGAATCAACGTGAACTTGAGTTGTAACAAGATTGAACTTAGGTGCTCTCAAAGAGTAAGCTATTCCTCCCTGCTATAGCACACCCATTGTGTTGCTAATTTCCAATTCAGTATGTCAAATCCAGGAAAGGAAGACAAAACAAATTTCCAAGACAAAAGAACATCTGCACTCATTTGAGAGATAGAAATTCCATATTTGTCTACAAGTTCACGATGTCTACCGTAAAATTTCTTGAGTGAAGACAGCAACCATGGAGCAACATAACTCTGTTTCAGCAATATCTGTGTCAAAACGTGACGCTTTGCAAAGGAAATTGATGTAATTCCCGCAAGCTCTGGAATATTTAACAAATCAACTGTCATACAAAGACACCATAAGCAGGAGTGGACAGAATGTTGCTACACAAAAAAGGGAAAGTTGACGATTGGAAAGTTAGTCATCACGTTAGTGATAGAGCTAAACAATTCTCCAAAGCTTACTTTTCCTCTAGCAGTTACAGTTTTCAAGATAAAGTCAAAAACTGTAAAAATGGTCAATTTTGACGATTAAGGAGTCGTCCCACAACTTTGACCAAAAAGAGAGCTTTGTAGAATGTAGAGCTTTTGATGCTGAAGAAAGAAGGTTTCTTCAGTTTTCTCTTTAGCTATATAAGCTAAAAACTATGGTCTGACCCCCTGTTCTATTTTAGCGACAACGGCCATGTTTAATTGTCGGCGTGCACAAATTTGAATCTGGCCAAAAATTAACAAAGTCGGTACACAGGAAGCAGGTGAGCACAGACCTGAAATCAAATCCTACGTTATAGGAGCTCAGGCTGATGCTGCATACCAAATATCAAGAGGCCACGATTAGTAGTTGTTGAGAAAACAGTCACGTTCTCCTAGCCCGCCCGTCTGCAGGACATTCACCATTATATAACCTGGATTTTCACTAGTGAAATCTGCCCAAAAACAGACAACATAAAAGACAAAAATACAAAAACATCTGAATAGCAATAAACAACACAAAGTTGTAACCAAGACTGAAATCAGGTGCTCAAGAAGAATATAAGGCAGTTCTAGCGACTTTCATTTTATTCCCAGAATCTGTAAATTTGTAATCCCTTCTTTTTGGTATCCTATATAACTATAGTAACATTGAAGGGCCAATTTTACAGTATAATAGGTACCAAAAACATGTAAATAATAAAACTATTCAAAATAAAAGATTTTATGAATTATGCACTACAACCACATTTCAACAATGAAATTTGTAAAGCTTAACATGTACACACAACTGTCCCTTCAACATACAATTTTAACTGACATAAAAATCTACTATGAAACAGTTTTTTAAATACAACATGTACTTAGTCCATTGAAATAGTTGTGAAACATAATTTGCCGTTATAGACTTTAAATGAAAATTTGAAACAGGTAAAGAAATAGTAAAACTTAACAAAAAACAAAAAACGTGTGTGAATAAATACTTACATTAACATGTTCATTAATAGCCCTTCTTAAAAAATTCATCCTGAATTCCAATTCCAATTCTTATATTTTCATTTAGCCGATCGTCCACATGATGTGATCAACATTGATCTAAGCAAAACATCAATTTATCCCAAGTTGTTTATGGTGTAATTTCCCCTCCCTGATTCAAATAAACTTTGGAGTGAAGTCTTATATGTGAAAGAGTGTTTGTGTAGTTTAAAAAAATTGGCAGATGATTTAAAATGTTTTTACAACTTCATGTTTTAGTTAATTTAAACAGATTTTCAATGGCGAGGCCAACCCAGAAGTCGTAAACCTGTGGCGCATAATTAAAAGATTTCTCAGGTGCACAAGTCAGGAAAAAAGTTTCTAAAAAAAAACCACAAAAAAAAACCAATTAAAGTGTTCATATAGACAGGGATGTTGTCTCCCTTTAGCCTGCATTGGTACATTTTATTTTCGATTAAAAGAGTACAGAGTTTTTTCAAATTCTCCTAGTAGGGAAAAAAGTGTTTTAATAAAAACTATAGCACTTCTGCCCTTAAATTTGAACATCATATATTACAAATTAAAAAATAAGCACAATGGTAAAAAAGTAGCACTAAAAAAATGTAGCAGCAATTATAGAGCTACCATGAGGTCCAATAACTCACAATTGTACTTTTATCTTTGCTGTTTAATAGGCACAACCCTTTCATTAACAAGAGGTTCCCAGGAGCCTGAATCGCTCACCTGAACTACACAGATACATATATATTGTAGATATTAATGTGCTTAACCATATGTGATTTAAATTTCTGAAATATCTTGGTTAGTTTTCAAGATATTGGGCTTAATAAGTGCAAAATAGGGCAAAAAGTACGAAAAAGGGCAATAACTCCCACATCAGCAGTCAGATCTTTTCCAAAATTTCAGGACAGGTAAATCTTAATATGCTGATTACTTTTGATTCTTGCACAATTTTGATATCTGAAACCAGTTTTAAGTTATTAGCAAAAAAAATGAAATTTACCCCTATGTTCTATTTTTAGCCATGGCAGCCTTGTTTTTTGACGAATCATAAATCTGAACGATTGAGTTGTAGCATATTAGCTATTAAACAAGTGTGCCAAGTTAAGATGCAGTTGATATTAGGGTGTCAGACAAGTGAATATTGAAATTCAAGGGAAAAGTAATGAAAAAATGACAAGTTTTGTTGTTTTAGAACAATAACTCCTACAAGAAATGGTCCTACAGCTTGGACCTAAATACATTTAATGTAGATTTTGAAGCGCTTAATCATATGCAATTTAAATTTTTTAAATATATATTATAGTTTTCAAGATATATGGCTAAACAAGTGAAAAATTTTGAAAAAATCCAGAAAAAGGGCAATAACTCCTACATCAATTGCTGGATCTTCTTGAAACTTTCAGAGCAGGTAGATCTTGAGATGCTGATCACTTTTGTGTCCCATCAGAATTTTGATATCTGTAACCATTTTTGAGATATTAGCAAAAAACTGCAATTTACCCCTATGTTCTATTTTTAGCCATGACGGCCATATCTTTTGACGAATCAAAAATCTGAACCATAGAATTGTAGCATGTATGCTATAAAACAACTTTGCCAAGTTTGGTTGAAGTTGGATGTATGGTGTAAGACAAGTTAATCTTCGAAATTCAGGGGAAAAGTAATGAAAAATGGTAAATTTTGACGCTTTAAGGGCCATAACTCCTAAAAGAAATGGTTTTACAGCTTTGACCTAATTACATGAAATGTAGATCTTGATGTGCTTAATCATATGCAATTTGAACTTTTAAAATATCTTGTATAGTTTTTAAGGTATAGGGCAAAATAAATGCAAAATTTTGAAAAAATCCAGAAAAAGGGCAATAACTGCTACATCGGTTGTTGGATCTTCTTGAAAATTTCTGGGTATGTAGATCTTGAGGTGCTGATCACTTTTACCCTCGCCAGAATTTTGATATCTGTGACCGTTTTTGAGTTATTTGCAAAAAACTGTATTTGACCTCCCTGTTCTATTTTTAGTAACAGCGGCCATATTTTTTGACGTATCAAAAATCTGAACGCAAACTTTTTGCACAATACCCTAAGGAACATCCATATCCATCCATATCAAGTTTGGCTGCATTTGGCCAAGCAGTTTTAGAGAAGAAGATGTTTGAAAAAAGCTAACGGACGACGGACGACGGACGACGGACGACGGACACAAAGTGATGGCAATAGCTCACATGACCCTTTGGGTCAGGTGAGCTAAAAATGTGTCCAAATAAAAAGATAAAGCTTTAAATTACAAATTTTTGCACAAATTTACATTAAAATCTTCTTTAAAAATAAATTTGAAATGACAGTCAACATTGAAGGACAGAAAATATTTTTTTTCGTACCCCCTAATCTTAAAACAATAGTGGCTATAGAAAATTAGAAATTGCTTCCATTGATAATAAAATTCTCAGAAAAAATGTTTGAATTTAATGAAAACAAAAAATCATGGATATTTTTGTTTTGCCATTTCAATGAAATTCCTAAATTTGAAAAAAAAAACAAACAAAGAAAATGTTTAAATTTCATGAGAAAATATCTTTTTTTTTTGGCTCATTCATATCTATGAAATTAGAATTATAATTGATTACAATTAAACTCATTGTGATAAACAAATTACAAACTTATAATTGCTTACAAACTATAATGTATGCCATTTAACAACTAGAATTTCTAATTAAAATGTCATTTCTGATTTTCTTGATCAGGTACATTTTCTTGAACATCAGATCTAACATCTTTTGCTTCAAATTCTAAATCAGAATCTTCAATATGAAGACTAGTATTAAAATTAGGAACATATTTTTCTAAGTAGGACAGTTTTGGAGGTAGTGCAACTTGATGAGGTTCATCTCTAGGTGACAGATCTTCAGTTGACTTGAACATGTCGGAAAATTCCATCGTAAGAAATTCGACCTGGTCGTCGTCGAGCATCGTACCAGTACTGGCAATACTTTCAACATCAGATCTATCATCGTCAATGGAGGACCCTGGCAGTGTCAGACTAGAAGAAGTGGGTAAATTGAGAAACTCCGCCCCTTTGACAGAATCAGGGGACATAACTGGCATAGTCTTTGGCCTGGTAAAGCTTTTATTACATTTTCTCGTTGGTTGAATACTCTCTGCTTGGTATGTCTGTGCCAAAGGATCCATAATTTGATTCACACATAATATCAATTCACCTTTTTGTCTGTTTCTCTTTGGTCTTGTAGCAGATGACACATTTTGATTGGATAATGCTGAATCTCTTCTACTGTAGTTTGGTGTAGGGTTACCAGATTTATCAAACTGGGAGCCAGAAACATTATCTTGACTAACATTTGGACTAGCACTAACAGTATTATCAGTACTTTGATTTTGAGAAATTGAGGACCTTTGTTCACTTGACTGATTTTGATTAAAGTTTGAAGGATTTTCATCTGTAAAACTTTCAGTCTCATTCTGACCATCCATTGTAGAAGTATGCTTTGGCCTGATAGGGGGTGGGGAGGGTGTTTCTGACCCCACCCCTGCCCCTCTCTCTCCTAATTCCATTTGTTCTTTTTTATTCATTCTCTGTTGATGAATACTGTCACTGATCTTTTCCAGATTTCTAAGAGCTTCTGAATAACGCCTCTTGGCAGCCTGGACATCTTCTTCAAGGCATTTTATAACTCTTTTATTATCCTGTAAAATTATCAAATTCATATTTGTATTAAATACAGAAAAATGTAAAATATTTGTCTCAAGTCTCTAAACTGTTGATATTAAAAAATTCATAACAATCATTTTATACCTTTCAATAAACAAGAGGCTCCCAGGAGCCTGAATCGCTCACCTGGTCTTGATGTTGACCCTATACTTTTGTAGAGCTAAATGAGCTAAACATTTAAGCAAGCAACAGCTTTTCTCTACCTGCAATAGTTTTCATTCTGTAGGCCAAATACATGAAAAATCGCTATTTTTCAGGGGCCGTAGCCCCTATAAGGGGTCATCTGACAACTTCGACCCTATGGAGAATTTTGTAGAGCTAAATGAGCTGAACATTTAAGCAAGCAACAGCTAATCTCTATCTGCAATAGTTTTCATTCTGTAGGCCAAAAACATGAAAAATCGCTATTTTTCAGGGGCCGTAACCCCTATAAGGGGTCATCTGACAACTTCGACCCTATGGAAAATTTTGTAAAGCTAAATGAGCTGAACATTTAAGCAAGCAACAGCTAATCTCTATCTGCAATAGTTTTCATTCTGTAGGCCAAAAACATGAAAAATCGCTATTTTTCATGGGCCGTAACCCCTATAAGGGGTCATCTGACAACTTCGACCCTATGGAGAATTTTGTAGAGCTAAATGAGCTGAACATTTAAGTACGCAACAGCTAATCTCTATGTGCAAAAGTTTTCATTCTGTAGGACAAAAACATGAAAAAACGCTATTTTTCAGGGGCCGTAACCCCTATAAGGGGTTATCTGACATCTTAGACCCTATGGAGACTTTTGTAGAGCTAAATGAGCTGAACATTTAAGCAAGCAACAGCTAATCTCTATCTGCAATAGTTTTCATTCTGTAGGCCAAAAACATGAAAAATGGTTATTTTTCACCTTTAAGGGGCCGTAACCCCTGTAAGGGGTCATCTGACAACTTCGACCCTATGGAGACTTTTGTAGAGTTATATGAGCTGAACATTTAAGCAAGCAACAGCTAATCTCTATCTGCAATAGTTTTCATTCTGTAGGCCAAAAACATGAAAAAATGCTATTTTTCACCTTCAAGGGGCCGTAACCCCTATAAGGGGTCATCTGACAACTTTGACCAAATGGAGACTTTTGTAGAGCTTTTGATGCTGAATCAGTAGCGTGGCCTCAGATTTCCTCTATCTCTTATACTTTTTGATTTATAAGCCAAAAACAGTAGTCTGACCCCCCTAGTCTATTTTTAGTAACGGCGGCCATGTTTTTTAACGGATCAAAAATCAAAACACAAGTTTGGTGCAGGACACCCTAAGGATCATTCATACCAAGTTTCATTAAATTCTGTTTGGTAGTTTCAGAGGAGAAGATTTTTGAAAAATTGTTAACAGACGACGACGACGACAGACGACAGACGACGACGACGACGACGGACGCCAAGTGATGGTAATAGCTCACATGGACCTTCGGTCCAGGTGAGCTAAAAAATGAAATTAACAGTGTGTTAGTAGTCTTGAACAAAATAATTGGATTGAGCACAAATAGCTTTACTTTTTGTACTAAAAAAATGTACTTTTAATGAATTAATTATTTTCTAAGGATATGATTTTTCTTTTCAAAATAAAGAAAATACTACAAAACAGATAACCTTCTTCATATTAATATTGTATGTATAAAATGTACATTAGGCCATAATAAAATAATTCCTACATTCTCATCCAAATTTCATGAAAATATGGGGTGGTGGGGCAAATTTTATTTTTCATTTTCTATCCATTTGGGTCAAATATTCTGTCATTCTAAAAGAAAAGCCAAAAAATCAAAATAAATTTTTTTGAGGGGGCTGAAAATCCAGGCAGAAGGGTATGAGAATCTAGGATATTTTTTATAACGACCTTACTAAGTCACTAAAATGATAAAATGTAAACAAGGTAACAAAGGAGTAGAGACACGAAGGCCCCAAAATGGCCCAAAAATTGAACTTTGATAAATCTGATTGTAGTTGCTGCATAAATGTTCATTAGTCTTTATATTTCATGAATTTCAACATTTTTCCTTCAATCATTTATCAATAAGGAGAGCAGTGAGGTCAAAACAGACTATTTTGTGAAAAATAACAATTTGTGACAGTTTTCCTTGATTTTCACGTGTAAATCGATAAATATAAAATGGGCCACACCTGTCGACCAAAAATTATTTTGTGATAGAACTGTGTATTATGATTACTATAAATTAATTATCAAAAAATTACGATGGTCGAGGAATGTGGCCAATACTAATTTTGAAGAAATATGCAGAGAAACCATTGAAAATGTGTGAAAAATGAGGAATTTTCAAATTTATGGCCTGTTCAAAGCCTCAAGGCTAAACCTGTGGTGTAAATATTTTGCTAAATCTTACAGAAATTAAAAGTTTGTTCATACCTTAACATATTTAAATTAAATTTTTGACAAGTTATAGTAGTTGAAAAAATAGTGAAAATACCAGGCTGAATAAGGGCCTTCGTGGCTCTACTCCTTTACCAATGAACCCTGCTATACTACGTACAAAACACCAGCTCTGTGCGAATTCATAGAATGGGAAGCTACTTTGTGATAGTCATAGTGTGTAATTACATGTATGCATGTTATTTTAGTAGTAAGCATCTACCTGGACTCATGAGTATTTTAAAGATAAGAAGAACTCAATAATACATAAACTCACCTCCATCTGTTGGTTGACTGCCGCCTTCAGCTCAAAATATGGCCTGAAAAAGTTTGGATTTATTTGATTTATGCAAAAGAAGCAGAGGTACCAATGGGGTATCCGAATGTCAAAAGTCCGAAAGGGCAGAGACAAAACCAGTAAACACCAACAAGAACGGGACAAAAACAGACAACAGGTAAAACATGGAAACACAAAATAACTGAATATCAATCAACAACGCGAACCCCAGTCGAAACAAGAGTGAACTCAGGTGCTCCGGAAGAGTAAGCAGTTCCTGCTTGCTATAGCACACCCGTCAAGTTGCCAATAGTCCATTCAGCATGTCAAATCCGGTAAAGGAAGACAAAACAACACCCTATGACAAACCAACATCTGCACTCATCTGAGAGATCGAAATCTCATATTTGTCTATAAGTGCATGATGTCTTCCGTAAAATTTCTTGAGTGTTCAAAGTAGAGTATAATTTTTTTTTTTCATATTAATTAAACTTTTGCTTTATTAGAGATAACCGTTTGGTCACCAAACTTAAATCATGTAAAATATTGGTCAATCATATATAAAGTAACAATATGGATATGACTCTGCAATAATAAAAACATCTTTAAAATTTTAACACTAAAAACATGTTCAAGCAAGTCAGGAAAAAAGTCTTGTTATCTTTTCTGAATCATATTCAAGAGCAATGAAAATTATTCAGTTTCAGACATATCTTTACATAGTGTACTTCTTTAAGGGAAAGTTTCATAATAATCCGTCTAAGGGTTTACAAGTCATGTGTTGGCAGACAGTTTGATTTCTATGATACTTCTTAACCCTCGTTTTGCAAAGAAGTAATTATGTTTCCCTTAAAATTTCTGTACTGTTGTACTTATAAGCAATAAGCTAGTAACCTATTCACGTAACCGTATTAGTGGGTTTTTTCACAGTTATTTAACTTTTGATTGATTAGAGGCAACTATTTGGTCGCCAAAATTAGATCATGTAAAATATTTGTCAATCATATATAAAGTAACAATATTGATATGAAACTGCAAAAATAAAAACATCCTATTTCATACCAAAAATGCGAAATTTTCAACACATACACACATAAAAAAAACAGTACATGAATTTGTTTTATCAATTCAAATATGTGAGACATGCTAACTCATTGTGATTTAACCTTTCACCAATGAACAGACCTACCTTGATTTAGTGATCATTCTCTTGAGATCTTTTTGTAGATAATGACATTTTTCATCCGATTTCTGAAAATTCAGCATGGCCTTCCTATGTTCAGCCTCACTTTCATTTCTTTCCCTTTCAGCCTCATTTACCTGATAAAAGATCAAATATATGGCTAGATGTTAAAGAAGAAAGACGCTTAATGTCAGGGTAGGGTTTATGCTACTCGTATAATATAGGAGGTCTAATACTTCAATAAAATCAATAGCAGATGGATTTATCTATGCAGCTATACTGAAATTAGAAAGGAAAAAAAAGAATGTTAGTAATTTCATTTTGCGGTGAGAAAATTTTATTAGGATGTTTGATGTTAGCATGGCAACAAGTTCAAAAATAGCATGCCGTCCAACTCTAATGTTGTTGGAGTAGGTTTATGCTTCAAGGTTTTTTTTTTAGAAAAGTCATGTTTTTTTTTTAATGCCTGTATCAAGTCAGGACCATTGCCATCTCCAATTTATCTGGTATGTCTGCCTTGTTTTATCTCTTTTCTCTTGGACACTTGAAATCAATCCTCCAAGTTTGGTTGTTTTGTTATTACATACCTTTATTTCATACAAATTATTTAAACTACAGAAGGTTATGTCCCTTTATTTTGAATTAAAAATATATGCCATTAAAATATAATCCATTACTGTACTCTGTTCTCTTTTATTTCTTTATGGCAGAAAACCCAGTCTAAAAATTTGACAATGTCTAAAATGGCCGGATTTAGTTAAACAGGAAGTAGATGAGCAACAGACCCAAAATCAAATCCCACCTTTTAGGACCCCAAACGATGCTATATACTTTATATCAAGTGGCTGTGATTAGTGGCTGCTGAGAAAGCTGTTACAAAAATTTCTTCCCTGCCCACCATTTACCATTTCATTACCCAGATTTTCACTCTGTGAAATCCAGCCAAAAATATAGAAATGATATGAAAATAATTAAAGGGAGATAATAATTGTGACTTAATAATTCCCAGTTATTATAGAAACATTGCTGTAAGTATATTAGGTGCAATCAATTCCTATTAGCTTAAGAATTTCTTCCAAAGATTCCAGAAATGGTTTAGATAGAGTGATCATGCAACTTATCAAATGCTACATGTCCTTAATTCTAAATCAACTACATCATTTTTTTACTGAAAACAAGTTTTTTACATTTTTACATGAAAAATGTTATAAGTATCACTTAAGACCTTAACATTCAATAAATTCAAAATTAGGTCTATAAAAATATATCACAGTCAAAAACATTTAAAGTTCTTTTTCCTGATGTTTGTACATTAAATCTATAGTGTACCTTCATAGTGGCATGATTAAGCATTTCTTGCCAGGCGGGGTCAGTAGAGTCTTCCCCCTGCATATACCCCTGCTCTGCTAGCTGCACCATCTCCTTGGCAGCCTCGTGCATACTACACGCCCTCTCAAATCGTATGGCAGCTTTCTGGGACTCTGAATGAGCCTATAAAACAAATATTGAATAACTTAATTACTTATAGAAATTGTTATAAGATTGTTGTATTTAAACAAGAGTAGTGCTTAAGGGTTCCCTGCCATGCAAAGGAGCAGAGCCACAAAGGCCCAAAATTGGCCCAAAAATCCAACTTTTAGTTATCTGCTTAAAAAAGCTGCTTTTATGTTCCTTAGACTTCATATCTAATAAATATTGAAATAAATTTTGCTTCAATTGTTTGTCAACAAGGAGATCAGTGAGCTTAAAATCAATCCATTTTTCTACTAATCTCAATATTTGACATTTTTCCTTGATTTTCATGTAACAAGAGGCTCCCAGGAGCCTAAATCGCTCACCTGGTCTTGATGTCAACCCTATTTTTTGTAGAGCTAAATGAGCTGAACATTTAAGCAAGCAACAGTTTTTTCTTTATCTACTATAGTTTTCATTCTATATGCCAAAAACACGAAAAACTGTTATTTTAGGGGCGGTAACCCCTATAAGGGGTCATCTGACAACTTTAACCCTACAGAGACTTTTGTAGAGCTTCATGCGCTGAACATTTAAGCAAGCAACAGCTTTTCTTTATCTGCTATAGTTTTCATTCTAAAGGCCAAAAACATGAAAAAGGTTATTTTAGGGGCTGTAACCCCTATTAAGGGTCATCTGACAACTTCAATCCTATTGAGACTTTTGTAGAGCTAACTAAACTGAACGTTTAAGCAAGCAACAGCTTTTCTCTATCTGCTATAGTTTTCATTCTATAGGCCAAAAACATGAAAAAGGTAATTTTAGGGGCTGTAACCCCTATTAAGGGTCATCAGACGACTTCGATCCTTTGGAGACTTTTGTACAGCTAAATAAGCTGAACATTTAAGCAAGCAACAGCTTCTCTCTATCTGCAATAGTTTTCATTCAATAGGCCAAAAACATGAAAAAACATTATTTCAGGGGTCGTAACACCTATAAGGGGTCATCTGACAACTTCGACCCCTGGAGACTTTTGTAGAGCTAAATGAGCTGAACATTTAAGCAAGCAACAGCTTTTCTTTATCTGCAATAGTTTTCTTTCAATAGGCCAAAAACATGAAAAAACATCATTTTAGGGGCCGTAACCCCTATAAGGGGTCATCTGACAACTTCGACCCTATGGAGACTTTTGTAGAGCTAAATGAGCTGAACATTTTAGCAAGCAACAACTTTTCTCTATCTGCAATAGTTTTCATACTATAGGGCAAAAACATGAAAAAAAACCCTATTTTTCACCTTTAGGGGCTGTAACCCCTATAAGGGGTCATCTGACAACTTGGACCAAATGGAGACTTTTGTAGAGCTTTTAATGCTGAAGAAGTAGGTGGCATCAGATTTCATCTATCTCTTATACTTTTTGATTTACAAGCCAAAAACAGTAGTCTGACCCCCCTGGTCTATTTTTAGCAACGGCGGCCATGTTTTTCGACGAATCAGAAATCCCCACATCAGTTCTGTGGGGAATACCCTAAGGTACCATCAGACCAAATTTGGTATGAATCTGTTTAGCCGTTTCAGAGGAGAAGAAGTTTGAAGAAAAGTCAACGACGACGGACGACGACGACGGACGACGACGGACGCCAAGTGATGGCAATAGCTCACATGGCCTTTGGCCAGGTGAGCTAATAAAGGAAGGGGATGATGGGATAATTTCGTGATTGTCCATTTGAATTTTCAGTGAACTATGATTCAGGCAAACAATTGTTTGTGAACTGTGATGAGGGCATTGTCTGTGAACCGTTCTCAGCTAAAAACAATTTTCCGTGATTGGTGCCTCCACAGATCTATACAATGGCAATATTTCCTGTGAACTGTGATTTGGGGAATCTTCTCAAATATTTGCTAATTTCCTGTGAAATGTTAAAACCCAAATTTTATTTTCTGTGAACCATGATCAGGACCCCCCATCAGCTGGGCCCCCATAAATTTGTGAATATGAAAATGGCCACACTAGTCCACCCAAATTATTTTGTAATAGAAATGTGTATTAAATGTAATAAATTAAATATCAAAAAATTATGATGGTTGGTGAATGTGGCCAATACTCATTTTGACAAAATATGACCAGAAAACAGTGAAAATATGTGAAAAACGAAGAATTTTACAATTTATGGCTTGTTTGAAATGCCATGACTATTTCTGTGATTTAAATATTTTGTTAAATCTTACAGATATGAAAAGTTCAGATATTCCTTCACTCATTTTGTTTAAATTTACAAAGAGTTGAAGTAGTTTGAAAATCAGTAAAAATACCAGGCCGATTTGAGGTCTTCATGGCTATGACCTATTTAACCTAACTTAAAATCAATAGGGTTCTTCCTTTCATGAAGTAAAAATGTTTGAAAGTTTCATGAATTCAATCAAAGTGTTCAAATTTCAAAATAACAGTCCAGAAACCATTTTGGGACAGCCTGATGAACAGACAAATAGTTGAATTCTATACATTTAACAATTCAACATTAAAATGAATATTTTCTATTTGAGATCACACAGTTTACAAAAGTGTGTGATGATTGAATATAGAGAATTAGATTATCCAGAATATTACTGTGTGCTTTAGAAGGAAAAAATATCATATGAAAAAAAAGGTACTGTAGCAAACCATAAGTATTGTTATAGATGTATAGCTGCCACAATTAAACAAAATTGAAAAGCAACGCTAAATCTGAGCATACCTAAAAGGGAAACTTGATCTTTGTAAATGTTATACTTGTACTAGTTATAATCAATGGATTTTTGGAGAATTTAAATATATACCTATGGAAAAAAGAAACTGTGCATCACATGAAAAATCACAAATTCAATATTTTATCTAATATATATCTGATGCATTTTATCAAACAAGTATTACTCTATTTTATTCACAAGGTTGGGCGGAGCTTAAATTTCTCAGTGTTTTAGGTAAGGTTTAAACGAAGAACCCAGAAATAATTGACCCGTGACCAACCCGGTCAATAAAATAGAGTAATATTGCGAAATCATTTTCCTAAAGATCTTGACAAAAAATTTCATTTATAACCCCTAAGCAGTTTGAAATCAGGTAGTGTCAATCTGGAATTCACAAAATCACACTTTAGAAACAAGGCACATTTTTGAAATTATGTTATATATCTCAGTTGATTTTTACCAAAAAACTTCTCATTCTAGTGGTTGAAAGTTAACACCTTAAATTTTAAGTAAAAATTTTGATTTTTCATTTTTGGGGTTAAAAAGTGGGGTTTTTTTTAATCTCAGAAACTGGAATTAAATTTCTTTTCAGATTTTTACCTCCAAAATCTGCACTATCCACTTGACATTCTGTAAAAAATTCCACCCAATAGCATATTTTTTACGATTTTCTGGTTAGAAGAAATTTGGATACAATTAATTTCCGACTGGCATACAGAGTTTCTTTTTCCATGAGTATATAAATAACCAAATATGAATTTTACAGAGTTTTTACATGATTGGCTTTCTTTGGAAATTTTTCAGATTGGTTCTGAATTGCAAGCATTATATTTTTAATCTTGGGCCAATGCAAAACGATGAGCAGTGACCACTGGTCACATTGAAGGCTGCTGGCTATTTTCATTGTTGATTTTTTAATTGCCACTGACATATGTAGGTTGTGTTGTGTACATCTATTTCAAGTGTCATTATCTTCTATTGAAAATAAACCTTTTCATTTAAATAACTTTTCTCAAGAAGGCCAGATGGAAAGCAATTTGATCAGCTTACTTGCTCATTGGTGTCCTTTTCCACAAAGTTCACTTTTTAACATGTCTTTGCCACATTGACTTGTTTTGTCTTTACTATCTTTACTATTGGACATTTGAGATTGATAATTCCAAATGGAAATTTATTTCTAACATTTAAATTTTTATTTTATTTATTATTCTTCTTACCTCAACAACCTTGAGTCTTTGTTCATAATACGGCCTGGCCTTTTCCACACAGTTTCCCAATCTTTTAGCTAAAACATTGAGTTTGTGTGTTGTATCTGATAACGTCTGCCTAAATACAGCTCTCTCATCCTAAAATATAAGAGAATTGTAATACCATGATTGCATAATGAAATGATGACTCGTTTACATGTGCATTGTATTATACTAAAATTTTAACTAATGAATACTTCAAATAAAGGATATGCTATTATACTTTTTTTCTATTTTACCGTGTATTGTATCCCTATTTAGATGTAAAACCTTGTTGTTAAAATTTAAGTGAAAATCTTTCATGCCAATATTTGTTGTGATCAACCTAATAACCTAAATAAAACTGCCAATACAATATGAAAATACAATTATAACTGTGGCAACATACAGTTACCAAAAGTTAACATTACAGAAACACGGTATATAAGACACCTTTATTGGTTACTAGTAGTCAATGGCTAACTTTTTGTAATGCATAAACCCTGTAAAATTTGTGCTTTTGATTTGTTATTCATGATTTTAATTTTTACTACAAGTTTCTTTGAAGTACATGTACATGTATAAGCATGTAAAATGCAGCTTTTGGTTTGTCATTTGAACTTGTAATTTTTATTATTTTGAAAACAATTTTTCATTAGCTAGGACTGTCAAATTAGCTTGTAGCTACACACAAAGACTGTTCATGGGTATTACTCTATTATATTGACCGGGTTGGTCATTGGTCAAATATTTCGGGAGTCTTCGATTAAATCATACCTAAAACACTGAGAAATTTAAGCTCCGCCCAACCTTGTGAATAAAATAGAGTAATATATGCATGCAAAAAAAATCCTGATACAAAACAATGATTTGGAGTCCTATTATTTATACATAAATTTACATGCACTGTGGACATGGCAGATTCATTTATTTTTGTGGGTTCCAATTTTCATGGTTTGTTGAGAGAGGATCAGTTTGCAGTTTCTTTATTTAATGGATATAGTGTATGCTGCAGGATACAGATAAATGTTAAATTTCCTTTTCGTTGAGTATCAACATGATCAAATTTATCCAAGAAAACTACAAAATTTAATTGATACCCTATGGAAAAAAATGTAACCAGTAGAAAATGTAATCAATTATGATTACCCCATCCCTGGTAACCACAGTATATTACATGTTCAACTTACATCAAGCTCTAGCTCAAGTTTGTTGATGTCATCTGAAGCTTTATTTAATTTCTCTAACTCATCCTACAAAATAATATACAATAATGATACCTCATTACATGTAATAACAAAAAATACACTACATGTAGGTTAGGGGGGGGTAGCTACAATAACATAGCTCCTTTGTCATCACTGAATGGGCGGAGCTACAATGCGGTCCCATTACTCGTAACGGAGCAACGCTGAAAGCAAAATCACACTGGGCGCAATTCAATCCATTAGACGTCAATTTTGGTATTTAAATACAATGTATTGCTTAAATTATTTTAATGACGAATTCAGTTTAAATTTTCCGACATTAAGCACAGATTAAAAGATTTTCGTGAAAATATCACTTTTTGAAGTATCTTGATCCTGAACTTTATAATGAAGTTCAGGATCAGAATTTTGAAAAGGTTGGTTTTCTAACAAATTAATATTATATTAAATTTACCAATCAGTGTTCTCCCCAGGCCATTATAGCACCGTGGGCCCGCGGTGCTATAATTTCAGCCGCGGTGCTATTAATGTTACCGCGGTGCTATCGTGTATTGCCGCGGTGCTATCGTTTTTCTTCAATTTTAGTTTTTTGTCCCACATTTTTAAAATCTCATTTGGTTTTCATCACTTCTTCACTTGCCTTGATTGTTAAACTGTTTATTTAAGGGATTAACTCGGGTAATTCACAAAGGAAGCCATAAACTTGTCATAATTAGCCCCCAAGCCAGGGCAGTTAAAGGTGTAGAACATCGAGACTTCAAAGGATTTTGCCGTCGGCAATCAATCATGAGTTAATCTCTTATCCCATTCCAAAATCTTGTGTCATTATTTAAATGTTACAATTAACTATCATTTATGATTAGAACTGTTTGAATTTTGTAATATATTCTTGTTTTAAGACTAGATTGTAGATTGAAAAGCCACAAAAAATCGATTTTTTAGAAATATTTATTCATGACATAAAGGTACAGAGTTATTTCCCCTTAAAATTATTTATTTTCATTTTTTAAGCTAATAACTCATATTTGTAGCAAAATATGTTCTACTTACAATTATAAATTATTAGTTAAGGTTATCAATAGCCAGTTTTCTTTTTCTTTTAAAAACAACAATCTTTTTGGATGTTTGTTTTAAAAACTACACTTCTTCAAATATCTAATCATTTATTAAGTAGTTATAAATTGTCCTTCAAATTAGTGAAATGTGTCTTTGACTCATGTAGAATGAAATGCTTACTGATAGGAAGCAACACTGGGTGTAATGAGAACCAGTCTCTGTTGAGAAAGTCAAGTAGTACTTTATCAAGGTTCTAATACTTACATTCAGTTTTGGAATTTAGAGATGAGAAGTTTTTATATGGTAATTAGAAATCAGAAGTTTTTATTATTAAATAGTGACAGTATACATTTATAAAAACAGATACAGATAAACAACTTTCCATGAAATAACGCCGCGGAAAGTCCCATGTTCAAAAATCTCGCCACGCGTTACCACAGTGCTATCAAAATTTTCTGGGGAGAACACTGCCAATGACTCCTGACCAAAATTTTTATTAACTCAATGTTATTTAGAGTGTATATTGGTATCTTCGAACCATCTTGAAACTTTGTTTGAGTTGGAAAAAGAAATTCGATTTGCTCCATTTCGAGTAATGGGTCCGCATTGTAGATGTCAAAGGAGCTTCATTATTGTAGCTAGGAGGGATATACAAAATCATAACTTATTGATGAAAAATGATTTTTTTTTTGTGAATATAAGGCCTAACAAAACTGCACATTTTGATAAAACTATGTCATATACAATGTATGTAGTTGAAAATTAGGTCACTGGGTGAAAATGTCATATGTGTAAAAAAAATTTCTGTATTGGACACTATTTGTACTTGTATTCTTGGATCTAAGGCTTCTTCTGAGACTTCTGAAGTTAATGGAGAAAGTCGACTACTCCTTTCCATATCCATTTACAGATAGTACTCATCACTGCAAGTTTAAATTTATGAGGATCGTGATGGAAACTTTGTTTATTTTTTTCTGAAAATAAACCGAGTATACTAAAACCCTGAACTATTGTCCTGGTGCTGTTTTAGAATAGCGAAACCAAAACTTTATAAATAAAATAATTTATTTAAAATGAATAATGTGATAAGTTAGGTCTCTTACTTGACACTTTTAATGACTGTCCATGACTCAATTTATCACAAAAAAATAAATATCATATTTACCGCTGGAGGAAAAACATAGAATTACATCTATGATATATACTTATGGAATATTTTGGGGGATTTTTAAGATTAAAAAAAACCCCAAACAATATAGAATTGTATTTTGTAATACATAAAGAGTGAGTAAAAAGGCCTCACTCACTCACTCACTCACTCACTCACTCACTCACTCACTCACTCACTCACTCACTCACTCACTCACTCACTCACTCACTCACTCACTCACTCACTCACTCACTCACTCACTCACTCACTCACTCACTCACTCACTCACTCACTCACTCACTCACTCACTCACTCACTCACTCACTCACTCACTCACTCACTCACTCACTCACTCACTCACTCACTCACTCACTCACTCACTCACTCACTCACTCACTCACTCACTCACTCACTCACTCACTCGAAATCAGAAATAGATCTCTTTTTATTTCAGTGTGTTCACGATTTTTCTGCAGCCAGTGGTGGATCCAGAAAATCTGAAAAGAGGGGGCCCACTGACTGGCTTAAGAGGGGGCCCCACTTAGGTCACGCTTCAATGATTTCCTATATATTCAACCAAATTTTTCCGCCAAAAGGGGGGGGCAGGCCCCCCAGGCCCCCCCTTGGATCCGCAGCTCAAGTTGAATCTTACATTTGAAACTGGATTTTGGTTATTGAGTTTTCATTTGATTAATAAACGATCTTGAACATTAATTGCAAGTTTTTAAAACTTACTACAATGTATGTAGAAATCATTTTATTTAAAGTTATTTTTTTTTTATATATCTTATACACATTAGTTCAGGGAACAGCTCAAGGTATAGTTCATATGATGTAATTAAAAAACACACACATGAAGATAAAAATGGGAATCACAAAAAAATACCTTCCAAAATTCCGTGTCTGTAGAATTCCTAGTCTCCATTGCATGTGTTTTTACTGCCACTTACAACTTTATGATCAAATGAATGACATATATTATTCTTCCTGAATCTTTAGAAAGCCTAAAATTCATTCAGCCTAAGCTAAGAAATTGCAGTTTTTTTCTCAATTTAGAACTGAGATAATTAAATTTTCTAAGTATAGAAGTATAAAAATATTGTCTTAGACTCAAAAATAAACCAATACATTCTCACAGACTACATGACATAGTTTCAAACGCTCATTGAGTAATTTTTACGACAAAGAAACGGGGTTGTAAATATCCTTTTAATAATTTCTTGTTGGTTACAAGCTGTTCAAAATAAGTTTTTCAAGTTGAAAAAAATCCTTGTTCAGGCATTTTTTCGCGCACCTGCAAGATATGGTCGGGACATTAATTACTTGTTTTAAAAACTCCTAAACGGATGTCCAACTGGATACCAAATTATTTTGCCCAAGAGCTACGAAAACAATTGGGTAACAAAATCACCGGAATTTTCTTTGGCATCGATTGGTGACGTTTTATCATATGATTTGCAATAAATTATGTAGAATAACATTATAAGCTACTACTTTGACAAGACCGGTTTTTAAGTATTCGGTTCCTTGAAAAATTGGGTAAGATTATATACATGTATCTGAATGATCGACATCTTTGACAAATTATGCATTGCTCACTTACCCATCAAACTTGCAAAAATCATCATGATCATGACCACTCTCCAACAAATCACTGACACTATGCTGTTGGATAAAGTTAAGAGTTACACATATGTTAGCTTGAATGTTTAATTAACTGTCCTCTAATATGATGCAGGTTAAACCTGTGACGCTCCCGAAGTTTGAACGTATCCTTAAATATTTTACAAGCTAAAATAAGTTTTCAAATGTTTATTGGGCAATAAATTGAAACAAATTCTTATTCGAAAATAAAAACAAAGTAGCTTTTCTTGTGGGTCCTTTGTGCGCTTAATGACGTCAGGAATTTTCAAAGAAAAAAGCGTTAAAAAGACGCAGAAAGTCCGGGAGACCGCGCGTGATTTACCGGACGTTGAAGGAAAATTGAGCCCATAGTACTACTAGAATATTGACATTTCTACCATTATCGCTCCCTTCGGGAGCGTACAAATATGACACAAATATGCATTGATCTGTTGATGTCTGGAATCATAACTTGTAGATTATATAATTGAACAAATGTCATGGGCCTCATGCATGGTCACCAGGCTTGAGGGAGAGTATTTTTGGATATTTGGTTCTGAAAATTGGGTAAACACAGGGCTGGCAATTTTTTAGCTGCATGCGTGAGATTCAACGAAAAAATGAAAGATCAAAGAAAAAAATTAAAGATGAAAGAAATTTGCTGCCAAATTGCCGACTAGATGCATGAGTCTCACATGAGTTGCTTGACACTTGACAGGTCTGTAAACCAGAGTTGGAAATAACTGCCTGCCCGCCAGCCCGAGACTGGTAACTTTTTGGAAGGGCTGGTTAAAATTCATCAAAATTTGACTGGCTATATACATGTAGCAAAAACAGGTAGAATTTCAATTCAGGGCTGGTTACTTTTTCAGCGAATTTCCTACCCTGCTGTAAACCCCTGAATCAGAGGAATACCGGTTGTACATGTGATGCTCCCTCAGGGAGTCAAAATCGTCTGACTTTTTCAACCATCTCCCATCCTCCTGATTCTTTGTGATCAATTTAAATTAAGATATTCATTCTTTAATAAAATAAGTCTGGTGTTTCAGGGTTTTGTCAATAAGGTATAAGTCAATTTTACCTGGGTAAAAGTATTAATTAAACTTTTATTGTCCTCATTGACCAAATGATTATACAATGTAATAACGGTTTGAGATTAATCAGTGAAGCCAGGTAGAATTGGCACATGTTGTTCCTGTCAACATGAAAATGCACTTTGGATGGACGTTAACAATCTCACTTTTTTGTCCAATCTCCAGCCAAAAAAAATCTGAATATCCAGCTTTGACAAGAACAAGTAGAATCCATCACATGTATGAGTACCAATTGAATCCCATTCGCACAGTGTCATTTTGTGCCTAGTGGTTTCATACTCATATGTGAGTTCTTTCGACCCTATTTTAATTAGACTGAACATTGTAAATAGAATTTACATAGAAAGGTGAGTTAATAAAAAGAATTTTAGTATTTTTATGTATGAATCAAATAAATGACAAACCCCTCAAAATAGATATCAGGTTCTAAATTTTTTTGTCATATTTATTTCATACAAAGTTTTATCAAGTTTACATATAGTTTAGCATGTTAAGGGCAGGGTTTGTTAAATTCGTAAAACATTGACTGGCTATCGAGCAATTCTGCATTTTAAGTTAAAAAATGTATTCAAGACTGGTACAAATTTATATTGTTTCAGTGAATTATAGAAATTGCCCTTGTTGTGTTTGTATAATGTGTTTGCATAGCTTAAATTCATATATGCTGTACAGCTACAATACTTGTCTACAGTGTATATTGTGATAAATCATTGATATCATGCTCTACAGCCTGACAGCTTGTTCACTTGTAACAATTCAAGTGTCAGATTTATTGCAAGTGTTCACAGTTTATAACCAGGCAAATGTATTTGAATGTATTGAATTTTCAGTTCTTTTTAGACTATTCACTTAAAAACAAGGAAGAAAATTACAAACGTAAACACTTATAAGATACAAGTAAGCTTTGGATTTTAACATTTTAAGATAACCTTCATGACCTTGAATTTAAATCTTTTTATGATAATCTTGAAGCCTCTGAACTCTAAGTTCTTTGTGATATCAAGACACTGAACTTCAGTCTGACTGTAAATGCTTTTTAAGACATATTCAGATAAAAAAAAATTCTATTAGCCCTTATGTACTGTAACTTATAGGTGCAAATTCAAATTCAAAATAAAAATTCTTCATTTAGCCCTATAGAGGGGCCCATTGGGGGCACATAAATCAAGACATAGATACATGTAGACAAACAAGACACTTTTTACAACGATTTTGTTGATTGGACATTAATTCATATAGATATACAAGAACAACAATGTATATTACTCTATTTTATTGACTGGGTTGGTCACGGGTCAATTATTTCGAACTTTTTCATTTAAATCCTACTCAAAAGACAGAAAAAATTAAGCTCCGCCCAACCTTGTGAATAAAATAGACTAATTGTCAGTCAAGACAAAGAGGAATAACTCTATCATATACATGTATAATGATATTTTCTCATCTGAAAATGAAAACTTTTCTTGTTTTGTAATTTGTATATTTAAAAGTGAAATATAAAATTATTGTATTCATACAAACATTTTGAGTATTCCTAGCTATAAACATAATACAGATGTTTAAATGTAAAGAAATTATGGTTCAATTACCTAACCCTATACCATACATAACACGCAGCATGTAAGAGTAAAAAAAGAATTGTGTATTATTTTTCAGACACATAATACTGTGTGATTCACCCCACAATGGGAGCACTGCTAAGAAGTGAGGAGATGACCCTGTGTCAGCTGTTTCTACAGTCGGAAGCAGCCTACACATGTGTATCAGAATTGGGAGAACTTGGACTTGTACAGTTTAGAGATGTGAGTTTTGTACAAATGTGACATTGGAACATGATCATAAAGATGTGCCTGGTGTCGTAGTTATTGGTAGAATTTTTAATAACAAAGAAAGGAGTGAAATTGAAAATAGAAAATAATGAGATGTGAAATAATTGTATGCGACACAGCTCACATAACAAGCATTAATTTAGAAAAAAACACAATGGACAACCGCCAGTCAAAATACTTGGTACAAATTAAGGAAGGTCATGTCACCTGTGTTCACAATACAAAATAAAGATTTCGTAAAGACAAAAATGAATATTTTATAGTTTGCTCCAGTATGTTTACAACAAACATCAAACCTGTTTTAATATTATATATATTTTTTCAACATAAACTATTATGCATGTGTACATAAGAGTCTACTCAGTCCTGAAAAAAAAGAACCTGATCAACATCTATGCACACTTCATCTGTTAACATCTAAAGCAGAGTTCGCGAAACTTATAATTTCTTTGTCAGACATACATGTAGGTCCTTCAAAATGATATCTTTGGTTGGACTTAATTTTTTTTTAACTGGTCCTGTCTATTACAACTTTCTAAAAAATTACTAAAATATACCAGACATGGGTCCAGAAAATATGTTTAAAATGCTTGACCTGCATAAATTTTAACAGTCAGGTCTGACAGGTCTGACACATTGCGCGAACTCTGCCAAAGTTAAGGAAAATGAATGAAAAAAAGATGAAGTAGCATTAAGTAGTGAAGTAAGAATGATTTTGTTTTTTGTTTCAGTTGAATCCTGATGTAAATGCATTTCAAAGAAAGTTTGTCAATGAAGTCAGAAGGTGTGATGAAATGGAAAGAAAATTAAGTGAGTATACCTTTACTTAGTGTAGATGGTACAGTTTCCATCTGTCAGAGAGAAGGAAAAAACTCTTCTTTGATGGTTTTGAATATAATTCAAAGATGGAGCTAGAACGTACCTGGCACGCATCCCATATGACAGGAAAATTTAGTTAGGAATTGTATGAAACATGAGGTCCCAGAAGATTTTTTTTTTAAATTGGGTTCCCTCCCATTTGAAAATTTCTGGATCTGCTATAGAAATTAAAAATTTCAAAATCTGATGTGAATTTTAAGCAATGACCTGTCATGTATTATGAAAGAATAATTGTTACGCATCACACATTACACATTCTATTGTAAAAGTCATTATTATTTTAATTTCTGGCTTTATTTATTTGTGTGTTTTTGTTTTTTTTTTGGGTAGCTTTTGAAACAAGATTTTTTGGAATCTTGCACAACATTCATGACCTTGTGTAACCACCAACCTCCAGTCTGAATTACAATCTTAAACTGGAGTATGACCACCCTAAAGTCTAGAGGAGTTTGGAAACCTGTCTGAAATTCTGAAACATGAAGTGTGACCACCCATAAGTGTACCACAAGCTAAGATATTTAACAATTTGCTTGTAACCAAAATTTATGCATATTGTAAAAGTATTCCAATTAACATTACATGTATTTGTTATTTTCACAGGATTTCTGGAGAAAGAGATAAAGAAGGATGGTATACCAATGTTAGATACAGGTGATAATCCAGATGCCCCCGCACCAAGGGAGATGATAGATTTAGAGGTATCATTTATGTACTGTATTTGTATGAGTAATATTTTTATGCCCCATATACAAAACGTCCGTCGGTCAGCTAGTCCCGAATTGTGAGATTTGGCATTATGTCTTTTGCTTGTTCAAATGATGTTACACGAGAATAAATGCATCTTTGCTAGCCTTGGTGAAGAGAAGGGGTCTGGGTTGTTACCCTTGGCTTTTGAAGGTGTCCCACCAAAATGATAATATGCAAATCGATGAATTTGATTAGATTAATCGAATTTTCACTTGACTTACCAAATTTAACATTTAATGTAGTATGATTTGCAATTGATAATGTTTTTGTATCATGCTGTGTAAGGCTACACTTTAAAAAAAAATATTGCAATTGTAAAAATGAAACAATGTTTGAACTGTTCCACCATTGAAATCTAATCTCTGGTGATTCATGATTGCATAAAACATGTGTCATTCAAGTATACAAATTGTTAAAAAGTGTGTGCAATACAGTTAACACTTTTGAAATATCTTGATTGTATATTCTAACCAATGATGTCAATAATATAATGCTTCATTGTATTATTACATTTTAGGCAACCTTTGAGAAGTTAGAAAATGAGATGAAAGAAGTCAATGCAAATTCTGAAGCTTTGAAAAGGAATTTCCTGGAGCTTACAGAATTGAAACACATCTTAAGGAAAACACAAACATTCTTTGAAGAGGTATGTATTTGTATATTTTGTGTATTTATATTTTCAAAAAAACAATGTGGGAACGGTAAAGAATTTTAGACACTATAATAAAATAACTTTTATAATTCATATTCATATCAAATCTTAAAATGACCAATTTAAAACCATGTCTCATGCATGATCTTCTATTTAAGACTCATCAGAGATGCTCTTGCCCAATGGTAGTTAGTAACTATTACGTCTTTAACAAAATATACAAAGATCTAGGCACCAAACAAAAGATACTACATGTACTAGAATAAGGAGGCTTAGTCAGAACAATGTCACAAACAGAGTTTAAAATTTTAATTAATTTTAATGATTTTGGTGTAATGTATTTAACATGTCAGGAAACAATAAAAGAAATATGATTTGTCTAGTATGTAATCATTGAAACTGAACGATTGTTTTACATATTATTTGCATTGCACAATACCACAACATATATGTTTCATTTGTGTAATACCTCCAAATTATAAGTCCTTCTAAGTTATTTTAGTTTCTGTTATACTTTTTTTTGCACCTAACTGCATGATTTGTTTGATACATTTTGTATAATGTCCTGGCATGTATTTGTTGTAACTCTATGAAATAAAGATTTGTTAAAATCACATAAGATTTTTAAAATGGTGCGACAAAAACTAAATTTGAAGGAAATGATACCATGGCAGCAATACACAATAGCATTGCAGCTGAAAATTATAGCCCCTGCCCATGATGCTATAATGGCATGGGGAGAAAACTAGACTTGTAAAATTGATTTATTTATAGCATTAAGAAAGAAAGCTATAGGATAACAACAGTAGTGCTTTCCTTTTAATTGCATAACATACTCTTTAACTGAAAACAAAACATTCGATTGCACATAAAATTTTTGATCGAATACTATGGATTCATTTATCCTAATGGGTACCATTATGGTGATTTAATGAAAAAGGTTCAATTTGTGGATTTATAAACTCTTTGTTCTGAAGTCTGCAGCATCCAGATCAATGTTAAATTTCTTTTTCGATGGGTATCAAATTTGATGGTTCAAGGCCATCCATGAAAGCCATGAAAAGTGATACCCCATGAATAAAAATCATGATAATGAATCCACAATAATACAGCCATTTAAAATGTTTAATTCATAATAAAACTTTTGACTGCACAACATAACATTTTATTTGCATAGCAGGGTTTGAAACACAGTAGCACTTGCTCACAGGCCAATAGCCCTTAAAATTTGATGCTGGCTACTTGAATATCCTTTTATCCTTTTTGTATCGAACAAAATGGAAGGGCTACTTTAATTTAGTGTTGGGCTACTAAGCCAAAATTTGTAAGTTCACACCCTTCATAGACTAGTATATCTAGAATAGTATTAGACAAAAATAATAATACCATTTCAATAAAAAAATGATAATTTTCCATTTACCTCACAATTATGTTGTTTTTGTCTCGCCTGCGACGAATAGTCGCGGAAGGCGAGACATAGGTATTACTTTCCGGCGGCGGCAGCGGCGGCATAAATAAGACTTTTGTGGACAATGAATTGCTTGAAAAGTATAATAACTAGGCATCTGATATTTGGTATACAGACAGTTCAGGTTATGGTCTACGCAACTGTCACCATGCCATGTGACCCTGAACTTAGGTCTTTTTTCAGGCCGTAAACTTTTTTGTAAGACTTTTGTTGACGATGAATTGATGGAAAAGTATATTAGCTAGGCATCTGATATTTGGTATACAGACAGTTCAGGTTATGGTCTACGCAACTGTCACCATGCCATGTGACCCTGACCCCATTTTCACGCTCCAGTGACTCTGTGAACTTAGGTAATTTTTCAGGCCGTAAACTTTTTTGTAAGACTTTTGTGGACGATGAATTGCTGGAAAAGTATATTAGCTAGGCATCTGATATTAGGTATACAGACAGTTAAGGTTATGGTCTACGCAACTGTTACCATGCCATGTGACGCTGACCCCATTTTCACGCTCCAGTGACTCTGTGAACTTAGGTCTTTTTTCAGGCCGTAAACTTTTTTGTAATACTTTTGTGGACGATGAATTGCTGGAAAAGTATATTAGCTAGGCATCTGATATTTGGTATACAGACAGTTCAGGTTATGGTCTACACAACTGTCACCATGTTTTGTAACCCTGACCCCATTTTCACGCTCCAGTGACTCTGTGAACTTAGGTCTTTTTTCAGGCCCTAAACATTTTTGTAAGACTTTTGTGGACGATGAATTGATGGAAAAGTATATTAGCTAGGCATCTGATATTTGGTATATAGACAGTTCAGGTTATGGTCTACGCAACTGTCACCATGCCATGTGACCCTGACCCCATTTTCACGCTCCAGTGACTCTGTGAACTTAGGTCATTTTTCAGGCCGTAAACTTTTTTGTAAGACATTTGTGGACAATGAATTGCTGGAAAAGTATATTAGCTAGGCATCTGATATGAGGTATACAGACAGTTTAGGTTATAGTCTACGCAACTGTCACCATGCCATGTGACCATGCTCCCATTTTCACGCTTTAGTGACTGTGAACTTATGTCTTTTTTCAGGCCAAAAAATTTTTTTGTAAGACTTTTATGGACGATGAATTGCTGGAAAGTTATAATAGCTAGACATCTGATATTGGGTAAACAGACAGTTGCCGTTATGGACAACGCAACTGTCACCATGCCATGTGACCATGACCTCATTTTTACGCTCCAGTGACTCTGTGAACTTAGGTCTTTTTTTCAGACAGAAAACTTTTTGTAATACTTGTGTGGACAATGGATTGCTTGAATAGTATAATAACTAGGCATCTGTTTTTAGGTATACAGACACTTTTTGTGTTTATATCAAGAAATGAAAGCTTAGGTAGTTGATTTTAGTGATGGTGCCGGCAGGCGAGACATACTTTTAGTGGCCACACTTGTCATATTTTTGTAGTTGCATGGTTTATTTTACCATATTCAATTTATGTGGATGCATTTATGTCATGAACACAGTGGTTTCAAAAGATGTATTTGACCCATAAAATAATTTTTGATATTGATAGTATGAAGCCTTTTAGATTTAGAAAACACCAAACAAAACTTCGCATTCATTTATGGCCATATTTCATGTAGCAAACATCTGTAAGTTATAGAGTGGTGAATTTTGGGCAAAGGGGGGTATGAGGAATAAAAATTAAGTTTCCTCAGCAACTGCTACTTGCGGCCTCTTAATATGTGATATGCAGTATAAGCATGGGGTAAGGTTTGATTTAACCAATCACACACCTACCTGTTTGATAAAATGTGTCCATATTAGAATATTAGGGAATAAATTATGGAGCAGTGGGTACCAGAAATTTTATGATTTAACCAGTATAAGCAAGTAGCAAAAGTATTTATGGGCCACAAAAATTTAACAATGTTGGACCCTGACCCCCAAAATGGTGACACATGACATGCATTTTGTAGTAAACATATATAGTTTAAGTCAGTCTTATTTTGAAACTTTGTAATTATATACTGTAAACCAGGTATTTTAGTGCTGTCCTTTTTACACAGATTTTTCAAAAGTTAATTACCCCAGTAATTTTAAAATTTTGTGCAGTCTTCAGTGAACAGGCAATGCAAGCTCATCTTTTTGAATGTATTGAGATATTTGCACACCTTTTAGTTTTGCTTTATAGCACATCAAATTGCTCTACACTATTTGTTTTGATTTGGCCAATATAAAACTGTCACAGAACTTTCTTGGTTTACAGTACTCTAATCATTTATTCTATACACATGTATGCTTGCTTTGAGTTTAGTTTTGTATTTTTCTGTTTTGTGTACACTCATTCTTATCAGGCTGAAATTCATCATACTCAGGCTCTACACGATACAGCCCTGACAGACGAGACCATCGGCCTGCTGGGAGAAGAACCATTCAGGACTGGACAGGCACTTAAATTAGGGTAAAATTGAGTTTTATGATTGTTATGTTAGAATATTCGAGAGAGAAAATGGAATATATATGCAAAGATAAAAATAAATACTGCATATTGTTTAAAACTAACTTAAATGTTTTTCATTGTTCACAATTACAGTGAAAAATTTTAGAAAGCTGGCTTGGTTAAACTAAATCATGAACTATAAGTATTCATGAGAAAAGAATTTATTGGGTTTTAGGAAAGTATTACTATGAGGTATTAATTATAAAATACCAGACTCGTCTGATATGAGACTAGATGTAGAAAGTATCAAAAAGAAAAGAATATAATATTATTTTTATCGCTAATTAAAAAACACATTTAGCAAGTTTTCAGTACAATGACCTCACATGACGTCACAAATTACGCCACATTTCATCATACGATGTCACAGTTCGCAAGTGCTCCCACCGGATATTTTCTTGCAACACGGACTGTCCAAGATACTAAAGAATATCAGACAGATGAGATCAAAGGGAAGAGCTACTAAAAACTGATAATTTAGAAAATCAATGTACCGTAAATTTGGATATTTTGGATGTAGTTTAATTTTGGTTTATTTGGCACCTCCCCTGAATGTGCAAATTAAACACACCAAAATAGGTTTAGAATGCATTTCATTATTACACTCAAAAAGAGTTGTATACTATACCAATTAGCTTGGATTTGAAAACAAACATGCTAATTAATGTTTAAGAGTAGAACTTTGAATATGAATTCAAATAACTTTTGATTGTACAGATGATGTAAAGTATTGAAGAAGAAACTTTTTTTTTTTGAAAACGCTAAAATAAAACACACCCAAATTAAACATGTCAATTTTGATCTAAAACCGCCAAAATATCCCTACACCAAAATATCCCTACACCAAAATATCCCAATTTACGGTAATCATGTTGAAATTCTTTTTTTCTCCCCACTTGGTGAGGAGACATGTTGTTTTGTCTTGTTCATTTGTCCATGTTATCTTCTGAATAAATCTTGTTATGTAGCAAATACACTACATGTACATGATGTATATGCTGTTGTACATATTAACCTGGAATGTTGATTCTTACAATTTTGTACCCATTAAACTTGAATTTTTATTGAAATCCATATTAATTATGGTTTCATCTTACCTTCAGTGAATCTACTGAGCCGATTTAAATGAAACTTGAAACTTAGTATGTGGTTACTTCACCATATTGAATTATCCATATTAACAGGAGTTTTTGTTCTCAAAGATTTGTTGGAGTTATGGTCATTGGAACTTAGAATTGGGGGGGGGGGCAGGAGACAGAAGAGTTGTTTTTTCAGGAAAATTTTTGTTGAACATAATGAGTTTCAACATTTCCTATTTTGATCACTGAGAAGCTTGATTTCTTTGATTCAATATATTTCACTAAAACGTTTAAATGATTTTTAAGAGTTATCTTCCTTAGGTGTTCTGTACCCCCTTAATATTTTCAGGTTTGTAGCTGGAGTTATCCTTAGAGAAAGAATCCCTGCATTTGAGAAAATGTTATGGAGAGTTTGTAGAGGAAATGTGTTTCTAAGACAAACAGAAATTGTTAATCCTCTGGAAGACCCTGTTACAGTAAGAATAATTTTCATTATCAGTTTTATGTACAACAGTTGTCTATGAAAGTCATAACTTACATACAAACAAAAACTTTTGTTTTCAATGTAAACTAAAATAAATATTAATTATGAAATTTGAATAAGACTGTATACAACCGAAATAAAAATTATGCTAAATTCAGTCCAACATATCCCAATAAATTTGTATATTTCTCATATTTTTGTTATTTGTTGTTTTCACAAGCAGTTCCTTGATTGCAACCCGATCTGCCTGTAAATGTCTTCCCAAAACAGAGTCAACAATTACCCCATATTAGAAAATCAATAGTTTACTCACTCAAACACTTATTTTGATTTCAGTTGAACACAGTGAATAAGACAAATTTACAGTATTCATTATGGTACAAATGTATTTATAAGCAAAAAAATACTCTGATACTTAGATTTAAAGTTTCTCAAATATTTGATGAATAACTTGTAACATTCTGAAGTTTGGACATCTTCTGTCTATCCAAATGATTCTTACATGTACATGCCTTATGCACATAGGCATCTTTTATATTTCCAATCAGCTTTGCAGGCACATGTGCTTTTAAGTCTTGCGTTATTATTTATCATTATATTTATGTACTGATTGCTGTATATTTGTAGGGCGACCAAGTATACAAGTCTGTGTTTATCATATTTTTCCAAGGTGACCAGTTGAAATCTCGTGTAAAGAAGATCTGTGAAGGGTTCAGAGCAACACTGTATCCCTGTCCAGAAACTCCTGCCGAGAGGAGAGAGATGGCAATAGGTGTCATGACAAGAATTGAAGATCTGAATACAGTATGTGGATCAGAAAATGGTTTAAGGGGCTATATGATGAAATCAATTAAAGATTTCATTCATTTCATTTTAATAGAAATCAGGCTAAATTGTACTAGAAAGTTTTGAAATGGTTTTAGCTAAAAAAAGAAGAGATATGGAATATGCATATAAAATAAAAAATCACATAATAGATATTGAAATGAAGCAAAGCAAAGGCACAGTATTTTTTTTATTTGCTGTTCTTTGTCTCAAAATTGCAGGGGTCTTAAATTTGTGAACCAAAGATTCACACCTTACTGCTAGGTTAAAACTTCCTCTTGCACTAGTTTATTTTTTTGCTTGATGCCAATAATTATACTATGTGTTTTTTTAAGTTTTTGATGTACTAATGTGGTTGAATTTCATACTATGCTGCATGTAATATAATATTATTCTAAAGTTATGAAATAAACATAAAACAGATAGCTTGATCATGCCTTATAACTGAGGTTTTGCATCATTTAAGGTCCTAGGACAAACACAAGACCATAGACATAGAGTCTTAGTAGCTGCTGCTCGTAACATAAAAGTCTGGTTCATCAAAGTACGGAAAATAAAAGCAATCTACCACACACTGAACCAGTTTAACTTGGATGTCACTCAGAAATGTCTGATTGCTGAATGCTGGTGTCCTGTGGATGATCTGGACAGAATCCAACAAGCTTTACGGAGGGGCACTGAAAGGAGTGGGAGCTCGGTACCATCCATTCTGAACAAGATGGGGACAAAACAGACTCCACCCACATACAATAGAACAAATAAATTTACCAAAGCATTCCAGGCTATTGTAGATGCCTATGGTGTGTCAACATATAGAGAAATCAACCCAGGTATAAAGAGGACTGATTGTATAATCATGTAATCAAATGTGTTTAATCTGAATCTAGCTATAAAACTGAAAATTTATATTATATGTAAAACATATTACTGTGGTTTCACTTTTATTCGTGGGGTATTAATTTTCGTGGTTTTCATTGTTTGGATTGACCCACAAAATTTGCTTCCCTACAAAAAGGAAAAATTACATTGATCTGTATGTTTCAGACTTCAGAACCACCAATTTAAGAATCCACAAACTTATCCTTTTCCATCAGACCCCGAAAATTGATACTCACGGAAATAAATGAATCCACAGTAGTCTTATCTTTTAATCTTTATTTAATCAAAATAAATGTATTCCATTTTTACACTAAAAATAATAAGTTTCGAAATAATATATATGTTTACAACATATCTGCTTGATAAAAAAATACTTAAAATTTCATAATGAGGAGGTTTTAAAAGATTTTACCATTGCTTTTGAAAATAAGGGGTTTCCAATTATTAGCAAGGAAATACTGAGACACTTAAAACAACAATTATGTGTTTGTACCAAAGAAAAAACCCTACAGTATTTGATAGACAATAAAGAGATGTGGAATAAGTGTAAGCGACACAACCAACATTAAAGAAACAGCAATTTAAAAAATCTCAATGGAAAACAGCCAGTAGTCTTCAACATGACCAGAGGTCACTGCTCGCTGTCTTGCATTGGCCCAAGACTAAAAATACAATACATAAGATTCAAACAAATCCCTAGATTATCAACAAAAGACCCATTTCTGGACATGAAACAATAGGCAGATAGTTTACAGGGACAAACAAAGGCTTTGAAAATGATTCCTGGCTTAGGACAGGCACATATAAAAGGTGGCGGGTAAAAAAAATTTTTCGGGGCCCAACCTTTCCCCTATTGAGCATTTTTAAGACACAATTATTTGCATTATCTTCATTTTAGATATCTTGAGTAAAAATATTTCAAAATTTGAGTTTCAAAAATATGAAGCTTTGATATATTATTTAAAATTTCAGCCCCTTTTACCATTATTTCGTTCCCATTCCTATTTGCTGTAATGTTTGGTGACATGGGTCATGGACTGATTATGGCATTGTTTGGTATATTCCTCATTGTCAGAGAGAAGCAGCTACAAGCCAAAAAGATAGAAGATGAGGTTTGTATTATTATTTGTACTGTTTTTAAGATAATGAGGGCTATTCCATAAATAAATAAATTGTGGGGGAGGGGGGTGGAAAGCACTTCTTTCCAGACCCCACCACCCACACAAATTTATATAAAATTTATTAGAAGGTTTAATGGAAGACGACATAATTTACCCCACGGCCCATCTAAAAAAAATTAAAGTGCCATCCAATCCCCCTCATCCAATTATTGATGAATTAGCGAATAGCCCTTATGAGGTCGGCAACTAGTGGTGATGATTATACTGTAAAACCAATATCTTTTCATGACTACTTTATTACATGTTTTAATGTCTGAGGCTAATTATTTCCACGATTCTGTATCACAAGAATGAAATTACTATGCAAAATGAATTATTTGCAACAGATATTTTTGAGAACTTTTGTTACTCACAGAATCAACAAAAATAATTTGCTATTTAAGGAATATTAATTTGTTTTACAGTAAAAATCATTGAGTAACAGCAATTCGAAAAAATCTGCAATGAAAAACAGCCAACAGCTAACATGACCACATGTTGTATTGCAATCCACTTAATGAAATGAAATGTTGATTTGTGTAAATAACAAATATGCCAAAATTTAAAAAGATGTAATCTTTGAAAACAAAAAGAAATATACAGTTTAAAATTAAGTTGTGTTTCATCTAAAATGCTATGTTGTATTTGATTATGCTAAATGCCAGCCATTGTTTGAAAAGGAAAAGAGAGAATCAGTGTTGATTTCATCACTCAAGCACGGACTCATTTGGTGTGTGACAAAAATGAAATAATGTTTGATATAAAACATTTTCACCTGTTTAATGTTTTTTTATTTTGCAGATCTTTGACACATTTTTCAGTGGTCGTTACATTATTACATTGATGGGACTTTTCTCAATCTATACTGGATTCTTATACAATGATGTTTTCTCCAAGTCCTTCAATGTGTTTGGGTCATCTTGGTATCCCTATGATCCTCAAACAAATGCGTAAGTGTTGGAGAAAAGAAAATCCTTATGATACATATATGTATGTGACACAGCCCACATAACAAGGGTCAATTCAGAAAAAGTACAATAGACAACCGCCAGCGCTGCCTTCAACAAAGCCAGTAGGCACTGCTTGCAGTTCTGCAATTGGCCCATGGTCTAAATAAAATGTATATAATTCAAATCCAGTCCTGAAATAGTCACTGACAGACCCCCTTCTTAAACAAGGAACAGAAAACATCAAAAAGACAAGTACAAACAAAAGCTTTGTCAAAGATTCCAGGCTTAGGACAGGCACATATAAAATGTGGCAGGGTTAAACGAGTTTTTTTGCCCAACCTCCCCCTATCAATATTCTTAGACAAAGCACAAAAACTAAATAGGGATGACAAATTGTTCAAATAAATCTTACTGGTAAATAGAACAATCTTTTTTCTTGGTCACCTGATTGCAGTTAGAATAAAACACTTTAGTAAAAAGAAACTGCAAGCATTGAAAAAAATATTTTCAAAACATATATTGTTTCTTAGTATCATTACAGATTTCATAATTTGAATTTAAAAATCTTTGCATTTTTATTATTATAAACTTATTAGTGATCAGTATTTATAAACACTTATTTAAATAATTTTGCCTCAAACTTTATCTATTGCTTTGGGAATATATATTAGTCCAATCAAATTTGTCCTCAATTATGAATTGTCATAAATTTTGCAATGAGAAGTCGTGTATAATGAAAGAAGCAGAGGTACCAATGGGGTATCCGAATGTCAAAAGTAAACAAGAGGCTCCCAAGAGCCTGAATCGCTCACCTGAACTACACAGATACATATATTTGTAGATATTATTGTGCTTAACCAAATTATGCAATTTAAATTTATGAAATATCATGGTTAGTTTTCAAAATATTGGGCTTAACAAGTGCAAATTTGGCAAAAATTAGGAAAAAGAACAATAACTCCCACATCAGCAGTCAGATCTTATCCAAAATTTCAGGACAGGTAGATCTTAATATGCTGATCACTTTTGATTCTGGCACAATTTTGATATCTGAAACCAGTTTTGAGTTATTAGCAAAAAAATGAAATTTGCCCCTATGGTCTATTCTTAGCCATGGTGGCCATGTTTTTTTACAAATCAAAAATCTGAACATTATATAAGCTATCAAACAGTGTGCCATGTTAAGATGCAGTTGGTCTTACCGTTTCAGACAAGTCAGGGGAAAAGTAATGAACAATGGTAAATATTGACACTTTAAGGGCCATAACTCCTAAAAGAAATGGTTCTACAGCTTTGACCTAATTACATGAATTGTAGATCTTGATGTGTTTAATCATATGCAATTTCAATTTTTGAAATATCTTGTATAGTTTTCAAGATATAGGGCAAAATAAGTGAAAAATTTTGAAAAAATCAAGAAAAAGGGCAATAACTCCTATGTCGTTTGTTGGATCTTCTTGAAAATTTCAGAGCAGGTAGATCTTGAGATGCTTATTACTTTTGTCTCCCATCAAAATTTTGATATCTATTACTGTTTTTGAGTTATTTGCAAAAAACTGTAATTTGACCCCTATGTTCTATTTTAAGCCATGGAGGCCATATTTTTTGACAAATCAAAAATCCCAACAATAGAATTGTAGCATTAATGCTATTAAACAACTGTGCCAAGTTTGGTTGAAGTTGGATGTATGGTGTCAGACAAGTTAATCTTTGAAATTCAGGGTAAAAGTAATGAAAAATGGTAAATGTTGACGCTTTAAGGGCCATAACTCCTAAAAGAAATGGTTCTACAGCTTTGACCTAATTACATGAAATGTAGATCTTGATGTGCTTAATCATATGCAATTTGAATTTTTAAAATATCTTGTATAGTTTTCAAGATATAGGGCTAAATAAGTGCAAAAGTATGAAAAAATCCAGATAAAGGGCAATAACTCCTACATCGGTTGTTGGATCTTCTTGAAAATTTCAGGGCAGGTAGATCTTGAGGTGCTGATCACTTTCACCCTATGCCAGAATTTTGATATCTGTTACCGTTTTTGAGTTATTTGCAAAAAACTGTAATTTGACCCCTATGTTCTATTTTTAGCCATGGCGGCCATGTTTTTCAACGAATCAAAAATCCCCACGCTAGTTTTATACTACCTATGCTAATAAACAACTGTGCCAAATTTAAAAGCCATTGGACTTATGGTGTTAGAGGAGTTAACGTTTGAAAAATGTTAACGACGACGGACGACGACGGACGACGGACGACGACGGACGCCAAGTGATGGCAATAGCTCACATGGACCTTTGGTCCAGGTGAGCTAAAAAAAACAGTATGTAAAAAAAAGAAAAGAAATGTTGTTAATATTTGAATTTATCGGCAATTACCACATTTTTGCTTTGATGTATGCCGCTGATAAACCTGTATCATGAACAGGTATGTTTCACCTAATTTATGGAGTCAGTACATTGACATAGCACTATTAACACCTGTCCGCACAAAAAAAATAGTTCCCATAAAAACATTGAAAAAACATTATTAAACACACAAAAAGAGTGTGGATCAGGGATTATCAATTAAAATAATGTGGGACTTTTTTAAATCTGGAGAACAAGTTTTATTGGTTCACCACAAACCAGTGATAAACTCGATCTCAAGATTCAAAAGTCCTATATTCTATTTTTATCTTTTGTAGAACTTACACAGATGCTACACTGAAAGGATCAGACATATTACAGTTGCATCCCAGGACCTCATATGTAGGGGGTGGTCCTTACCCTTTTGGTTTAGACCCTGTGAGTTTAATATATATAATATGTCAAATAGGCCAATATAAAAAATATCCTAGATTCTTATCCCCTCCCACCCAAATGGTTCAACTGCCTCAAAAAAAATATTTTGATTTTTATACGACCGCAAAAAATTTGCGGACGTATTATGGTATGATGCTGTCGTCGTCGTCGTCGTCGTCGTCGTCGTCGTCGTCGTCGTCGTCGTCGTTGTCTGTTAACTTTTTAGTGTTTCCACAATAACTTTAGTTCCAGTTATCCGATTGCTATGAAACTTTACAATGATGTTCCTTACCATAAAAGGATGCATGGGATTGATTTTGGGGGTCCCCCCATTTTTCGTTTAGAAATTAGGGGCCAAAAAAGGGCCAAAAATACTACTTTTTTGTTTGTTTCCACAATAACTTTAGTTCTAGCTATCCAATTGCTATGAAATTTGACAGTGATGTTCCTTACCATACAAGGATGAATGGGATTGATTTTGGGGGTCCCCCCTTTTTTTGTTTCGAAATTAGGGGCCCAAAAGGGGAAAAAAATTCAAATATTTTACTTGTTTCCACCATAACTTTGGTCCTAGTTGGCCTATTGCTGTGAAATTTGTCAAGAATGTTTCTTACAATAAAAGAATGAACCTGATGAATTTTTGCGCCCCCCTTTTTCTCCGTTGTGTAATTAGGGGCCAAAAGGGGCCAAAATAAAAACTTTTATTTGTGGTCCGATTTTGAAATTTTTATGGCCCGACCACGTATGTGGATCGGACATATAGTTTTACCCTTGTCCGTCCGTCCGTCCGTACGTCCGTACGTCCGTACGTACATCCGTCCGTAACACTTTGGTTAAGGTCCATTACTCGGATACTAGATGTTGGGGGTCAATGATATTTCACCACCAGATGGGTCTTGGGTAGGGCTACACCACCCACAAGAAATTAGGTCACTGTGACCTATATTTTATGCATGAACGACTTCGGTTAAGTTCTTGGTTTAGGTCCATAACTTGGATACTAGATGTTGGGGGTCAATGATATTTCACTACTAGATGTGTCTTAGGTAAGGTGACACCACCCACTAGAAATTAGGTCACTGTGACCTATAATTTATGCATGAACGACTTCGGTTAAGTTCTTGGTTAAGGTCCATAACTTGGATACTAGATGTTGGGGGTCAATGATATTTTACTACTAGATGTGTCTTAGGTAAGGTGACACCATCCACTAGAAATGAGGTCACTGTGACCTATATTTTACGCATGAATGACTTTGGTTAAGTTCTTGGTTAAGGTCCATATCTCAAATACTACATGTTGATGGTCAATTGTATTTCACCACTAGATGTGTCTTAGGTAACATGACACCACCCAATAAAAATTAGGTCACTGTGATCTATATTTTATGCATGAACAACTTCGGTTAAGTTCTTGGTTAAGTTCCATAACTTGGATACTAGATGTTGGGGGTCAATGATATTTCTCCACTAGATGTGTCTTGGGTAAAGTGACACCATCCACTAGAAATGAGGTCACTGTGACCTATATTTTACGCATGAATGACTTTGGTTAAGTTCTTGGTTAAGGTCCATATGGCATATCTTGAATATTACATGTTAGGGGTCAATAATATTTCACTTCTCGATGAGTCTTGATACATGGCACCACCCATCAGAAATAAGGTCACAGCGACCTATATTTTACACATGAACACTTTTGATCAATTTCTTGGTAAAGGTCCATATCCCAGGTAATACACATTGAAGGTCAATGATATTTCAAGAACGGGAGGGCCATCCTGTGGCTCATAGACACATTATCTAGTTTTTTACATGTTTGTTCTTGTCAAATAGCGGATACAAAATTAAGAATTAATTTTTGCGACCCCCCCTTTTTCCCCCTATTACGTAATTAGGGGCCAAAATAAAAACTTTTTTATTTGTGGTCCAATTTTGAAATTTTTTTTTACATGTTTGTTCTTGTCAAATAGCGGATACAAAATTAAGAATTAATTTTTGCGACCCCCCCTTTTTCCCCCTATTACGTAATTAGGGGCCAAACGGGGCCAAAATCAAAACTTTTTTATTTGTGGTCCGATTTTGAAATTTTTTTTTGCAAGTTTATTTTTGTCAAGTAGCGAATCCAAATTTGAAAATGTATTTTTGCGACCCCCACCCCTTTTTCACCTGTTACGTAATAAGGGGCCAAAAGGGGCCGAAATTGAACCTTTTTTATTTCTGGTCCGATTTTGAAAAATTTTTTTGCATGTTTGTTCTTGTCAAAAATCGGATACAAAATTAAGAATTAATTTTTGCGACCCCCCCCCTTTTTCCCCTTATTACGTAATTAGGGGCCAAATGGGGCCGAAATTGAAACTTTTTTATTTCTGGTCCGATTTTGAAAAATTTTTTTGCATGTTTGTTCTTGTCAAATAGCGAATACAAAATTAGGAATTAATTTTTGCGACCCCCCCCTTTTTCCCCCTATTAAGAAATTAGGGGCCAAATGGGGCTTTTTTATTTGTGGTCCGATTTTGAAATTTTTTTTTGCAAATTTATTCTTGTCAGGTAGCGATTCTAAATTTAAGAATAAACTTTTTGGGCTGTAATCATAATTTAAAAAAAATTCTGGTTCGATTTTTAATTTTTTCCCCAAACATTATTCTTTTAAAGAGTAGAATACAACATTCAAAATTTATATTTTTAGCCCCTGGGTTGAAAGTCCATCAGAGAAGCATGTGTCAAAAACCTTTGTCAGTCCACCATGGGCTGCATGTGTCCAGAACAATAGACTATCCATATTAGGCCTAAAACGTACAGGGTTCAACATGTTGCGGTCGTATCATGCTGCGCTCGGCGAAGCTTTTTATTGGCAAATTATGCTCATATTTGGTCAATTTTCTTTAAAAGGCAGAATATTTTATCAAAATGGATAAAAAAAATAAAAAGATAAAGTTCTCCCACCCATCCTTTATTTTTAAGAAATTTGGATGTGAATCAATCATTTTATTATGGCGGTATCTTTTCCAAATATTTTTACTGAGTTTTCAGAAAGAAAAAAAAAACAAAGGAGAGAGTACATATTTTTGTATAAAAGGGAACCAGTCTTTGTTTAGTTGTTCTGAAAATATTTAAAAATTTTAACCTGATTTGCTGTTTTAAACTCTTAAAACTCTCTTTCGGAAATGAGAAGTATGCTGAAAAAATATTCGCGTAAATAAATAAAAACCATGACCTGTCAGAGACATGATTTCAATTTAATTGTAATTGATTTAAAGGAAAGTTTACTTAATATCATTGAATGCAATTTTTTATTTTTTTAATTCTTGATTTTAATATCTTTAAAAGTGTGATATTATACCCCCACTCGTAAGAGAGGGGGCTATATTGCAATCACCTTGTCCGTCCGTCCGTCTGTCCGTCCGGTTCAATTTCTCTGCTTCTAGTGGATGGATTGGTTTCAAATTTGGTACACAGCTTCAGCATAATGAGTTATACTATGCCTACTCTTTCCAGGTCAGTCCATCATCTACTTCCTGTTTTCCAAGCCGACTTAGACACTTTTTTAGGGGAAAAAAATTGAAATTTGAAATTTTTCGTAACAGATTTCTCGGCTTCTACTGGATAGATTGGTTTAAAATTTGGTACACAGCTTCAACATGATGAGTTATACCGTGCCTCCCCTTTCCAGGTCAGTCCATCATCTACTTCCTGTTTTTCGAGCCGACTTAGACTTTTTAGGGTAAAAAAATTTGAAAAGTGAAATTTTTCGTAACAGATTTCATGGCTTCTACTGGATGGATTGGTTTCAAATTTGGTACACAGCTTCAGCATGATTAGTTATACCGTGCCTCCCCTTTCCAGGTCAGTCCATCATCTACTTCCTGTTTTCTGAGCTGACTTAGACTTTTTATGGGTCAAAAATAGACAATTTTTCGTAACAGATTTCTCGGCTTCTAGAGAAGGGATTGATTTTAAATTTGGTATACAGCTTTAGCATGATGAGTTGTATCGTGCCTCCCCTTTCCAGGTCAGTTGGTCATCTACTTCCTGTTTTCTGAATGGCCGAGTGGGGGTATGCTTAGCACGACTTAGTGCAACCCCTTGTTTTTTTTGTCTTTCTGGTGGACTCCTGTCTTTATATACCAGGGTATAGTTTAATTTTATTTGTTAAAATATTTTCTAGATATGGCAGATGTCAACTAATAAGATCACCTGCACCAATTCTCTGAAGATGAAGATTTCTGTAATATTTGGTGTCACACAGATGTTGTTTGGTGTAGTTCTCAGTCTGTTTAATCATAGGTATGTTTCTGTAATACTTTGTGTCACACAGATATTATTTGGTGTAGTTCTCAGTCTGATTGATCATAGGTATGTTTCTGTAATATTTGGTGTCACACAGATGTTGTTTGGTGTAGTTCTCAGTCTGTTTAATCATAGGTATATATCTGTAATATTTGGTGTCACACAGATGTTGTTTGGTGTAGTTCTCAGTCTGTTTAATCATAGGTATATATCTGTAATATTTGGTGTCACACATATGTTGTTTGGTGTAGTTCTCAGTCTGTTTAATCAAAGGTATATATCTGTAATATTTGGTGTCACACAGATGTTGTTTGGTGTAGTTCTCAGTCTGTTTAATCATAGGTATGTTTCTGTAATATTTGGTGTCACACAGATATTATTTGGTGTAGTTCTCAGTCTGTTTAATCAAAGGTATATATCTGTAATATTTGGTGTCACACAGATGATGTTTGGTGTAGTTCTCAGTCTGTTTAATCATAGGTATATATCTGTAATATTTGGTGTCACACATATGTTGTTTGGTGTAGTTCTCAGTCTGTTTAATCAAAGGTATATATCTGTAATATTTGGTGTCACACAGATGTTGTTTGGTGTAGTTCTCAGTCTGTTTAATCATAGGTATGTTTCTGTAATATTTGGTGTCACACAGATGTTGTTTGGTTGAGTTCTCAGCCTGTTTCATCATAGGTATGTTTCTGTAATAATTGGTGTCACACAGATGTTGTTTGGTGTAGTTCTCAGTCTGTTTAATCATAGGTATGTTTCTGTAATATTTGGTGTCACACAGATGTTGTTTGGTGTAGTTTCAGTCTGTGTCATCATACATGTAGGTATGTTTCTGTAATATTTGGTGTCACACAGATGTTGTTTGGTGTAGTTCTCAGTCTGTTTAATCATAGGTATATATCTGTAATATTTGGTGTCACACAGATGTTGTTTGGTGTAGTTCTCAGTCTGTTTAATCATAGGTATATATCTGTAATATTTGGTGTCACACAAATGTTGTTTGGTGTAGTTCTCAGTCTGTTTAATCATAGGTATGTTTCTGTAATATTTGGTGTCACACAGATGTTGTTTGGTGTAGTTCTTAGCCTGTTTAATCATAGGTATACATGTATATCTGTAATATTTGGTGTCACACAGATGATGTTTGGTGTAGTTCTCAGTCTGTTTAATCATAGGTATATATCTGTAATATTTGGTGTCACACATATGTTGTTTGGTGTAGTTCTCAGTCTGTTTAATCAAAGGTATATATCTGTAATATTTGGTGTCACACAGATGTTGTTTGGTGTAGTTCTCAGTCTGTTTAATCATAGGTATATATCTGTAATATTTGGTGTCACACAGATGTTGTTTGGTGTAGTTCTCAGTCTGTTTAATCATAGGTATGTTTCTGTAATATTTGGTGTCACACAGATGTTGTTTGGTGTAGTTCTTAGCCTGTTTAATCATAGGTATACATGTATATCTGTAATATTTGGTGTCACACAGATGATGTTTGGTGTAGTTCTCAGTCTGTTTAATCATAGGTATATATCTGTAATATTTGGTGTCACACATATGTTGTTTGGTGTAGTTCTCAGTCTGTTTAATCAAAGGTATATATCTGTAATATTTGGTGTCACACAGATGTTGTTTGGTGTAGTTCTCAGTCTGTTTAATCATAGGTATATATCTGTAATATTTGGTGTCACACATATGTTGTTTGGTGTAGTTCTCAGTCTGTTTAATCAAAGGTATATATCTGTAATATTTGGTGTCACACATATGTTGTTTGGTGTAGTTCTTAGCCTGTTTAATCATAGGTATACATGTATTTCTGTAATATTTGGTGTCACACAGATGTTGTTTGGTGTAGTTCTTAGTCTGTTTAATCATAGGTATATATCTGTAATATTTGGTGTCACACATATGTTGTTTGGTGTAGTTCTCAGTCTGTTTAATCAAAGGTATATATCTGTAATATTTGGTGTCACACATATGTTGTTTGGTGTAGTTCTCAGTCTGTTTAATCATAGGTATGTTTCTGTAATATTTGGTGTCACACAGATGTTGTTTGGTGTAGTTCTCAGTCTGTTTAATCAAAGGTATATATCTGTAATATTTGGTGTCACACAGATGTTGTTTGGTGTAGTTCTCAGTCTGTTTAATCATAGGTATATATCTGTAATATTTGGTGTCACACAGATGTTGTTTGGTGTAGTTCTCAGTCTGTTTAATCATAGGTATATATCTGTAATATTTGGTGTCACACAAATGTTGTTTGGTGTAGTTCTCAGTCTGTTTAATCATAGGTATGTTTCTGTAATATTTGGTGTCACACAGATGTTGTTTGGTTGAGTTCTCAGTCTGTTTAATCATAGGTATGTTTCTGTAATAATTGGTGTCACACAGATGTTGTTTGGTGTAGTTCTCAGTCTGTTTAATCATAGGTATGTTTCTGTAATATTTGGTGTCACACAGATGTTGTTTGGTGTAGTTTCAGTCTGTGTCATCATACATGTAGGTATGTTTCTGTAATATTTGGTGTCACACAGATGTTGTTTGGTGTAGTTCTCAGTCTGTTTAATCATAGGTATATATCTGTAATATTTGGTGTCACACAAATGTTGTTTGGTGTAGTTCTCAGTCTGTTTAATCATAGGTATGTTTCTGTAATATTTGGTGTCACACAGATGTTGTTTGGTGTAGTTCTTAGCCTGTTTAATCATAGGTATACATGTATATCTGTAATATTTGGTGTCACACAGATGTTGTTTGGTGTAGTTCTCAGTCTGTTTAATCATAGGTATATATCTGTAATATTTGGTGTCACACAGATGTTGTTTGGTTTAGTTCTCAGTCTGTTTAATCATAGGTATGTTTCTGTAATATTTGGTGTCACACAGATGTTGTTTGGTTTAGTTCTCAGTCTGTTTAATCATAGGTATGTTTCTGTAATATTTGGTGTCACACAGATGTTGTTTGGTGTAGTTCTCAGTCTGTTTAATCATAGGTATGTTTCTGTAATATTTGGTGTCACACAGATGCTGTTTGGTTTAGTTCTCAGTCTGTTTAATCATAGGTATGTTTTTGTAATATTTGGTGTCACATACATGTTGTTTGGTGTAGTTCTTAGTCTGTTTAATCATAGGTATGTTAGGGAATATATAAAATGCATGGATATACACAAGAAAAGTTCAGGAGAATTTTTTTATGGTTACTTCAAATTCCTATAGAGAAAAAAAAACATAAATGGATTTTTTTTTTTCAAAATCTGTTAAATTAAAGAAAATACTTGATATTACTTGTATCTTTTTGAGTTCTCATCTTGATTGTATTATACATGTCAATTTTACCAACTCATACATGTAAAGGGATTTCATCATTAGCAATTGATTTTCCTTGTATACCACTTGTGTAATGGGTTATGTTTGCAGGGGTTAATTTTTGCAGCATTTGTCTAAAGATTTTGAGGGTTTTATTTTTGCCATTTGTGAATGTGTAAAGATCGGGCAAAGCCCAATTTGATTATAGAGTGGAGACTCAAATTGTAAGGAGCATTTGAAAGTCAATCCCAACAATGCATTAAGAATAGCACTTGCGTTTCATTGGTAGTTTTGCCATATTTATTTTTGGGATTTCCATCAACCCATGAAAATAAGTGATATTTACCCACCATGAATTAAACAGCTACAGTATTTCATACTATTTAATATTTCTATAAAACATTTAAAATGATGAAAAAAATTTATTGATGTATGTGAGTTTGTGCAAGTGATTTTCTTGTATATTAATTATATTTGATTTTAATTCTATTTCAGGCATTTTAAAAACAATTTAAACATTATATGTGAGTTTATTCCACAAGTGATATTTATGTGTAGTATCTTTGGATACCTATGTATTCTGATTTTCTACAAGTGGACAAATTACTCGTACAAAGACTTAGGATCAGACCCCAATCTTCTTATAGGTAAGTGATATATAACTTCGATGTTTATACTTACCGGTACTACCCTGCCCACCAAAATAATGGACAGGTACATAGAATTGCTGGGCTTTGCATGTGTATATGCATCTGTAACACTCTTATATATAAGCATTGTCATGGCAACAGTCTTTAAAAAATTTTCCCAACAAATTACATTATGTCTTTTACTTTTTACTGTGTACAGATAAAAACTCTGTTTCAGTCAAGAAATTTTGTGGAAGTTATGCTTTAAAAGTTCTAATACACAAAAAAAATCAATGGAGGACCTAGAAACTACTGTCATTAGCTGTCTTATTGTTATTAACCAATTGATAATTTAACCATTGTAGGTTTGATCAATATGTTTCTGATGCAGAGAGACAAGAAGACATTACCAATGTACCCAGGACAGGTATTAAAATAAGAAATGTTCTTCAATTTATTGCATAAGTCCGTGTGACTAAAATTGAAGAAGAAAATTGAAACACTTGGTGGAAATTAAATTTACATTTGAGTTTTCCTGCCATTTCAAATTTTAGACATTAGCATCAGTACAGATCAATTTCAAGAGCCATGCATTCATGCATGGAATATTACCAGTACTGTAGTCACTTTCAACAGTGGCAATTTTAACTTCATTTTATCTAGTGCCCATCTGTGTGGATCTTGACCTATTCTCTGTGTTAACAGATAATTGGGCTACTTTCTGTAGAAGCAGAAACATATTTGTGGGGGATTTGATTTTATTTATGTAAAAAAAAACACGAAATTGAATCCGCACAAATTTAGAATATTGACTTACCCGGTACTTTAGCATGAAATTCTATCCCCTAAAAAATAAAAGTTTATTCAATATTCAGGTCTCTCAAATATCTTGGGAGATTAAGGTCATAACAATATTTTCATTTCACTTTTCTCAGCAACTGTTTATCACATGATCTTGATAACTTATAAGCAGCATCAGTCATGTCTAGTTTTCTCTATCATGGGATATGTCACTATTAAACTTGAACACAATCAGTCTATTTTTTTCTTTTACCTATTCTCTTTTGTTCCATTTTATAGTTTGGATTTGAAGCTTTCCTGGTAATCCTAGCACTACTCTGTGTACCCTGGATGTGGATTGTCAAACCCCTCTGGCTCAGACATCAACACAGATATGGACAGGTATTAAGATAAGACTAAGACTGATAGCTCTATGATGACAACATCTAAGACAATTTATTAATGTCTGCAAGACAACAATCCACAATATACGCTGTATAAGAAATGTTATTTTTTTCTGATGTAAAAAAAAATACATTGCAGTTTAATTCAAAACCCCTAAAATGTACATTTTAAGATCTGAGTGATGTGGATTGTCAAACCTCTCTGGTTTAGACCTCAGATATTGACAGGTAGCCTTAAGATATGTCAGAGACTATTTTAATCAATTCTGTTAGACAGAAATCTGCTTTTCTCTTCAAACACATACATGTATGTAGGGTATGGAAACCCATAGACAAAACAATCACTTTACATTTATCTTTTGACAAAATGAAACAAAAGACAAAAGTTTTGCTTCTGTGTAAAAAACAAAACAAAAAACAAACAAATCAAATTTAAATATACATGTATATAGTTTAAGTCTTCCAATACATGTTCTACAAACCAGCATTTTCATATATATTTCACAGGTAGCATTTGACAAAATAAACAAAACTTTGTCCTTTTGGCCTCAGTAGCAAAATGAAAATGTTTGTTAAGAATTAAATATCTGAGAAATGTGCATGCAGCATGCCACTCTGTGCATAATAATATTTTTGATATTTTTTATGTCATTTGAAGAACATGTGTGTTTATTTTTAGATGTAGTCAATAAATTAGAAACAACACTCTGACAGTAAAATAATTTTATCCCTTAATGTAACCTATAATATTGGCTATTTGTAAAGAAACAAATTAACATGTTTTGCATTAAAGTGATAGAGGTGTACGTTTTTCCATCACACATCAGGGTACCGATCTCTTATCCATATTTCCTATTAAACTCATTGATGGATTTTCATGAAACTTTCACACAATCTTTGTGACATTATGTAGATGTGCACCTCTTTTACTTAATTTGATCAGAATGAGTTCTGAGGTTTCCCCCGCAAAACATGGGCTAAGCTGTTTGACGACAAGGGGGTACCCATTTCTTATCTGCAACTTTACCTAGACCCCTTGATGGATTTTCATGAAACTTACAATCTTGTGACATAAGATGTGCACCTATTTTAAAATTTGATCAGAATGAGGTTTTTGGGTTTCCTATAGCAAAACATTGACTTGGCTATTTGACTACAATTGGATACCCATTTCTTATCCGCAACCCCCCTAGACCCTTTGATTGAGTCTAATGAAACCTTAACACAATTTTTGTGACATGTAGATGTGCACCTTCTATTTTAAAATTTGATGGGTTTTCCATAGAAAAACATGGACTTGACTGTTTGACTACAAAGGGGTACCTACCTCTTATCCACAAATCCAAAACCCCTTGATGGATTGTTCTAAAATTCATACAATCCTTGTTACAAACATAGATGTGACCTTTTTTAACTTTCTTCTGATTGATATTTGGGGCAAGGGTACTTATTTGTGAGCTGTTGCTTCACAGTTTTTCAAGTTGAAACTAAAAAAAGGCTCAAATATTGAATTCCACAGAACTAACAGTTATTGTATAATATCAACAGATCCCTTAAAATTTTCAATCATCTATTTCCTAATGAAAACACACCTGTCTTCCAGTACCGTTATGAACCTGTCGCTACTAGCAATGGTGACTTGCATGATAATGGCCACCTTGAGGAGATTATTTACCATGACGATTCAAAACACTCAGATGATGAGGACGACGCAGAAGAGGTGAACTCGTCTTTCCTTGATTTACATGAAGAAAAGGAGAATTTCCTTTCATCTAAGCAAATTCTCTTTTTCTTTCCTTTTACTTAAGATATTTTATTGTCAGAATGAAAATAAAAAACATTATCACAAATGTCTGCTTAACTCAATTGTTAGAAAGAACAAAAAGCTTTAATAAGAAGTTATCTGCTACAATTTATAGTTACATGCTACATGGCTATTAGGTCTTTTATTTGATTTGAAAACAAAATAAGGCAAATGGCAGACTCTGTGATATTGTTTTCATCTTATGATCTTTTTATTGCCTTCAAGTCTTGGAGTAGAAAAAGTTGAAAAACGGTTCTTCCTTAAACGCCTTTCCAACTTTCCAAAATTTTGTTTGAAATTGATTTTCATTATCTTCTATTTTGTCAATTATTTCCAAGATACAAACTGATTTTTGACTTTCACCCATGATTTATCTCCAGACATATTGGGCAGTAAAAAGGAATGGTAATTTTGATGAAATTTCTATACATTTTTATAACATGATCTTTTCTTCTTATTTTTTAAACCCTCAGTTCAAACATCATCAGCTTTCAGTCAATAGTGGTGATGTCTTAGGTCATGACCCTGAAGCTAATCACCAAGGTGATGGTAGTCTGCTGTCGTCTGCTGAAAATGAGGAGGTGATTTTTGATGTTGTAAACAATTTTTGTTGTAGACTTATAGCTGTTTGCTTTTACACAAATGTAGAGGATGTTCACTTTTTACATAATTTTTTATTTGGTTGGCATTAAAAGTATGCATACATGTGAATTGTGTTCACTTTTGCAAAAATCTTTTTCTTTCTGGCCATTTTCAGTGTGAAGTTAATGAATGTTCAGATGTAATTGCTAGACTCTGTCCCCTACAAAAAAAGTCAGGCTGCAACTAGTTTTTTACCATACAGAAGTCCCCTATATCTTTTTGATCTGTGCACCCTTTTGCAAATTATTTTGTTTATTCAACTTAAAATGTCCTGGAAAATCATTTGCTTATGCGTGTAAAATGTTGCAAACTATTGATGAATGAAAAGTTTCGTAATTTTGTGTCTCCTCTTTAGGTAGGAGTGGGGGACATATCCTTTTTATCCTGTCTTTTATGTCTGTCCATTACTAAGTTATTCAGCTCAATTTCCCTGAAACTACGTAACAAAATTTAATAAAACTTGGTGCATCATATTTTGCTGTACATAATTAAAGGAAATTTCATTTTTAGCTCACCTGGACCAAAGGTCCATGTGAGCTATTGCCATCACTTGGCGTCCGTCGTCGTCCGTCGTCCGTCGTCCGTCGTCGTCCGTCGTCCGTCGTCGTCCGTCGTCGTTAACATTTTTCAAACGTTAACTCCTCTAACACCATAAGTCCAATGGCTTTTAAATTTGGCACAGTTGTTAATTAGCATAGGTAGTATAAAACTAGCGTGGGGATTTTTGATTTGTTGAAAAACATGGCCGCCATGGCTAAAAATAGAACATAGGGGTAAATTGCAGTTTTTTGCAAATAACTCAAAAACGGTAACAGATATCAAAATTCTGGCATAGGGTAAAAGTGATCAGCACCTCAAGATCTACCTGCCCTGAAATTTTCAAGAAGATCCAACAACCGATGTAGGAGTTATTGCCCTTTTTCTGGATTTTTTCAAAATTTTGCACTTATTTAGCCCTATATCTTGAAAACTATACAAGATATTTTAAAAATTCAAATTGCATATGATTAAGCACATCAAGATCTACATTTCATGTAATTAGGTCAAAGCTGTAGAACCATTTCTTTTAGGAGTTATGGCCCTTAAAGCGTCAAAATTTACCATTTTTCATTACTTTTACCCTGAATTTCAAAGATTAACTTGTCTGACACCATACATCCAACTTCAACCAAACTTGGCACAGTTGTTTAATAGCATTAATGCTACAATTCTATCGTTCGGATTTTTGATTCGTCAAAAAATATGGCCTCTATGGCTTAAAATAGAACATAGGGGTCAAATTACAGTTTTTATACGACCGCAAAATTTTTGCGATCGTATAATGTTGTGGCGATGTCGTCGTCGTCGTCGTCGTTGTCGTCGTCGTCGTCGTCGTCTGGGGACATTTGGTTTCCGTGCGATAACTTAAGTAAATATTGACCAATTGTTATGAAATTTTAATATGATGTTTGTAACCACTAAAGGAAGGTTCCTATTGTATTGTGGGTTGGTGGCCCTTACCGTTTTGGAAAAAAGGGCCAAAAGGGGCTAAAACGGGTGTATTGACAAAACTGTTGTAGAATGTTTATTATTCAATAGATTTTGATCATTCTTTTTTTATTGAATTCCTCATTAAATTCTGTCAGCAAAATGTGTCAATGGTTTTGATGTATATTGAACCGTTACAGTGCTACAGGGGGGTCGAAAAGGGGCCACACCCAAAAAAATGACTTTTTTATTTGTGGTCCGATTTTCAAAATCTTTTTTTGATTGGAATCCTTGTGAAAATTCCTGCTTGCATTTTTCAATCAGATTTGCAATATCTCTTACGGTTTTTGAGAAATTAGGGGTCAAAGGGGCCAAAAACACTGTTTTTAAAAGTTTGTCAAGGCAAATAATTTTATACCAAAAATTTAGTTGTACTGGGCCAGCCAATTGTTATGAAGTTTTGATATGATGTTTGTAACCACTAGAGGAAGGTTCCTATTGTATTTGGGGTTGGTGGCCCCTACCGTTTTGGAAAAAAGGGCCAAAAGGAGCTAAAACGGGTGTATTGACAAAACTGTTGTAGAATGTTTATTATTTTATAGATTTTGAAAATTCTTTTTTTATTGAATTCCTCATTAAATTCTGTCAACAAAATGTGTCAATGGTTTTGATGTATATTGAACCGTTACATTGCTACAGGGGGTAGAAAAGGGGCCACACCCAAAAAAATGACTTTTTTATTTGTGGTCCGATTTTCAAAATCTTTTTTTGATTGGAATCCTTGTGAAAATTCCTGCTTGCATTTTTCAATCAGATTTGCAATATCTCTTACGGTTTTTGAGAAATTAGGGGTCAAAGGGGCCAAAAACACTGTTTTTAAAAGTTTGTCAAGGCAAATAATTTTATACCAAAAATTTAGTTGTACTGGGCCAGCCAATTGTTATGAAGTTTTGATATGATGTTTGTAACCACTAGAGGAAGGTTCCTATTGTATTTGGGGTTGGTGGCCCCTACCGTTTTGGAAAAAAGGGCCAAAAGGAGCTAAAACGGGTGTATTGACAAAACTGTTGTAGAATGTTTATTATTTTATAGATTTTGATCATTCTTTTTTTATTGAATTCCTCATTAAATTCTGTCAGCAAAATGTGTCAATGGTTTTGATGTATATTGAACCGTTACAGTGCTACAGGGGGGTCGAAAAGGGGCCACACCCAAAAAAATGACTTTTTTATTTGTGGTCCGATTTTCAAAATCTTTTTTTGATTGGAATCCTTGTGAAAATCCCTGCCTGCATTTATCAATCAGATTTGCAATATCTCTTACGGTTTTTGAGAAATTAGGGGTCAAAGGGGCAAAAAACGCCATTCTAAAAGTTGGTCAAGGCAAATGGTTTTACACAAGAAATTTAGCTGTAGTGGGCCAGCCAATTGTTATGAAGTTTAAATATGATGATTATATACACTGAAGGAAGCTTTTTATTGCATTTGGGGTTTGTTGCCCTAACCTTTTTGTTAAAAAAGGGCCAAAAGGGGCTAAATTGTGTCAAAAATGTCAACGAATTTAGAAATAAGATTTTTTTTCTATTAAATGTTATTGTAAATATATATGTGTCAAATATGCATTTTAAAGTCCACCACAGGATGCATGTGTAAAAAAGTCTTTGTAAGTCCACCATGGGCTGCATGTGACCAAAGCAATAGACTATCCATATTGGGCCTCCAATGTACAGGATTCATCTTGTTGCGGTCGTATCATGCTGCGCTCAGCGTAGCTTTTTATTTGCAAATAACTCAAAAACGGTAACAGATATCAAAATTATGATGGGAAACAAAAGTGATAAGCATCTCAAGATCTACCTGCTGTGAAATTTTCAGGAAGATCCAACAAACGACATAGGAGTTATTGCCCTTTTTCTGGATTTTTTCAAAATTTTTCACTTATTTAGCCCTATATCTTGAAAACTATACAAGATATTTCAAAAATTCAAATTGCATATGATTAAGCACATCAAGATCTACAATTCATGTAATTAAGTCAAAGCTGTAGAACCATTTCTTTTAGGAGTTATGGCCCTTAAAGCGTCAATATATACCATTGTTCATTACTTTTCCCCCCGACTTGTCTGAAACAGTAAGACCAACTGCATCTTGACATGGCACACTGTTTTATAGCTTATATGCTACAACACTATCGTTCAAATTTTTGATTCGTAAAAAAACATGGCCACCATGGCTAAAAATAGAACATAGGGGCAAATTTCATTTTTTTGCTAATAACTCAAAACTGGTTTCAGATATCAAAATTGTGCAAGAATCAAAAGTGATCAGCATAGTAAGATTTACCTGTCCTGAAATTTCGGAAAAGATCTGACTGCTGATGTGGGAGTTATTGTTCTTTTTCCTAATTTTTGCCAAATTTGCACTTATTAAGCCCAATATCTTGAAAACTAACCAAGATATTTCATAAATTTAAATCGCATATGGTTAAGCACAATATTATCTACAAATATATGTATCTGTGTAGGTCAGGTGAGCGATTCAGGCTCTTGGGAGCCTCTTGTTTATCTCAAAATTTTGTGAGATTTATGGACCTTTAAATTTTAAATTTTCCAAACAATTCGTATATTGTAAATCATTTTTTTCCATTCAAGTCCTCTGAAACTTTTTTACAAAATTTATTGAAACTTAGTATATATCTAGTACACCATATGTAGTTATGGATAGAATTGGAATTTTGGTCCTAATGATTGCCCTTTGATCTTTGAATATTTATGGATTTTGAGGTCAACATTGACATTGTTTTTTCAGTAAAAAAAAACCAACTTCAATTTCTATATATCATTTACAAGTTATATATTGTTTGGTGATGGTGTTTTATGTTGAACTTGTAGTAAAGCAGTAAAAAGTATGGTCTAAACATGTTGACATTTTTTTTAAAGAAACCACAATAATTTTTTTTACATAAAGATGTGTTTATGTTGACAATTTAAAGGATGTTTTGTTTGAATTAAGCATTATTTCATTTTCACACTATATAAAAAGTGATAAGAATGAATACTTTTGAAATAGTGTCATAAACCAAGCAATAATTGGGGTTTTATGTCTGTAATATATTATGATAATTTGATGTGCAGAGCATGAAAAAGAGGGTGAAATGTAGTTTTTAATCAAGTTGTAATAATAGTTAGTTTATTCCTTATTGTTTGTTTTTCAGGAATTTGACTTCAGTGAGACCTTCATCCACCAATCTATCCACACTATAGAGTATTGCCTGGGTTGTATATCTCACACAGCATCCTATCTACGTCTCTGGGCTCTCAGTTTGGCTCATGCCCGTAAGTAGCAATATTATAATATGCTTTACAGAAAATGTTTTTAATGTGTTTATCAGAATTTTTACTATCTGAACTAGAAAAGCTAGTAAAGGGCCAGTTTAACAAAATTATTCATAGGAAACCTGTTTGCCTCATCTAGGATTCAGAAGACCTTAATTTCTTTATTAGTCTACAGATTTAAGAGGTCCTCCCTGATTTTGACAGCTTGTAGTTCTGTTTAATAATTCATCATTTATAATCAACTTGTTTGGTCCATTGTTATGTATAAAAATTTCTACACTGCTCTCTTAAGAATTTTTTAATAAAAAAAATAGTGGATGAAAAGTTTATTTACCCAATATAACAAAAAAAAAAGTGATTATGAATGGAATATCGCATTTTAAAGTAGATTTACATTTTTAGCACACAGCTATAGTCTTTTATCATTCTATTATTACAGAGCTTTCTGAGGTACTTTGGACTATGGTGATGCACATTGGACTCCACATGAAGTTCCCATATGGAGTATTCCTCTTGATCCCTGTGTTTGCATTCTGGGCCGGTAGTACAGTGGTTGTATTGGTCATGATGGAGGGAATGTCGGCTTTCCTTCACACACTTAGGTTACACTGGTAAGTTGGAAAGAGCTAGGGAATACGATTTTTATGCCATATTATTTAAGTGATAAGTATCAAGGTGCTTGCAAATGAAAAAATAATTTATAAGTTTGCTGATATGCTCATTTTAAGAACAATTAACTACCTAATTGTGATTCAGCCAAAAAAAAACCAGAATGACAACAAAGTTCCAAGCTAATTATTTTAAACGGTGTATGACATGCATTTTGTTTATAAGAAATTTATCAGAGATGCTCAAGCCAGATGTTGGATCAAAAGAAGAAATTGAAGAGCACTTCAAATCCAACCATAGCAAAGTAGGGTGTGATATACAAAACTAAGAGTAATGAATGCAGGGGAATAGAATTATCTTAGAATGCCATTAGGATTTTCAACCATCCTATAAGGGAAACAGAAATGTATCGAATGAAAAACATTTGTGTCCACAAACAGTTTTAAAAGAGAATAATTAATTAAAACACACAGCAAGGCAAAGCAATTGCAACCAAAATAAAAAAAAAGAAATCTGTATATTTTCTACATGATATTTTTTGTTGTTATAGGGTTGAATTCCAGAGCAAGTTTTATAAAGGAGAAGGAGAGAAGTTCCAGCCATTCTCATTTGAAAATCTCAGTGAATACAGTATAGAAGATTAGACACAGACAACTTAAGATTATTTCTTGGTAGAGCAAAAATTTTGTAGACAAATCTTACCAAAGAAATGCAATATTGAAGATTAGACATTGGCAACCATAAATCATATTCTGGATTGAGATCAAATTCTGAATCATGTGCTATCATAGAAAATCTGTGCTTGTACAATGTATTAGGTGAAACAGATTTAAGATCATTAACCCAAATGAGAAAAAAAAGAAACATTCTACTAAAGAATTATAAGCTGGAAGAATTAATTTCTTAAATATATCCTACCAAAGAAAATCTTGGTGAATACAGTATTTAGCTCCATTAAATTTAAACATGTTAATTAAACTAATAATCTTATGAAAGTTTATTTAATTTTGGAAAAAAAAGTAATACAACACATGTTAAGCATTCTAAACATTTTAAACTTTTTAAGCTAGGGTAAATGACTTGCAGAAAATATGAAGTAGAATTCGTTAAATTAAATTCTAATCTGTAATATAGAACTAACATTAGTTATGTTGTAAACTAATTGTCTGTTTTGAATTAACAATTTCTTCTTCTTGTGATGTTGTAGTGTTGTACATGTATTATTATGTTGCCTGAAATGTGTTGTTGCAGAAGCGACATATAGGGGTCACTTTGGCACTATCCGTCTTCTTGCGTCCTGTGGTGTCATAAAAAAATTCCGTCGCATTTTTCCAGGCAACTACATGCAGCAGGCTCCTGAAACTTGGCAGGCAGCTTCATCCTATAGTACTTTATTGTGTAAAGTGATTTTATGCCAGAAAATTAACTACTTCCTGTTTGACGAACAAACATAGATACGCAGGCAACATATGCCTTCCGGAGAAGGCTCCATCTAGTTTTAATTCAATGTACCCGGTAAATGTATTTACCTGGATATGCATTTCCAACTAATTAATTTATAACAGGCATATTATTTAATAAAAACATGCTAAGATAGAAATAGTTTTTCACATTTTATGAAAAGTAAAACAAAAAACCCAAGTTTTCCATTAGAGATTTAAAACCTTAACCATTTTAAGTATTATGGATATTAACTGTATTATTTTTTTATGTACATATATTAAAACAAAAAAAAATCTTTCAGTAACAGCTTCTAAATGTTATATCATAAAATGTATTTAATTGATAAAGTTCACTGATGCATATATGTTCAACATTTTAACTAAATCATGTTTTTACAGACAATTTAGATTTATCTGGGTTGAAATTTTCATGTGAAATGGGCAACACCCAGCATTGGATAAAATCTTCTTGAGTTTCTAAAATTTTCCTTCCTTTATAACTGGCAGTGACTGGTGTATAATCCATCTATTGACTTATTCCAAAGTTGTCTGTACATTTATATAGACGAGATAATTTTTACCATGATAATAATGGTTACCATAGCAGCCAAATGGGGGCTAGATTTGTTCGGTCAATAAGGGCTAAAACTGAACTCTGCATAAAGACCCAATCCAGTCAGACTTTTGGTGTCAAGGTTATTATTTAAATTGAAATGAACATCCCTCCTTCTTTTTTCATATATTCTTTACTACATTTGTGTTTTGGAGTATTAATCATAATCAAGAAATTATGTCTCCCCCCACTTTTGTGGGGAGACATATTGTTTTTGTCGTGTCCGTCCGTCCGTCTGTCCGTCCGTCTGTCCGTCACAAAGTTTGTCAGCGCAACTCCTCTGAAACTACTGAACCGAATTCAACGAAACTTGGTATATAGGGAGGACACCATATGTAGTTGTGCATATTACCAGGAAATTTTGATCCTCAAATTTTTGTGGGAGTTATGGCCCTTTGAACTTAGAAAATTGCTGAAAATCCTCATTTATCATCTTGTCAGCGCAACTCCTCTGAAACTACTGAACCGAATTCAACGAAACTTGGTATATAGGAAGGACACCATATGTAGTTGTGCATATTACCAGGAAATTTTGATACTCAAATTTTTGTAGGAGTTACGGCCCTTTGAACTTAGAAAATTGCTGAAAATCCTCAAATACCATCTTGTCAGCGCAACTCCTCTGAAACTACTGAACCGAATTCAATGAAACTTGGTATATAGGAAGGACACCATATGTAGTTGTACATGTTACCAGGAAATTTCGATCCTCAAATTTTTGTAGGAGTTACGTCCCTTTGAACTTAGAAAATTGCTGAAAATCCTTATTTATCATCTTGTCAGCACAACTCCTCTGAAACTACTGAACCGAATTCAACGAAACTTGGTATATAGGAAGGACACCATATGTAGTTGTGCATATTACCAGGAAATTTTAATCCTCAAATTTTTGTAGGAGTTACGGTCCTTTGAACTTAGAAAATTGCTGAAAATCCTCATTTATCATCTTGTCAGCGCAACTCCTCTGAAACTACTGAACCGAATTCAATGAAACTTGGTATATAGGAAGAACATCATATGTAGTTGTGCATGTTACCAGGAAATTTTGATTCTCAAATGTTTGTGGGAGTTATGGTTCTTTGAACTTGGAACTTTTGGGGGAAACGGGGGGAGACATCGTTTTTGTAGGCAAAAACAAACTTTAATTATACATATTTCTAAATCAAGGGAGATAATTATAATCATTGTCATTTATTAACATTAATCCCAAATTATTGTCCCTATGGGATAAAAATAACCTTGCAATACTAGAAGAAACAAATAAAATAAGCAAGCGGGTTAAGCCTTTACTTCTATAAAAGGCTGTATAATGCATAATATATTTATTAATTATGTTTGAAAATTTTGTTTGTTAAGGTCATTCCAAAATAAATGTTGTGTTTATAGTACCAAGTAATATTAGAAACTCAAATTTACCCAATTTTGAATTGGTAACAAATTTTGAACAACTTTCCTGTAATAAGGCACACATTTTAATTAACCTGATTTTCATTGAAGAAAAAAATGTGATTAGCAGAAATTAGCTTTTTAGATAAAATTGATAAAAGGCTGGAAAAGTGTTAAATCACACTACTGTTCTAGAATTCCCATTAATCTTTTACCAGGGTATTAAAGTGAAATTAAACCCAGGGTAAGTGGATTTTGAAAGTTTTCTGAATTCATTTTTGTTGTGGGTAAGTGAATTTTTAGCAATTACGGGTAAGTGAGATTAAAAAAAAATCATAGAACACTGCACACAAATAAAAACTTTATACTAAAACAACACAAGCTTAACATGAGCAGCGACTTCTTTGGAGTGACCTTTATTTTCTTTATAGAGTATATGTTTCGTTATACAAGTATTTCTAGGAATGGATGGGTTCATCATTGTAGCTTTTATGGGGTAGGATTTGCATGTATTCTATTATTTTGTGGCTATGGTTAGGTAAAAACAATGTTAGCTTAAAAGACTATTTTACATTTATTTTTAGTAATAATGATATGAGTTTTTATGGCAATGATTCAAGGAACTTTTATTACAAGTAATACAAAGCATATTTTTGGTAATGAAATTTAGAACTTCAAAGTACATGTATTTCAAAAAAAAAAAAATGTTTTGCTTGTTGTATTCAAATAGATAAATGTATTTTAAGAAATCTGCATAAATACAGGTCAGTTTTCATAGCTGAAAATAAATTGGCTTCTTGTAGTCACACACATGTGTATATACACGAACTCATTATTTCCACAGCTATAGACAGAAGCTACAACATTGAACACTTCCCTGTTAAATGATTTGTCATGAAAGATTGGTATACGAGTGCTTTTTGGTTTTTATTTTGCATATCACTATTACATGTGTACAATCACAGTCATGTTAATGTTTATAGATCATTTGTTGTAAAATGAAATTGTTGTGAATTTCTTGTTTATTGCTAATTTATTGTAAAATAAAGTTGTTTTTCCTTGTGATACTGAATTTTTTATTTAAGATGATTTATTTAAAATAAATAGATTTATCCTGGATGGGGAAACAAACTTAATGCTTACTGTGGTTTCATTATTATTCATGGGGTATCAATTTTCGAGGTTTTCCTGGGTGGCCTTGACCCACGAAATTTGATACCCCAGGAAAAGGAAATATAACATTGATCTTCATGCTGCAAACTTCAGAACCACGAATTTAAGAATCCACGAACCTGTTAATTTTCATTAAACCACGAAAATTGATACCCACGAAAATAAATGAATCCACAGTATTTTAGTCCCTCTCCTGTTTGCAGTTTGCGAGTATCAGTATTGCCTTTTTAGCATCTCACATTAAACATACTCTTATTGATCTGTCCAAGAAGGTCTTGAACAAGCATTGGTTATTGCTCTCCCCATACACAGAACAACGTTTTCCTCTCACTTTGAAAGTTGAAAGTGAAGATTTGCCCCATCAGCATTTCATATTGTGAATTATATGGGTTTTTCAATGTTTATCCAGAGCATGATGACATCTCTGATAGTAGTGATAATTGTAACTTTGTTACCTGGATCATTTTAAAAGTGTTTATTCCTCAATGATAATTGGTTCTTTCCAATACACCAAAGTATTGGACATTTTTAAGTTTATTCAACTCTGCATCTAAATAAGTGCAAGTGGACAAAATATTTAAGCTCATCATCTGTACATGTATATACTGGTTCCCAGACAGGAATGTCTGGATAGAGTTTCATGTACACACACTCATGCTAATGAGGGAAGGAAAAAGCCTATTTACTTTGGTTACAAGTTTTGTGAGATTTGTGACCTCAGGCCATCCTCTTGTTTGTCAGAGTTGATTCCTGCATGTAGGAATTAGCTATGTTCTTTATATGTATAAATTTTATTTTCTGATCTTTCAATCATGTTTTAGACAAGATCATCTGAGATGAGTTTTCTTGTTGTTAAAACTTGTACCAGGACTCATTTTGAATTGTTTGCCTGTTGTAATTTTGTTTGACAAGTTAAAATTTCTTAGACATCCCATGGTTCATCGACTTATTTGCAGTGGTTTAATTTTGCTTATTTTCGGGAATTGATGGAAATTGCAAAAGAAATCTGAAGAATAAATTCATCTAATGCAAATCATTTACAAACACATCCACAACCATCGAAAATAAACTGAAAAGGAGTAGAGCCACGAATGCCTCAAATCGGCCCTGTATTTTTACTAATTTTTAAACTACTTCAAATCTTTGTAAATTTGCCCAAAATGAGTTAAGACATAACTGAACTTTTCATATATGTAAGATTTAACAAAATATCTACATCACAGGTCTAGCCTTGGCATTTCAAACACGCCATAAATTACAAAATTCTTAGGTTTTCGCCTATTTTCACTGTTTTCTCATCGTATTTTGTCAAAAATAGTATTGGCCACATTCGTCGACCATCGCAATTTTTTTTATTATCATTTTATAACATAAAAATTCACATTTCTATCACAAAATAATTTTGGTTGACGCGTGTGGCCTTTTTCGTTTTCACCGATTTATACATGAAAATCAATGAAAAATATCAAAAAATGAGATTTTGTACAAAGTAGACTGATTTTTAGCCTACTGTCCTCCTTGTTGATAAACAATCAAACCAAAAGATATTGCAATTTATAGAATATGAAGTCTAATGAACATCAAGGGAGCAATTACAAGGAAGTATATCAAAGTTGAATTTTTGGGCCGATTTGGGGCCTTCGTGGCTCTACTCCTTTTCACATACCTTATGTCACCAAAAGGTAAAAATTAAAGGATTGGTTTTGCCTGCCAATACAATGTCTCCCCCCTTTCCCCAAAAAGTTCTAAGTTCAAAGGTCCATAAACCCTACAGAAATTTGAGTATGAAAATTTTACTTGTAATATGCTCAACAAAATATGGCTTCCTTCCAACAAACCAAGTATCGTTGAATTCTGTTAAGCAGTTACCAGGAGTTGCGCTGACAAGGTGATAAGTATTTTCACCAATTAAGTTCAAAGGACCATAACTCCCACAAAAACTTGAGGATCAAAATTTCCTGGCAACATGCACAACTACATATAGTGTCCTTTCTATGTACCAAGTTTCATTGAATTCTGTTCAGTAGTTTTCGGAGGAGTTGTGCTGACAAGATGATAAATGAGGAATACAGCAAATTTAAAGTCCAAAGTGTCATAACTCCCACAAAAATTTGAAGATCAAAATTTCCTGGTAACATGCACAGTAACATATAGTGCCCTTCCTAAATACCAATTTTTGTTGAATTTGGTTCGATTCATAGGAATTGTGAAGGACAGACAGACGGACAGGACAAAAACAAAAGTCGGGGGGGGGGAGACTTAATTAACCTCTGCAAAGTAATCTGCTTTACAGTATCTTTTACAAAACAAAAGTTATTCTGTCAAAATATTTAATGTTACCAGATAACATATACACTAACGAGATCATAAATACATTAACAGATAAGAATTAAAGTTAAAAATTATCACAGAATTATCTCCTTCAAGAACAAGATTCACCACAGCCAGACATCAACACATACAGCTAGTCATGTATTATGAGAAGTCACATTCAACTAAAACTTCACTTGGATCTGCAAAAAGAAATGAAGGTTAAATATTGATATGTAGTGTGAAAGTTTTGTATACATGAGTTCAATATTCAAAATGTATTAAATAAGGAATTGCATGGATGTTTACGAAATGAAAAAAAAATCTATTTTAAAAGCGTCGTAGGTGGTGATACGGCAGTGTTATGAATTTTATAAGGTTCCAAAGTTTTAATTTATATATTGACCAATTTTGTATCACAGCCAGCATATGATGAAGCCAGCAAACATCCAAGGAAAATGCTACAAAATGATAATAAATGTATATCATAAATTGTACACAGCTATATGAAATTCCAACTGGAAACAAATTGTACAAGATGCAAAGGGAAGCTACCATGCACATTTGAATTGATGCACAGAAAAAAGTACTGTGGTTTCATTATTATTCATGGGGTATCAATTTTTGTGGTTTTCGTAGGTGGCCTTGACCCATGAAATTTGATACCCCACAAAAAGGAAATTTAACATTGATTTGAATGCTGCAAACTTAAGAACCATGAATTTAAGGTTCCACAAAAAAGTCCTTTTCTGTCAAACCACGAAAATTGGTACCCACGAAAATAAATGAATCCACAGTATACAAATGAGCAGCATGAGTTGTCAAAACCCAAACTGATACATTTTAATGTTGATATTATATTTACCTTTGCCGTCTCCTTCCAAAGAACCAGTAGATAATCATAGGCCATAATAGAACAAACAAAAACTCTTTTCTAAATCTTGTCAATGGCCAAATTCTAAAACCCTGGAAAAGAATACAAAACATAATATTCCTAAACATTTTTACATCAATTTTTTTATGATATGTGATGTAATAGATAATTATCCACTTTTTAATTATTAAATAACAAAAAGAAAATCCTAGATTTGTTGGCTTGATTCTGAGCTTTATAATTGTCAAAAATTTGGCAGGAAACCAAACTCCTCTAGATTTAACGTGAGCTAAAGGTAGTGACGTTTTATGACCTTAAAACCACGAAATTAAAGAGTGACCATCCATAATAACTTAAGAGATTTTTTTTAAATAAAGTATAAAACGATAAAGTAAAACTTTATCCAAGGAAGACTTGATTTTCATTATAACAAGAACAGATTCTAGGTCTTCGGCCCATTGAGTGGAAAAAAATCCAAGTCTGCTTGTTCAACAGGAAGCAGATGAGTGACAGATCTGAAAATGCATCCCACCATATTGGACCCCTACCTGAAGCTGCATACCATATATCAAAAGGCTCTAATTAAAATTTCCTGAGAAAACTGTTACGAAAAAAGTGTGACCGACATACGGTCACCAGCATTTTTATGTCCCCTGCTCCATGTTGCGGTGGGGGACAAAAAAAGTAAGACAAATCAGAGTAAAACTAATCCTGAACAACAGACATCTCTTTACTTTCTATTTCTATATTCTAAAGGTGTCTAGGCAAATACATGTATTTGCCAGAAAAAAATCAAAATAACAGACACCCCAATCCGAAGGAGAATTCTATAAAAGTCCCCCACTTTCTCCAAAGGTCATGAAAATAAGAACTTACTGATTGTTGTGACTCTCCTTTCTCTAGCCTGTTTAGAACCGTTTTCTGGTCTCTCTGTAATTGTTGTAGCGTGACTAGAATTTGTTCGTTGATTGCCCTGTCTGTTGTATCACTATATCTCCTCTCTGTGTCTGAAAATAAATAACGGTACAATAAATGTTAAGAACTGTTTTCTGGTCTCTCTGTTATTGTTATAACGTGACTAGAATGTTTGTAGATCACCCTATCTGTTGTATCACTACATCTCTTTTCTGTGCCTAAAAATAAGGCTTGAGTACCATTATTTTCCATATATTTGATTTTTGCACATAAATAAATCTTGTGACTTTAAATGAGTTATTTCCCCCAAGTACATGGCTGTAACAAACTATCATTAACAGTAAATAAGTTTACCTTGTTGAGATCCACATCTACTACATATAAATGCTGTTGGCCCAGTGGAGCTCATATGTTGATTGGGAATGGTTCCATTTCTCAACAAACTTTCATAACCAACTTGATCTGAAATAATATCCTCATATTAAAATAAAATACTAGAGGCTCCCGGGAGCTTGAATCCCTCACCTGATCTCTTATGCCAGTTTGAATAAATTTCACAAACTTTCAAGTATACAAAGTTGCAAAACAATCCTTTCAGTGGTTTCAGAGAAGATTTTTGGAAATCAGTTTAAATCAATAGAAAAAAAAAACAAGAGGCTCCCAGGAGCCTGAATCGCTCACCTGGTCTTGATGTTGACCCTATACTTTTGTAGAGCTAAATGAGCTGAACATTTAAGCAAGCAACAGCTAATCTCTATCTGCAATAGTTTTCATTCTGTAGGCCAAAAACATGAAAAATCACTTTTTTCAGGGGCCGTAACCCCTATAAGGGGTCATCTAACAACTTCGACCCTGTGGAGAATTTTGTAGAGCTAAATGAGCTGAACATTTAAGCAAGCAACAGCTAATCTCTATCTGCAATAGTTTTCATTCTGTAGGCCAAAAACATGAAAAATGGCTATTTTTCAGGGGCCGTAACCCCTATAAGGGGTCATCTGACAACTTCGACCCTATGAAGAATTTTGTAGAGCTAAATGGGCTGAACATTTAAGCAAGCAACAGCTAATCTCTATCTGCAATAGTTTTCATTCTGTAGGCCAAAAACATGAAAAATCACTTTTTTCAGGGGCCGTAACCCCTATAAGGGGTCATCTGACAACTTCGACCCTGTGGAGAATTTTGTAGAGCTAAATGAGCTGAACATTTAAGCAAGCAACAGCTAATCTCTATCTGCAATAGTTTTCATTCTGTAGGCCAAAAACATGAAAAATGGCTATTTTTCAGGGGCCGTAACCCCTATAAGGGGTCATCTGACAACTTCAACCCAAGAAGAATTTTGTAGAGCTAAATGGGCTGAACATTTGAGCAAGCAACAGCTAATCTCTATCTACAATAGTTTTCATTCTGTAGGCCAAAAACATGAAAAATGGCTATTTTTCAAGGGCCGTAACCCCTATAAGGGGTCATCTGACAACTTCGACCCTATGGAGACTTTTGTAGAGTTAAATGAGCTGAACATTTAAGCAAGCAACAGCTAATCTCTATCTGCAATAGTTTTCATTCTGTAGGCCAAAAACATGAAAAAATGCTATTTTTCACCTTTAAAGGGCCGTAACCTCTATAAGGGGTCATCTGACAACTTTGTCCAAATGGAGACTTTGGTAGAGCTTTTGATGCTGAATCAGTAGCGTGGCCTCAGATTTCCTCTATCTCTTATACTTTTTGATTTATAAGCAAAAAACAGTAGTCTGACCCCCCTAGTCTATTTTTAGTAACGGCGGCCATGTTTTTTATCAAAGCATTTCAAAATGAGGATCGTTTGTTGCCAACATGTCATATATCATTCCTGCCAAGTTTCTGTTAAATTGGTTCAGTGGTTTCAGAGGAGAAGATTTTTGAAATTGTTAACGGACGACAGACGACGACAGACGACGACGGACGACGACGGACGACGACGGACGCATAGTGATGGCATAAGCTCACATGGACCTTCGGTCCAGGTGAGCTAAAAAAACAGTTAAATGGCATTAACTCCTTTAAGGACCTTTTGATGCTGAACAAGAAAAGTTGCTTTGGATTTTCTCTATCTCTCTATACTTTTCGAGTTGGTCTGACCCCCCTGTTCTATTTTTAGCAATGGCGGCCATGTTGGTTGGTCGACATGTATATAATTCACAAACTTGGTAGACTCATCCTAAAGATCAAGTGTACCAAGTTTCAAAGCAATCCCTTCAGTGGTTTCAGAGAAGAAGATTTTTGAAAATCAGTGTAAATTTATGGAAAAAACAGTTAAAGGGGAATAACTCTTAAACGGCTGATCTGACAATTTTGACCCTGACATCATTTAAGTAGATCTCAATGAGCTTAACAATTCTGCAATGCTAACTTTTCCTCTAGCTCTAACACTTTTCAAGATATAGTCCAAAAACTGTAAAAATGGTCAATTTTGATGATTAAAGGGCAATAACTCCTATAAGGAGTCGTTTCACAACTTTGACTCAATGGAGAGATTTGTAGAGCTTTTGATGCTGAACAAGGAAAATTGCTTCGGATTTTCTCTATCTCTTATACTTTTCGAGTTATAAGCCAAAAACAATGGTCTGATCCGCCTGTTCTATTTTTAGCAATGGCGGCCATGTTGGTTGGTCGACGTGTATATAATTCACAAACTTGGTAGAGGACATCCTAAAGATCAAGTATAACAAGTATCAATGCAATGCCTTCAGTGGTTTCAGAGAAGAAGAATTTTGAAAATCAGTGTAAATTTATGGAAAAAACAGTTAAAGGGGAATAACTCTTAAACGGCTGATCTGACAATTTTGACCCTGACATCATTTAAGTAGATCTCAATGAGCTTAACAATTCTGCAATGCTAACTTTTCCTCTAGCTCTAACACTTTTCAAGATAAAGTCCAAAAACTGTAAAAATGGTCAATTTTGATGATTAAAGGGCAATAACTCCTATAAGGAGTCGTTTCACAACTTTGACTCAATGGAGAGATTTGTAGAGCTTTTGATGCTGAACAAGGAAAATTGCTTCGGATTTTCTCTATCTCTTATACTTTTCACGTTATAAGCCAAAAACAATGGTCTGACCCCCCTGTTCTATTTTTAGCAACGGTGGCCATGTTGATTGGTCTACGTGTATATAATTCACAAACTTGGTCGAGGACATCCTAAAGATCAAGTACACCAAGTATCAATGTAATCCCTTCAGTGGTTTTAGAGAAGAAGATTTTTGAAAATCAGTGTAAATTTGTGGAAAAAACAGTTAAAGGGGAATAACTCTTAAACGACTGATCTGACAATTTTGACTCTGAAATCATTTTTGTAGATCTCAAGGAGCTTAACAATTCTGCAATGCTAACTTTTCCTCTAGCTCTAACGGTTTTCAAGATATAGTCCAAAAACTGCAAAAATGGTCAATTTTGATGATTAAAGGGCAATAACTCCTATAAGGAGTCGTTTCACAACTTTGGGGTGCAGGACATAGTAATTCAAAGTGACGTCATTGGACCAAAGCAATGTCATTTCCATGCTCTGAATAAAATCTGGCTATCACTTGTACTATGGACATTTATATATCAATAAAAAGATAAATCTGCACTCTTATTGATGGTCTCTATTTTATGAATCAATAAAAGTCGGTATAGTCCAATAAAAGTGCCAAAAACAGACCTAACAGGGGGTGTTTTAGTGAAAAATTAAGGGGGGTCATCCCATTTTCTAGACTTGATTTCAGTAACTTCTACAATAATGAAAATACCTGAACCAGAAATATCTGAAAGGCCATGTTTCCTTTTGTAAACTGTGAAAATATTGGGGTACGTTTACCTGCTTTTTTTAGAAATATCTCTGTTTACATAAAAAGTGGCGAATTGTCACATTAAAAAAATGGAGGGTTTTATAGTTATCCCCCTTTGTACAAATATTATCCAAAAAATATTTTATTTTACAAAAGCAGACCTGATATGATGTTTTTCATGCAAGGAAGTATGTAAACAATCACAAAAGTACAAAATAAATGGTCATTCTAACTTCCGGTACAAAAATAGACAGGATTCCCTTCACTCATTGGTCAATATATTGGGCTACCACCACTAGTCTTTTCTACGAAACTGTGTCTGGCATCGTTGACTCAATGGAGAGATTTGTAGAGCTTTTGATGCTGAACAAGGAAGTTTGCTTCGGATTTTCTCTATCTCTTATACTTTTCGAGTTATAAGCCAAAAACAATGGTCTGATCCGCCTGTTCTATTTTTAGCGATGGCGGCCATGTTGGTTTGTCAACATTTATATAATTCACAAACTTGGTAGAGGACATCCTAAAGATCAAGTATAACAAGTATCAATGCAATGCCTTCAGTGGTTTCAGAGAAGAAGAATTTTGAAAATCAGTGTAAATTTATGGAAAAAACAGTTAAAGGGGAATAACTCTTAAACGGCTGATCTGACAATTTTGACCCTGAAATCATTTTAGTAGATCTTAATGAGCTTAACAATTCTGCAATGCTAACATTTCCTCTAGCTCTAACACTTTTCAAGATATAGTCCAAAAACTGTAAAAATGGTCAATTTTGATGATTAAAGGGCAATAACTCCTATCAGGAGTTGTTTCACAACTTTGACTCAATGGAGAGATTTGTAGAGCTTTTGATGCTAAACAAGGAAAGTTGCTTCGGATTTTCTCTATCTCTTATACTTTTTGAGTTATAAGCCAAAAACAATGGTCTGACCCCCCCTGTTCTATTTTTAGCAACGGCGGCCATGTTGATTGGTCTACGTGTATATAATTCACAAACTTGGTGGAGGACATCCTTAAGATCAAGTACACCAAGTATCAATGTAATCCCTTCAGTGGTTTTAGAGAAGAAGATTTTTGAAAATCAGTGTAAATTTGTGAAAAAAAACAGTTAAAGGGGAATAACTCTTAAACGGCTGATCTGACAATTTTGACTCTGAATCATTTTTGTAGATCTCAAGGAGCTTAACAATTCTGCATTGCTAACTTTTCCTCTAGCTCTAACGGTTTTCAAGATATAGTCCAAAAACTGCAAAAATGGTCAATTTTGATGATTAAAGGGCAATAACTCCTATAAGGAGTCGTTTCACAACTTTGACTCAATGGAGAGATTTGTAGAGCTTTTGATGCTGAACAAGGAAAATTGCTTCGGATTTTCTCTATCTCTTATACTTTTCGAGTTATAAGCCAAAAACAATGGTCTGACCCCCCCTGTTCTATTTTAAGCACCGGCGGCCACGTTGGTTTGTCAACATTTATATAATTCACAAACTTGGTAGAGGACATCCTAAAGATCAAGTATACCAAGTCTCAATGCAATCCCTTCAGTGGTTTCAGAGAAGAAGACCTTTGAAGAAAAGTTAACGGACGATGGACGACAGACGGAAGGACAACGGACGCTTAACAATGACAATAGCTTTGTCATAGTTCCAATTTTGATTGAAATGAAATAACAATGATTGATTGTTACATGAAATAAGTAGGCGACAGACCTGAAATTGAATCCCAAGTTATGGGACCTCAAGCTGATGCTGCATACCCAATATCAAGTGGCTATGATAAAATTGTTAGGAAAATTTCTTTTATGCCTGCCTGCTGCCTGACATTCACCATTTTATAACTCTTAGAAATCCAGCCAAAAATAATATTTTTTCATATATTTTCTTACAAAAAAAATGTGAACAAATTTAATGTTTTTGTATACTACTAAACCATTATTGGATTCCAACATCAAAAGAAGGAGTCTTTTGACATTCAATAACTATGGGAGGACACTTGATGTTATTAAGTCTTGAGTAAGCACAATGCAACTTACTTCTTTGCACATTTAAAGATTAATCATCCTGCTTGATATTTTTTTTGGTACCTCTGTTATGGAAAAATTATGACCCCCTTCTGTTTTGCTTATGTGAATATGATCAGAAAAAATCTCTGCTCTCACCTTGACTATATTCTAACTCTGATTTTGTATTTGGACTAAAATGGACATTTTTCTTTTTTTGAGCATTTCTTGATCTGTCTTTATCTTTTAAAATGTCATTTTCTGTATCTAAGTCTGTGGAAATACCTTTCTGAAAAAAAGAAAATATAAATTAATAGCAAGTCTTTAAAAATTTCATTACCAGTGTACATTTGTGTATATGTATGAATTTAATTTATTATTGATTGATTCTTCAATTGCATTCCAAGAGACAGGGTTGGTGTCATATAACAAGACATAAGACAAGGAGATGTTCTTAGTCCTAATATCTTTAATCTTTTTATAAATGATCTCCCTGATAATCTTTCCTTTTGCATTGACCAGGTTGATGTAAATGGTCAACGCATAGACTGTCTAATGTATGCTGACGACATTGTATTAGTTTCACAAACCCAAGAGGGATTGCAACAAAGGTTAAACATGCTTAACTCATTTTGTAGCAAATGGTGTTTGAATGTGAATCTCAAGAAAACTCAGGTTATGGTTTTTAATAAAACTGGAAAACATTTAAATTTTCATTTTCAATTGAATGGACAATCTATTGATTGTACCAACAGTTACAAATATCTGGGTATAACATTTACACCAAGTGGTAAATTTTCTCAGTGTAAAGAAGAATTATACAAAAAATCTATCAAAGCTTCTTTTAAATTGCAACAGTGCATGTCATCTTCTAATCCCAGTGTACAAACACTACTTCACTTATATGACCATACTATTAAACCCATCTTAACATATGGTTGTGAAATATGGGGTATGTTTTCAACAACCTCTTCAGCTAGTAAAAATGATGGACAATATTTATTTGAGAAAATATTTGAAAAAGATGTATCTGAAAAATCACATTTAAAATTTATGAAATATATATTAGGTGTTAATAAACGCTCTACCAATTTTGCAGTTATGTCTGAACTTGGAAGATATCCTATGTATTTTTCCATTATATTGTCAATGTTAAAGTATTGTCATAGATTAGAGCATATGGAAGATGGGCTACTATTTAATGCATTTGTTTGTAGTAAAAATCTCTGTCAAAATAACACAGCCACATGGTATTCTAGTATAGATTATATTATGAAAAAACTTAATATATGTTATAACCAAATGAAAAAACTAAGCGTTAATCAATTTATTAAACAAGTGAAAGATAAGCTACTGAATAGTTTTCAAAAATTTTGGAAAGATTATAGAAATACGATTGCAAACTCTGAGCAAGGGAAACTTTATACATATTTTTCGTTTAAAACTACATTTGGATTTGAAAAATACTTAAATTTAAAAGATTTTAGATTTCGACAAGCTTTATGCAAGATCAGAATAAGTGCACATCCCTTAAGGATAGAGACAGATAGATATTCAAAAAATTATATTGAAAGATCATTAAGAAAATGTCAATATTGTACTATGAATAAAACAGAGGACGAATTACATTTTATTATTGAATGTCCATTATATGCTGAATTTAGAGATATTTTTTCAAATAAGATTTTACATTATTGCAAAAACTATAATAATTTACAAAACAGTTTAAAATTTAATTGGATTTTTATACAAGAAGATTTAGATTTGCTCAGAGAGTTTGGAAATTATGTATATCAAAGTCTTCAATTAAGAAGAACATCAAATGTTGTAGCATAACTTTAGATTTATTTGTTCAATAATATTCTCATAATAAATACATGCATATTTCATACATGTAACTGTATCATATTATGTACTACTTGGCTCTGCCCCTGTAAAATCATTAAGTTGTTGTTATTAATCAATCTGTTATAATTTTATTTACTGTCACAAATTGTCATAATCACTCATATGTAATTGTATGCTCTATTATAGGGCCCTTAATTGGAATAAAGCTATTTCTATTTCTATTTCTATAACCACACTCAACCCATCAGTTTATTTGAAATGCCTTTACCCAGCCAGGATTCTTTTCTGTTTATTTGTTTTCCTGAATGTAATTACTTTATTTGTCTACTTTTATGATGTATATGAGATTTATTGTGATAAAATATCCCCATTCAATAATTTCGTAATCCTTATTAACCATTTACCAATGCAAAGTAAATTTCATGTTCCTTGAATATGAGGTGTATGTAATAACTTTTTTTTAACTTTAACAATTTTGGATATACTCAATTTCAATTCCCTAGAAATGACAGAGCAAACAAATATATATTCATACTGTAAAAGGTTGTATATCAGACGAATCTAAAAATTCATCGTCACTTTCACTACCGCTGGTGACCTGGCTCTCAACTGGTTCCCTAATTGTTCCTTCTGCTGGATGCTCAAGGTTGTCATAAATTGTCTCCCTTACTGGAATGTCTTGTTCAGGAATTTGTTCATTATGTTTTAGGGCTGGAAGTATTTTGGTATGTGGAGCTGTTTCCATGATGATACGTTCTGAAAATATAAGTATAATATTAAATAAATCATAGATTCTGAAGGCAATGATATGTTAAACCTTTAAAACAATATTGCCTTTACAGTACTACTCTGTTATAAAGGCTTCACATCAAAGTGGATGAAAACAAATAATCTTCAAAATCATTAAAATCACAGTAAAATAGTAAAACTTATTAACTTTTCTATGAAGTACATGTAATTCTAAATGTTTCAATCATGTTTGTTTTAGATGTTACAGTTCACAATTTCACTCTTTCAATATGACGTCAGTCTGTAAAAGCTATCTATTCCATTCTTTATCTTTGTAAAGTCTAAGTTTCTAGCAATAAAACATTTCACAGTAATTTAATTCCTGTTCATGGAGCAGTCAAACTATCATGACCTCAGCGCTCAGGAGATGATTTAGGAACTGTTACCTTAGTCTTGTGGCAATGGTTTCTCAGTAACCTTTGTCTTGCGCCAATGGTTTCTCAGTTACCTTTGTCTTTGCGGCAATGGTTTCTCAGTTATCTTCATCTTGAGGAAATGGTTTCTCAGTTACCTTTGTCTTGCGGCAATGATTTCTCAGTTACCTTCGTCTTGCCGCAATGGTTTCTCAGTTACCTTTGTCTTGCCGCAATGGTTTCTCAGTTACCATGTCTTTCTGCAATGGTTTCTCAGGTACCTTTGTCTTGCGGCAATGGTTTCTCAACTACCTTCGTCTTGCTGCAATGGCTTCTCAGTTACCTGTGTCTTGTGGCAATGGTTTCTCAGTTACCTTTGTCTTGCGGCAATGGTTTCTCAGTTACCTTTGTCTTGCGGCAATTGTTTCTCAGTTACCTTTGTCTTGTGGCAATGATTTCTCAGTTACCTTTGTCTTGCGGCAATGGTTTCTCAATCTGGGAAAATAGTTTTGACTGCTCAATGAAAAGGCATGAAATAAACATTACAAGTCTCATTTTTGTTACCTTTGTCTAAACCTTCCACTTGTTGAACAACATACTGCTCTTTCTCTTCAAATGGTGTTTTCTCGTCTATCAATTCATAAAACGACCCAATAGTTTCCATGAAATCTCTAACAGGCTTCTCTTGTGGCATGGCTTCAACAATCTGCAAATAGACAATGCAATATTTTGAGATACAGGTTAACTTATTTAACTTTTAGGTTCAAAAAGTCAACCAACCTATACATGTAATAAAGTCATTTATTTATCTAAATTATTTATTTGAGCATAAATCTGCTAGTTTAAAACTGTCAGAAGGGCTTTCATTGAAACATCTGATTAAATAAGATAAAATATTATGATATCTACTCATAACTTGCTGAATAAGTTTTTTTGCTGTGTATAATGTAGACTTTTTAACAATTTTTCTTCAATTAACATCAGGGTGAGCAGAATACATGATATATGAGATTTTTATACTTTTCATTACTATTAGGTCAACAGAAAAGACAAAAGATCAATTTACAAAAGAGAAATAAAAATTGGATGAAACTCTAATTTCCTCCTTTGTACTTTAAAATTGAAGAATTTGAGTGAATGAGTAAGTTGGTGTTTTTCGCCATAGCAACACTATAAAGGTATGAGCGATGAACATGATGAGGGTTGAAAAATAAAACGATTATAAAAAGAAAAGCTCAAATCGCTCATCTGACTTAAATGCCTAAATTATAAGCCTATTGACATTGAAAGTGAAAGGTTTAACCAAATGCTGCCAATTTGAAAGAACATATTGTGTTAACTTTCAATTGAACATATATGAAAATGGTCAATTTTGACGTTCTAAGGAAAAAAACTCCTAAAAGAAACAGTCCTACAGAATTGACTTCTACATTTTTTGAAAATCTTGATGTGCTAAACAAAATGCAATTTAATTTTTTTAAATAACTTTATTAGTTTTTAAGAAGTGCAAAGTTTGGAAAAAATTGGAAAAAGGGCAATAACTCCTACATAGGTAATTGGATTATCTTAAGAATTGCAGGGCTGGTAGATCTTGATGTGCTGATCACTTCCATCACAATTTTGATATCTGTAACCTTTTTTGAGTTATTTGCAAAAACTAGAGTTTATGTTCTATTTTAAACCATGGCGGCCATGTTTTTTTAAGAATCAAAAATCCAAGCAATAGTTTTGTAGCACTCATGCTGATAAACAACTGTACAAAGTTTGAATGTAATTGGATGTATGGTGTTAGACAAAGTTAACCATTTTATTGTAATGATGAAATGCTGTAAAAATGGTCAATTTTGATGTTCTAAGTGAAATAACTCCTAAAAGGAACGATCTGACAGCATTGACCCTATTACATTTTTTGTAGATCTTGATGTGCTGAACAATATACAATTCAAACTTCTTCAACAACTTTTATAGTTTTCAGGATATTGAGCTTCACATGTGCAAATTTTGTAGGAGGTAGGCTACAGAATTTTTAATTTGCAAGTGTTAAATAATAACAATTTTTCAAAATTAAGAATGGAGCAATCTTTTCTGATTTAAAATCAGAACTTTCCTGAGAATTCTATTTCTTCCCAGATATCTTTAAGGAAAGTGTATAAAATCTATAAAAGAGGGAAATCTCACATAGAAACTTAGCATCACTAGTATGGTGATTACAATTGGCATTGAATCTTATGTATTAAATATTTTTTTATCTTGAGCCAATGCAAGACAACAAGCAGCCCCCCGGGTCACTTCCTTTATAAGATGAGGTAGGGATGAGCCGCTGGAATAGGTACCTTTTTCATGGTCTCAATTATATTAAAAGGGTGTGAAAATTAGATGCTGTTATGTGATAAGGATATGCATTTCCAGATGAGATTATGTCACAAGGTCAGTATGTTGTATCTGAATCAGATGCTGATATCAGAAGCCAATTTATCATCCGACTGACATCTAATTTGATAAGGTTACAAACCTGCTCTCCATCATGATTATATATATAACCATGTTAATTCCATAATGTTCAATTTATATGAAAAGGTATGCTTTTCTATGCTAATATATGAAAAGGTATACTTTTATCCGCAAAATATATGATTAGGTGTATTTTTTAAAATTTCAAAATATACATGTATGATAAGGGCGGGGGTCCCAAGGTGCCAGTGGCTCACTCCTACCAGAAATAGGTTTGAGTGACCCCCTCGGGCAAGCAGCAACTGCTGTTCAGGTTGAAGACTACTGGCTGTATTCCATTGTGGAATTTTTAAATCGCCAATTGTTTATGTAGGTTCATGTTCACTTATTCCACATCTTATTATCACCTACCCCCAGAATTTACATGGCAGATTTTAATTATTTGCTAATATTGGGAGAGAATATCATCTAATACAAACATACACATAGTGTGTCTATTTCGCACCTTTTTACTATAAAAGTAGAAAAATATCTTCAAAATATCTGTCAAATTAATTAACTTTATCACCATTATAATCCATCCCCCTCACAATGTGTGAATTTAACATGTTTTCTATAACAAACAAGCACCATAATTTGATGTATTCTTCCGTACAACCTATATATGAAGAGCTTGTGCTTAGCCTAAATGGTACATGCAAACCAACATGTGTTAGCTTTGATTAGAAATTGAGGAATAATTAACTGACTCTAAATCAAATGAAAGTACACCATAAAACAGGATAAAGGGATGAACTTATTAAGTTTATCACGATTTTCACTTTACTGTAAATCTCTAGGTTATAAAAGACCTCAATATGCCCTTCTTTCACATATAGTTAGGTGCGTCATTTGCAGAGTTAACTAACTTACCATAAGGTATTATATACTAGAGGCTATTGAATAAAATTTAGATTTCCACAATTTTGGTTCCCATTTTTTTTAAGTCTAACATTATTATTTTTGTAAAAGAGTTCTGAATAAAGAAGGATCCAATAAATAATTCAGAAAAAATAAAAACCATTTTGATCCCATTCACTACTTTAGCTAATGTGAGAAAATTCACTAAATACAGAAAAGGGAAAAAATAAATATTGACATTAAAACAAAGCAAAGGAAGAAGAGCTTTTTCATGATTATTTATTTTTTGTTATTTTACTATATTACTGTAATATAGTTAAATAATAACTATGATGTCTAGCAAAATCACATTTAAAAAAAAATCTTATTCTATAAATTTATATCAAGTGTAAAAAGTTATGCCAATGGGTCAAAATTGATTAAAAATGCAGATACTAAGTCTTTAAATTTCTTGATCCTCAAGTGAGGAGCTTTTATTCACCAAAAATTGTTAATATCCAAAAAAAGCCAAACACTAACCCAGTGCACCACATGTTTAGCAAATTCAGGATTTGTAACTTGATCAAAATAGAACTATGATGCAAAAGATTTGAAGAAAATATATCACACCAGTAATGAAAAAATTGAAGTTGAAAATACATTGAATACTATGGAAAACATGGGTAGGTACAAATGGAATATTTGTGACAAGTATTAAAAAGTTTTAGAGGTGTATAAAAATCTAGTGCAGAATTGTTATTAGTAGATAGATTTGAATGAAATTTAGCACTGTGATTAATTGAAAACAAATCAACATTTCTCAGACAAAAATTTCATGATATCATAAAAGGTGTGTGTGAATTTTCAATTTTTCATACAATGGCCATATTTGGAAATCTACAAATAACAAAGGCAAAATGGGACATCAACTTGACATTTTCGTTGCATATTTTGAGGTTTAAGAGCCCATTCTATAGAATCAAAGAAAAAGATAGGTTTTAAAGCAACAAACTAAAATTTTAGCTATTTCCAGAGTTGAACTTTTGATGCCATAATCAGACATGTGCATGTAAAATCACAAGAAAATATTTTCTGCAAGTCACAGGGCAGAATTGGTATATTGATGACATGATTGTGAACAATTTCTCTCTCTATGGCTGTCAAGTATTGAATCACCATTGTGAACAGGATAATTTGGTTAATTTTTTATGTTTTTACTATTCATACTTGAAATATGAAACAACAATTTTAAAAACATAAAAATTTAAATAAAAACATTACTTCACAATCCAAACTGAATTGGTCACAATCAGAATTCAATATTTGACCAAAATATTACGAAAATGTTTAAGATCATTTTCATTGACATACATTTTGTACCAATTCTCCCCTGTGACTTTGACATAGTCACTTCCCTGTGATCTCGCCCTGTCACTAAGAGAAAAATATTTATAAGTGCTGCTAGCTACATGTCAGTCTGATATCAGATGCAAAAAGGTTTTAATATGTTAGTATTGTGTTAGTAGTTACATGTTTGGGAGATGAGAGGAACAAATTCCTACCCGTTTGTCTTTTTCACTCATTGTATTCCATTTGTCAGTTGACTGACCAATCGTCTGAAAATGAAAATTTTACACTGATAATCTTTTCTTAAAGCTTTCACTCGGAAGGTGAAAAAATTAAAACTAAGGTTCGACAAAGAAACTTGTTTAAAACCTTGCTGCATTTTATATGTGTCTGTCTTAAGCCAGGTATCTTTGCTAAAATTTAAGGCCTTTGGATTTATGTTAGTTGTTTTTTTCTTATCAACAGAAAAGAATATTTCTTTGATTATTTTAGGATTAGGTTTTAATCATACATGTATATACTTATTTTGATCAATGGCCAATTGCAAGATAATGCAGTGACCGCTGAACAGATTGCTGCTAAATATATTTGTAATAAGGTTTGTGCTGTGTATGAATCCAAAATCCCATTATCTTCTACTGTTTTAAAAGTCAATGACAATTGTTGCTATTTGTTAAAATGAGATCTCCAAACTGTGCCATAAAAAACAGGTTCATTATAGTTTGTGAAAATATAAGGATTGTTTGTAAGGTTTTAATCATCTTTGTTTTGTAAATCATTCAAAAAAAAGAAATTTTTTTTTAAAATGGGATATTTTTTACATTTATATGTAAAATTGCTTATTATGCTTTAAAAAAAGCTATATTGAATTACATGTAGCAGGTTTTCTTTAAAAGATATCATTTTTTTACACATTTTAGCAGTTCACTTCAATTTTTGTTTGATGGTAATTAGAATCTACTTTGACTTTTAACAAAATTATTTTTTGCAAAAACATAAGCCTAGATATGTTTTTTTTTACATGTAAATTATAATTTTTTGTTTTTCAAAAAAAAAAATCTGATAAAAATATTCAGTCATTGTCAGTTTATCTTAAAAAGTTTTTAACTCAAAAACATATAATGGTATGATATCCCACAAATAAAAGTATTCTAACAATATTTTATAAAAGGTAATTAAAAAGCAAAACAAAATTAAAGCAAAATATATATCTAAAAAACATGCATATTCAACAATGTAAAATCGACACCATTGAAGGTCATCACCTTATCCTTAAATTCAAAAATATCAATTTCACAAATGAAACTGTGTAAAACTTTCATTTTCCTTCTTGAATAAAATGCTGAAACACCCTCCTCCAAAAATAAAAAAAAATCTAATTGTTTCTCCTTTATCTGAAAATGTATCATCTGTATGAATCCCAATAACCTGTCACTCTGGAAATGAGAGATAAACAACAACACAACATTTGACAAATACTTTGTTATTGAGGTACCTTCTTGAGCTCTTCAACATACAACTCCATAGCATGTTCCTTAGGCATATCACCAAGTTTATCCCAAGCATCCCTGAAAAAAATGTGCCATGTGTTAATATTGTATACAAACTAAGGAAATAATGAGATGTGGAAAAAATGTCAACATTACACACATGCTTGCACATGTATTGTCATCCAAGTAAATTCTGTATTTATAAAGAAAGAGCAGCGCCTACTTGCCTCGTAAAAGGCTGCTGGCGGTTGCCCATTGTGGTTTTTATGAATTGCCTCTTGATTGTGGGCTGTGTAGCATACACTTATTCCACATCTCATTATTTTCTATTACACACTGTGAGCTAACAAAACTTGTACTTATCATCCCTGCTCTTGAGGTCATGCTTGAAAAAAAAAACATAGAAATTAAATAAGATAATGTTTATTTTTATTTTTTCTATCTTATTCGAAGTCTAGGCAAGTCTTCTAGATTAGACTCAACAATCTTTTCTACCAAATTGGAGGTATTGCACTTTTCTTGACTTGTATATCCTTGTCCTTTTTCAATGTTCATTTTAAAAATCTAATAATTTTCATTTTGGCTTGTTAGAATTTGACAGAATGGGACTGCATATGATTTTTATAGCATGACTTAAGATCAGAGGCGGAATTGTCATATCATTTTTGCTTGAATTTATGTACATGTATGATTATCAGTTATAAATAACTGCAACTACATGTTATAATGCAAAAGTCTTACAATTTTCTTTTGGTTACAATGTTCAGCTCTATTGTTGAGGATTTAAACTACGAATAAAATTTTACCACTTTTTGTGGCTACAATTTCCCAGCTCCATGGTTCAGGATTTTTACATTTTAATTCTAATCTTGACAACAAAATGTTCAAATTAAAATGTCCTAGCTTCATGGTTAAGACTTGTTGCACATTGATTTAAATCTTACCACTTTTTCTTTGGTACTATGTCCAAGCTTCATGGTTTAGGCTTGTTACACTTTAACTGAAATGGTTTAGGCTTGTTACACTTTAACTTAAATCTTACCACTTTTTCTTTGGTACTATGTCCAAGCTTCATGGTTTAGGCTTGTTACACTTTAACTGAAATGGTTTAGGCTTGTTACACTTTAACTTAAATCTTACCACTTTTTCTTTGGTACTATGTCCAAGCTTCATGGTTTAGGCTTGTTACACTTTAACTGAAATGGTTTAGGCTTGTTACACTTTAACTTAAATCTTACCACTTTTTCTTGGCTTTTATGTCCAAGCTTCATGATTTGGCTATTGTTAATTGTTACACTTTAACTTAAATCTTGGCTGAAACATGTACTGGGTACAAAGTCAAAGCCTCATGATTTAGGCTTGTAACATTTTAAATTAAATCTTGGCTACAACATGTACAATGTCCTACATTTGTAGCTTCATGGCTTAGGCTTGTTACCATTCTTGTTTAAATCTTACCACTTTTTCTTTGCTACAATATCCCAGCTCCACGGTTTAGGCTTGTTACATTTTCCTTCTTTGGCTTGTTTGTATAGACCATAAAATGTCAACATCATTTCATAAGAAGGTTGAAATGGACCTAAAATCAAATATACATATACTATTTTCATATATTTTGCCTAAATAAACATACATGTAAATTGTTCATTTGAATGATCTTTCATAGAAATTTGAAATAGAAAGAGTAAGGTTAATATGAAAAACAAAATGTTGGCACAATCAGAATATTAAATTTAAAATATATGTAGTAATTATTATCTCCCCATGCTATTTTTGTTTGATGTATTTAATGTCATGTAATCTAATTAGTAATTTCGGCATTTTTTTTTTATTAAAAGCACATTGGAGGGAAAATATATTAAATAAAAAAAGCTTCATTTATATTGTTTATAATAAAAAAAATCTTAATCTAGAGAACAGAACAGATCCCAGGGATACTAAAATAAATGTTATTTTTAGACCCAAAATTAACGAAATACTTCGTCATATGACGTCATGTTGAACGACCTTATTACACATGTACACAACTTGGGACAGCACCTTCACTTACAGACAATATGAAAAAGATACCAAATCAACTATTAAATGGATTAGATTTGGTAATTTTTGTTTAAAAAGTTTGAAATTTAATACGCTCCCAAAGAAGAGCAATAATGGTAGAAAGGTCAATATTTTAGTTGTACTATGCGCTGAATTTTCCTTCAACGTCCGGTTTATCACACTTGTTTTCCTGAACTAACTTTTTTTCTTCGAAAAGTTTAGACGTCATTAAATGCACACATAACCCAAAAGAAAAAATCTAGTTTGTTTTTATTTTTGAACAAAAAATGAATACAATTAATTGTAACATGGGAGTGTCACAGGTTTAACCTGCCTCATATTATTTACAACTGATTTACCAGTACTTAACTAAATATAAATGTACTTAGATTGTTTGTAAATAACTGTAAATGCGGAAATTAGGTAACACTGTCGAAACAAAAATGTAGTGAAGTAGGGTATGTTTGTTAGCATTTTACAAATACACAACATGCTCAATTTCTAAAACTTTAGGCTATCTTGAAATAATAACAAGGCATCTAAACTAGGTAAAATTTCATTGTTAATGTGTACTGAGATGATTAAACTAAAGAGATAAGTCTCTCCCGATAAGTGAAAAATAACAAGGTCTACGCATGATTTTGTATACTGGCAATATTGTCCTCAGATTCTCTGTTGAAACATGGTATAATGGTTCGAGGGTAAACTCTTTTATTATAAATCGGACACATAAAATATTCATATCATTGGAAAGAGGAAACCCTGCTGCATGCAATAGGCTAATTTTCTTTTAATTTTGATGAGTCATTTGCTGAAAAATACTTTTTAAAGTGGTCAGTTTTAAATAAACAAATTATTTATAAATACGTTCTTTAAAAAGTGCCCTGTGAAAATCTTTAAAGTTTTATCCTAATTTAAATTAATTACTTTATTTTTTAGTATTGTTAAATAGCAGAATAAACAAGTGATTTTTTACGATAATTAGGTGAATTTAATTTGAGAGGAGTAATTACCTGTTAAAGGTTACGCAATTTCCTGTTAAAATTTGACACCCACTGTCAATAATTGCCGATAAGAAAATCTGTTTATTGTGACCAATTTAAATCAGATTGCGAGAATGTTCAATTTTTGTCCTTCACCACTGTTTAGTTTTTGTTTCATTAAAATAAAAATAAAAATTTAAGCTGTTTTAAAATTATACTATCCAATGCCCGAAAGACTCATGCAGCTATTCGGACATATACGTTTTATTACATTTACTGATTCCACGCCCAAGTTTACTAGCCTCTTTCACAGTGAAGACTCTGTTATTTTGGCCAATTTGTTATGAATAACAGGGTGATTCATATCTCTTTAGTTTTAATTTTCTCAGATGTGTATAATATAATTTGTAAGTCAAAAATTTGTGACATTGGAAAATGCCAAAAAAAAACTTTTGGCACTTGTATCTAACTTGTAGATATGTAGATACATATTATTCAGGCTCAGCACTGACCACAGAGAGGTTTTTCATACCTCTAGGACTTTTTTCATACCTTTTCATATGGTAGAAATGTCAATATTCTAGTGTCCTTTTTTTCATACCTTTTCATATGGTAGAAATGTCAATATTCTAGTTGTACTATGGGCTCAATTTTCCTTCAACGTCCGGTAAATCACGCGCGGTTTCACAGACTTTCTGCGTCTTTTTAACGCTTTTTTCTTTGAAAATTCCTGACGTCATATTAAGCGCACACAGGACCCACAAGAAAAGCTAGTTTGTTTTTATTTTCGAATAAGAATTTGTTTCAATTAATTGCCCAATAAACATTTGAAAACTTATTCTAGCTTGTAAAATATTTAAGGATACGTTCAAACTTCGGGAGCGTCACAGGTTTAACCTGCATCATACGCTCCCGAAGGGAGCGATAATGGTAGAAGTGTCAATATTGTAGTTGTACTATGAGCTGAATTTTCCTTCAACGTCCGGTTTAGCACGCGCTTGTTTTCCCGACTTTTCGGCGTCTTTTTAACGTTTTTATCTTTGAAAATTTTAGACGTCATTAATAAACGCACACGTAACCCACAAGAAAAGCTAGTTTGTTTTTATTTTCGGACCAAAAAAAAAATAAATTACTTCGGGAGCGTAACAGGTTTTATATTAGTAAGGACAGGTACAGGGCAAAATCAACAATCAATGAATATTGCAAATCATGTTTTAGCTGAAATGATCCCAAGTAAATGAAAACACAAATATGAGGATAATGGATATCATTTTACCATCTTTAGGCAAACCATGAATAACATTGACAGCAGCGTCAAATTTTTCTTGAGCAGTCGCCATTTCGATGTCACATGATCACGATCGATCACGTTACTCAAGGCAACATTTCGCCCCATAATAACTTCGTCCCACAAGCGTCTATTTTCGAAAAGAAAAAAAAATGTTTAAAGTATATGCTTATGCATATGTCATGTGTATGCGATGCTTATGTTTTGCTTGTGATCTAGCTATGCCCATGCGATGCTTACAATACTTTTGCTAATACTATGCTAATGCGTATGCTTATGGCATGATAATGCAATGCTAATGCTAATGCTACTGCTAATGCTAATGCTAATGCTAATGCTAATGCTAATGCTATGCTAATGCTAATGCTAATGCTAATGTTATGCTTATGCCTTATGCTAATGCTTATGCTTTTGTTATGCTATGCTTATGCTATGCTTATGCTATGCTTATGCTATGCTTATGCTATGCTTATGCTATGCTTATGCTATGCTTATGCTATGCTTATGCTATGCTTATGCTATGCTTATGCTATGCTTATGCTATGCTTATGCTATGCTTATGCTATGCTTATGCTATGCTTATGCTATGCTTATGCTATGCTTATGCTATGCTTATGCTATGCTTATGCTATGCTTATGCTATGCTTTAGTTATGCTTATGCTTATGCTTATGCTTATGATTGTGCTATGCTATGCTTATGCTATGCTTAGTGATCAATATTAACATGATCTTAGACCATTCGACGATCCGTGTCCTGCTAATGCCCAATGACATGCTTATGACATGTATGACAATGGGTTTTTTTTAATCTTTGTAATGGTCTGTTATGCTGTGCGTATGCTTTGCTAAGCTACTAGTGATCAGTTATATTATGATCTTAATTAGACCATTCGTTCATCCAGGTCGTGCTAATGCCAATGGCAATGCTTGTAATAATGTTTTTTTTTTCAACAACTGGAAGAGCAAGATGCATGAGTCTTAGTTTAATTATTATGAGTATGCTAACGCTTATGCTGATGCAGCTAATTTGTTTGCTGGTGCTGTTGCTTTGGTGAAATAATCAGCTACTAGAATTTCTTTTTCGTTTGGTTTCTCATTATATATTCATGCTTATTACAATCCATTATGAACAGGCTATTCAACCGGACTTCTTGAAAAAAAATGTTTATTAGATTAATTGATTAATTAAATGTTAAATTACATTTTATTAATTATAACATCACGGTATAAAATTCTTATTTAGTTGGTCATAATGCATATTGACAGCTTGTAGCTCACCGTAAAAATTAACTCTTCCTTGTTTAGCAGAATTTTATGATACTGGTAGGATTGAGACGATATGTTAGGTTTTTTTTCATCTGTTTCAGTGGTAAAAACTGATTGTATGGCAGATTTTGTCCAAAAATAATATTTGTACCGTGAAATGAAAAAAAAAATGAAAAGCAAAAATTTTCTATCGTCTATTTTTGGTTTTAAAAACAGGACTTCCATATATCCTGGAACTTGTGTCCTTAGTTATGATCACAAATTTAGCATGCACAAGCAAGATGTGCCAAGGAGTAACATCTCATCAGCAACATTTGAATCAAAACACTGAATGGAAGGTCAAACAACCAAAAATATCGAATAAATCAAAGTACTCAAAGCAAAAAGACTAAATTCATTGTGGTCTTCAATTTTTTCCGGTATGTCTTCCTTGTTTTGTCTTGTCTTATAGACATTTACGATTGATTCTCCAAGTTCGGTAATTTTGTTATTACCTTAATTTCGAACAGGGAAGCCAAATCCAGCAGTACAAGGAAAGAAAACTGGTGTTTTAAACAATTTTGAATTCAACAATCGGAAATTTCAATAATAGAATAATATTAGAAATTTAATGGTAGATTCGTGTCAGACAAGTCTGACAACCAAGCTAGGGTTAGAAACAAAAACATTTAATAACTCGAACCACTTAAAAACAGGAGTCCCAACAAGACACGGGTGAAGACAATGACACCATAAAGGATATAAAGAACACGAAACAAACCACTAGAAGGACAATTTCGGATAATTTTGCCTCGATTTTCTCTTTTCTCGAAGCATCACACATTTAATTGGCTATATCGATGGACAGAAAAAGGTGATATCATAAAATGAATGAAGAGAGGAAAATCGGGACGCATAACCAATTGTGACTGCTATTAGAAAATGTTTAAATAAAGCATAGACCTGTATATAAATATTAATATACAGGTCTATGAATAAAGACGGTAAACCTTTTACAACATGTTAAAACCAACTTTATAAAGCAACTATTGCGCTGTTTTCTTTTTTTCCATCGGTTTCTTTGATTAATTTGAAGTGTGCTTCCGTCTTTTGTATGTAGATTTTATATTGTACATGAATGTGTTTCTGTTAGGTATGAAACCTAAAGGGCTATGCGTTTTCAATAGAGTTATTATTTATATTTTGATCCACGGAGCTACTAAATCTAACAAAATGATCATATTTTCACTATAAAACAGAGACCAATCCATCATAGAGAACGTTATTTGCACACTCATAAAAAAAAACTTAAGTCCATTAAAATCCGGTCGAAAAACCAATCCTTATATGGAAAGGCTATTCAGCCGGACCCGGTCGAATAGTATCACAGGCTTTTCGACCGGATCCGGTTGAATAGCCTATCCATAATGGATTTGCTATTCAACCGGGTCCGGTCGAACAGCCACAGCCTTGTTTATTTATTTACAAATGTAACTTGCATATGCATGTTATGGAGAGGTCCAACTTCATAAGTTTGTTTTACTTGTACATGTGTCCGATCCAAAATGTGTATTTTTACAAATAAATATGTTTAAACTAAACCTATTTGAAGATTTCTTTTTTCATACTTTTCGGCTTTCTAATAACTGGTGCCATGATGCTTTGCCTATGCCGTTTGCTGGTGCTCTTAATTTTCACATATAAAGGAGTCACTGCTCTTTTTAAATTCCATCTGTTTCTGTGTCATGCTGATATATATGGCATACTTAGATAAGCCAGTATTGAAATATTTTCCATGCTATTTTATACTTAAGCCTATTTTATGCCTGAGAAATCATTATTGTCTTAGTTTATGCTAACGTTTATCTGCTATTCAATACCATAGACCTGCCATATTAAATTCTATTTTAATCTAATATACAGGTCTATGTCAATACCATGCTAATGCTATGCTCATGTATTACATAATGATTTTTAAAATGCATGTTGTAAAATCCTTTTTGTTTTGTTTTGCTATACGTAATTTACATGTATTCTTGTGACGTGATGATCAATTGGTATGGGACGACTCTATGAACCAATGGGTCGAGATGTTATAAATAAAATTCAGTTTCAATCCCCGATCAATTTTATCCCCAATGTATTGAAACGAAGTTTGTTACTTTGTTATGCCTTTAAGACAACTTTTAAGGTAAATCACATATAGATCTATTCATTTCAGTTTTTTAGACATGACAACTTTGATAGAGAAACATTATTTTCAAGTGTATTGACTTATTTTACTCCGAATAAGCCTAAGAACGTTAACTAGAATCTGGTTACGTAAATACTAAAAAAATCAAAATGACTGCTCATGTTTACATTATTAACGTTGATAATATGATTTTTTTTATTTCTTATCTTATGATCATGCCAAAATTTTGTTCTGACATTCTGAATCCATCTTGTTGCCAAAATACAATTTTGATTATGTCGTCAAGGCCAAGAAAATGTGACATTACAATCAAATTACGCCACAATCATTGCGGTAGTTCGATTCACCGAAATCCCGGTATTTACCGAAATCCCCTTAGAAAACATCGAAATCCCCTCAGAAAATACCGAAATCCTTAGTTTTGTGGAATAATACCCTCAAAATCGAGTATATCAACATCGATTTGTTTTAAAACAATAGTTTTTAAGGAGAGAGAAAGTTTTTTGAAGTCTGTATACAAATTTATTTGTGTGATGTGTAAACTTCATTGAAATTCAATATGGCGTACTATACAGGTGATGGTCTTGCTAAAATGAGTATCGATATTCCGAGAAAGTATTAAAAAATAGTTTTTTGTTTTGTTTTGTTTTCAATATAAAAAGAATAAGTATATATAGATTTCCATGATCGTCATTTGGATTTAACCACATGGTATCCATTTTTATTTTATTTCATCATAAAATTCCATGAATCAATAACTAGCAATTAAAATAAACTTTATTTCTTTTCTTAAATAATATTAATAATAATAAACAACAAGAGTAACGTATTTACACAATGTAAAATTTTGATAGGTTTGAAGTAGCCAACTGCTTTGTGTTCTTTAGCCACGTTCAGGAAAACTTTGTTAGCAATGGTTCTTCTTTCTTCATATTCAGCTGGTGTACATGACTAACTCGGGAGCGTTGGAGAACTGCCATGAACAAAACAGCTGCTCCTCTGGTAGTGCATTCGATGACTAGATCTTTAACATCTTTGGTGAATTGTTTTTCATCAAATAAGTTTTCGCTGCAATCATTTCCACCAATTGTAGAATTACTATCCTTGGGTTGTAGTGAACCAATAGTCCGCATCTGATCTACTTGGTAAGTGTGGCTACGTACCCGCCACTGAAACCGCGAAAGTGTACATTAACATGTCCTTGGCAGTTAGTAGGGTCTATCCATTGGTGTGGTTTTCTTGGGTCTTCAAGTCGTTTACGGAGGTGTTCAACAAAGCTGTGTCCAAGTAGTTTACCAGATGTATTTAGTAACAGAATGGGGTGAGTGGTGGGATAGTAAATAAAATGCCGTTATATAGCATTAGCGATTATACTATACTCAAAAATAGTAGATTCCGGGGTGTGTAATGCATGACGTTTATAAGGACGTTATAGGAACTCCTTTTTTAGGGAGTCACCGTAGCGTCACGCTATAAGCGGCATGCATTATATGCTAGGCGGGGTTGCCGTACGGAGTCCTAGAGACTTCAATTTATAAAAACTTTGTTGTACGGGCGTCCGCTGGTTGAAAAAGATGTGAAATCGCTCCTTCGGAACGACCCTATAGCATTAGCGATTATACTATACATGTTTATATATATATTTATATTTTTCTCTCATCATTTTTACTCTCATATATGATAATTAATTATTTTGTTTTTAATATATAATTTTGTATTTTATATAACAAACAATTATTATTAAAAAAAATATTGATGACAATCTTTACTAGCTTAACAGATATTTAAATTTAATTTGTGTTTATGAATTTTTTTCTCCGTAAATCTTAGATTTCAATCAGTTTTTAAAATATTAAATTTCTAATCATCATAATAATTCTGTAATGTCAATTGGAATGCGTATAACATAAAACCTGTTGTTTATTGATTGTGATTAATTAATGGCACGCGTATACCCAGCGATGATCGATTTATGGCACCCATTTCTGTTGATCGGATTATACGGCACGTGCTGTTAACCGTTAATCAGATCATTTGCAAATTGCATGTTTAATCAATAATTAGTATTTCCACAATTAATTATAGACGCTGTTCTCATTTTGTGTTATTAGTTGGGTTTTTTTTTCAGAATGTTAGTCTCCAGTAACCAAGTTTGTATATTAAAAAAGTAAAATATTTAAGTTTTGTTAAATAAAAGTTATGAAAAGAAAACAAGTTAAGCTATTATTTTTATCATGAAATAAAACGCTAAATAAGAGCAAAGAAGAGCTACGAAACAGCTCCCAGGCCTCGGAAATCTCTCTTACGCAGAAAGGCTTAAAAAGCTAAAACTACCAACGCTAAGCTACAGGAGAGTTAGAGGCGACATGATAGAGCTCTTTAAAATCACACACGGAATATACGACCCGGAGGTGTGTAACTGTGTCAAAATGCTAAAAACCACCAACATCCGTCACAGTACAAGAACAAACCAACATAAAATAATACAACAGAGACCAAGACTAGAAACCAGGAGAAACTTTTTCAGCATAAGGGCTTCAATAATTTGGAACAAATTGCCAGAAAGCGTAGTTAATGCACCAACTATAAACACGTTTAAAAATAGATTGGATAAATACTGGAAAGATCAAGACATTGTATATGATTATAGAGCGGAAATAAAATATTGCGGAAGTCACGCATCAAGAAATTTAGAGGGTAGAAGAGGAGTCTGTGGGACACCTGTTACAGGAATAATCACTATGTACTATGTATAAATAAAATCCCAATTGCTAATACATGTAGTTCATTAAATGCACGTGGTTGATTGATAGATTTTGGTTTGCCTAACGTTCGAAAACAGGACAAAATACACACGGAATGATCCGCATACGGAAGATTGGTCAGAGGAGGAGGCGTATCAACGAGAGAACAACAACCTTCAAGAGGACTTAGAGTTGCTACGGTCGTATTGCGTGCTTTTTAAATTTTCATAAATAAACAATTACTAATTGTGAAATCGTGGACTGCTATAGATATGCCCGATCCTTGTGCAGGATATCCTAGGAGTTTTAATTTTTTTAATAAACTTTAAATAATTGTGAAATCGCGGACTGCTATATATATGCCCGAGCCGTGTGCAGGATATCTTAGTAGGTTTAATTTTTCTTAATAAACTTTAAATAATTGTGAAATCGCGGACTGCTATAGATATGCCCGAGCCTTGTGCAGGATATCTTAGTCAGTTTTAATTTTTCTTAATATTAACTTTAAATAATTGTGAAAATAAAGGTAATAACAAAACTACGGAACTTGAATGATCAATCTCATAGTCCAGAGAAATTGACAAAAACGAATCAGTCATACCGAAGAACTGATGGATCGCAATGGTCCTGACTTGGTACAGGCATTTCAAACATGAAAGTTATCAATAATGACCACCCATGCAATTGATCATATATTTGATAAATCATATATATATTTTTTAAATAATATTAATATTAGCAAATCAATTTTCTAATTCTAAAATTTAATGAATGAATGGTGGTAATGCAGCCAAGATGTTTTCATCTTGTAAGTAAAATTTAGTTTTAATAATTAAAGATTCGCTATTATTTCTATATTTTAATGTTTTATGTTTTATTTTAAAATGTGTACACAACATAATTGCTATCGGGTCTGTATACTAGTTTTAGCACTATGATATTACCTGTATAGGACGCCATATTGGATTGCAATAATATAGACTATATATACGGCACACCAATAAAAATGAATACAAACTTTAAAATACATTATTTTTGTTTAAAACTATCTTTTTAAGGCAAATCGATGATGGTATTATTGATTTTGAGGGTATTATTCCACAAAACAATGGGATTTCGGTGAGTTATGAGGGGATTTTGGTAAATACCGGGGATTTCGGTGAATCGAACTACCCCAATCATTGATTTGGATGAGATATAATTTCATGGTTTTTTGCTGTTATGGTTATAAAACATGAAAACAAGCTTAAAGTTTTGAGGGGGCCTTGGTTGAGGAGTGGTCTAAGGCGTTTTTTTTAATACCATGCTATTGATCAGAAGCCAATCACCTCTCAGGTAGTGTTCCAGTCCCCCTTGTAATTAACAAAAGCAGGACTTTCCCACCTGATTTGATAAGGTTTGTCAGTTACCTGCCCGAGGTCAGTGGTTTCCTCCGGGTACTCCAGTTTCCTCCACCGTTAAAACTGACAGCCTTACATGACACAGGTTTGTGGAAAGGGGCTTTAATCCCTAATATGCGAGCGTAGCGAGCTCACTATTGTAGAGAGTCTGCCAAATTGCACGAGACTCAAAATATGATGGTTGAAAATAAATTCTGTCACCGGAAACATTCGATTTTCGGAAGTTTTCGAAAATGTCTGCGCATCTGAAAAATTGCGTCCCAAATTATCTCGTCCCAGGCTTTATTCGAAATACTCAATGGAATAGATTATATTTTTGTATCTACGCGAGCTTTTGAGGCAATGTCTTTCTCATATTACACACACATACATGTACAAAAAACTGTGTATATATTTTTGAGTCTACAATGTTTTTTAGTTGATAAGGCCAAAAAAAAACGTAGGTGAGTTTACTGTCAACCGACCCTACCTAATTTTTAACCCCTTCCCTAAAGTTTTTTTTTGAGCATTTTACATTAGGCACTGTTATAGTCACAAAGCTGCCCCCATAGACTCAAGGTGAAAAAAAAATTATGTAAAAAAATAATTTCCTACCTACCAGCCCTAATTTTTTTCAGCATGTGACAATAAACACACATACTTTTTTCTTTGGCCTGACCTGTCTCTCATATCATTGAAATTAATTATTGTGGGGTTTTAAGTCTTTTATCACCACGATTGCAATCATTTAAAATGATACATGTAAGGTGCCTCTGCGCATGCTGTGTGTTTTGATGCAAGGACATGCATACAATGTATCTGTGGAGCATTAAGTTGGTATTGGACACATAATAGACATGCATTTACCATGTTTACGTGTATTGACAATGATAAACATGTACATGTACTTTCATTGCTTCTATTTGTCATTCCAGATACCTGTTAAACAATGAACAGATAGTACAAAAAGTAAGTTATAGCAAATGTAGTTGTTCTCAATGAATTTTAATGAGAAAGTTTCCCAAAATGACAAGAAAAATGGGTTAACTGTAATTTTTTTTCCAAATGAGGTTAAAATTTCTAAAATTGAGATACATGAGGTAAAGATATTGGTAAAGGATGCTTCATCATTGCTAAATGATTTTTTTTAAAAGTTTGTTATTGACACTTAAAATTCAAATTGGGATAATTATTCCTGTAACAGTCAAGGTTTTATACACAAAATACATGTACTTGCATTTTTTCTTCCCAATATCCAAAAAATCAACATATTTTCCCATGGAAAATGGTAGGGGCAGTTTTGAAAGATGGCAACAAAATCATGACTGATATTGAATGAACAAGCATAATGCATGATGATAAACATATTTTGCATGAGTTTTTGATTCCAAACATTAGAAAAAAACAAGAGTACCAGGTAATCACATGACAATTTTGTTTTCAACACCATGATGGCATGGATATTGTACCCCAAACATGTCTAACTACCTTGCTAAGTTGTATATTTACTATTCACAGGTAGCTGAAAGTAAACCCATCAAACGAGCAGCACAGCTAACAGTTTCTATGGGGCACAAAGCAAAAGCATTAGGTAAATAAAACTGTGAAAAAAAAACATTCAATGATTGTTGATAATACTGTAAACATACCTATTTTTACAAATTTACGATTTGACCCAAGTTCACAGGTACTAAATTTCATGTTTTCTGTTCATCATTTGAATTATTTCATACATGTAAAATGTACATATTATTTCATTTTGTATTAAAAAAATTCCTGACAAAAAATCTGTGATCAGAAATACATGTACCTCAAATAAATGTACATGTACATGTACCTCACAAGTACATTAACAGTAAGCATAAAAAAAAAAACATCCGCCTTGTTAAAGAAAAGAGAACACTTTCAGTAACCATTCAATCTATCAACATTGTGCCTAAAAAGTTTACTGCTATAAGAATTTGCATATTTTCTCAAGATTCATATAAAGTCTGGAAATTATTCTGCTGGACATGCTGGAGGTGGATAAAAAATTTTGTCTTTAAAAATGTCGTCATGTGAAGAAATCGGTGCCCACTGTTCATTCATGAGCAAGGAACTTCTGTTCTTACAATTTACCTGCAACATTGAGCAAATAAAATACATGTAGTTGCATTTCAGGTAGGGTTTCTATTTTCAACTAGAAACAAAATAATTCTGCTCTTTTTAGCACTAAATAGACAGTTTTCTTTTCATTTGATTGCTATCTTCTACAGAGTAAAATGACCAGGGTTAAGTAGCCCAAAATGATGTAGAAATGTCAGGTCATTGTCGGTAATGGACATGGTCTGAACATGGATTGGGAAGGAATTTTAGCAAAGGACCATTTACCACTTTTTTTATGGAAATTTAAAATTTCAAAGGGCCATTTCATAGATTCTATATAAATTTTTGAGATGAAAGGGGGCCATTTTTATTATACCCCATGCAACGAAGTTGCAAAGGGTATAATGTTTTTGACTGGTCCGTCCGTCTCTCCGTCCGTCCGTCTGTGATCAAAGTTTGTAATCACAACTCCTCTTAAACGACTGAACAGAATTTAACGAAACTTGGTATGCAAGAAGTACACTATATGTAGATGTGCATTTTACAAGGAATTTTTGAGCGGCAAATTTTTGTGGGAGTTATGGCCCTTTGGACTTAGAAATTTGCAGAAAATCATGATTACAGTTTGTAATCGCAACTCCTCTTAAACTACTTAACAGAATTTAACAAAACTTGGTATGCAAGAAGTACTCCATATGTAGTTGTGCATATTACAAGGAATTTTTGATCAGCAAATTTTTGTGGGAGTTATGACCCTTTGGACTAAGAAATTTGCAGAAAATCATAATTACCGTTTGTAATCGCAACTCCTCTTAAACTACTGAACAGAATTTAACGAAACTTGGTATGCAAGAAGTACACCATATGTAGTTGTGCATATAACGAGGAATTTTTGATCTGCAAATTTTTGTTGGAGTTATGGCCCTTTGGACTTAGAAATTTGCAGAAAATCATGATTACAGTTTGTAATCACAACTCCTCTGAAACTACTGAATAGAATTTAACGAAACTTGGTATGCAAGAAGTACACCATATTTAGTTGTGCATGTTTCCAGGAATTTTTGATCCGCAAATTTTTGTGGAAGTTATGGCCCTTTGGAGTTAGAAATTTGACATAACTTTGTTATGATACATGTATTCAAATACTTGCACATTCACTTTTACAATCATTCAATATTATTGATTCCTGTAGCTTGATACTAATTCCTCAAGGATAACATTGGTAGTCCAGTAGCGGAACGCGTGCGGTATGTGAGCGTGCTCACTAAGGTTCTTTCATTTTTGATGTGCCAATGGCCCATGGCCCCCTGCCTTCCCAATCCCTGTCTGAATCTCCTCTATTCCAATAGAATTCCTCCCATGAAAAAAAAAAACACAAAACGCCCATAATGACATTTCTTTGTTGTTCAATATGTTCATATTTTTTACAGGGTTGGATAATGTACAAGATGTCCAGAAGAACATCAAAGTATTTAAAGAAGGTTTTGATGCTGCATCCAAAAAGAAAAGATGATGAAAGTTCAAAACATTAATAGCTGGACTATTTTCAATTCTTTTGTACATGATGTAAATATAGATAAATTTTATTTATATTGGTCACAAGTTTTTTTATTATCCTTCCTAAATCAGTCAAAAAAATTAGGATTTGAATAGACTGGGTTGTATGTCATGTAAAAAAAAAAATTTAGTGGAACTCACCCTCCCCCCCCCAAAAAAAAATGAGACAACAAAACTGAAGATCAACTCTCAAAAGTATAATTTAGTCAAACCACAGATATATTATCAGACATTTAAGGCCAGTGGTAAAGAAAAAAGGTTTGTCCAACGTTGATTTTATCAGCAATGGAATGATGGTCCTGCCTTATTCGGAGAATGCTGAGTGCACAATGTAAGATGTTTCTTCTTACAACAGCAGCTTTACTCTTAAATCACGTAAATGAGATATGTAATAAAAGTAGATGGCACAATTTCCATATTACATGACAATTATGTTGTTGTACTTGCAGACAAAGCACAAAATAACATCATTTCTGTGTGCAAGAAACACTATAATGTCTGTTGACAGCTGAATTAGGGTGGTTGTACTAGCAAAAGCACCATCCACACAGCTACAACACTGTCTAAGGAGGAAATTATTGACAATCACAAACCTGTCAGGTCCTTCTGTTGCCTTTCTATTGGTGCCAATAATGATGACATTCCATCTCTGTATTGGATCCCTAAATTTCATTAAAATCCACACAATCAGCGCTTCATTGCAGGGTCATCCAAATGTATTACTAAACCTCTTTCAGTTTTGATTACTTCAATACTTACGGCCACAGGCGTTTGGGTCTAGCATTTTATTTTTATTTATTGTGTGTATATCAAAAAAATCTTACCCTCCCTTTATTACTATTTCCATGTAGAAATAGTATAGACAGGAGGTGATTTTTTTTATATACAAGTTATTTATATTAAATAAGATTTTGTACCCAAACGCCTGTGCTTACAGCAATAAAATCTGGCCTTCAGAAATATTACGATTTTTGTTATTTTAGAAATTGTGTCAATCAAATATGGATCCTGGTGAATTCAAAAGAACTAATGAAGATTCTTTATTCTATAAATCAGTTACATCTTGTAACAGCATCAGTGGCGGATTCAGAAATTTTTGAAAGGGGGGGGGTTCCACATACTGGGTTCTGTGGGCCAAAGGGGGGGGATTCCAGTCCAATTTTTCTGAAAATCTGAACAAAAATTTTAAATTTCGGAGGAAAGGAGGGGTTCCGACCCCCGGAACCCCCTGGATCTGCCACTGAGCATCAATCGATTTCTCCACATTTTACAGTTTTATTCAGCCTAAACAACTGAAATCATGATTGACCCAACTGATTTTAAAAATGCAGGTTTTTTTTCAAAAACAAAAAATGGAAAACACAGGTACAAATATGTAGTATTTGATTACATAAAGATCTCTTACGCTAAAGCTAGTGGGCAACATGGTCTACTTGTACTGGGTAAGTAACATTAAAGAAACTAGTTAGGATAGAAAACACTCTTAAGATCAAGAATACAAAGTTACAAAGTTTTCCATTTGAAAAACAAACAAATAAGTTATAATTGATTGAAAACAATTTAAGGGGGAAAACTCTTAAAAGGTTGATCTGACAATTTTTACCCTGAAATCATTTTTATCTCGCCTACAAAACAGAGTGGGACATAGGTGTTACTTTATCGGCTGCAGCGGCGGCGGTGTTCACTTTTTGGAAAAGTTTTATGAGCACCTCCATATCTCAAGAACTATTGGTCCTGGGTTGATGAAACTTGGTATTCATATGCCCCAGTAGTAGCTTAGCACAGTTGCATCCCCATCTTTTGGCCTTGATTTTCCGGTTGAGTGACTTTGACAAGTTTCAATACATATAATAGCAATGAAAAGGTTTTGCGAGCACCTCCATATCTCAAGAAGTATAGGTCCTAGGTTGATGAAACTTGGTATGCATATGCTCCAGTAGTAGCTTAGCACAGTTACATCCCCATCTTTTGACCTTGACCTTGATTTTCCAGTTGAGGGACTGACAATTTTCAATACATACTAGGAAAAACCCGCGAATTCGCGGGAAAATCAATCATTGGTTGCTTTACAAAATATTACACAATAAAACATTGCATTTGCGTGACCTTACATGGTTGTGCTAATTGCAAATTAAAGGTTCTACGGTATTATTTAACTCTAATCAGTTTTTGGTTACTGTCAGTTTTTTCATTGTGGTTTTTCTAAATTACCGCTTATTATGATTGTGAGCTGTGTCGCGTACCTATTCCCCATCTCATTAGTTTCTATTATATAATCTTTTATTGTGTATTACCCCACCTGTAAATTTAAAAAAAAATGTCCAGTGGCAGGATAAGTTTCAATCAATTGATTTATACATGTATTCCATTATTTTTCATTTTCAGATAAGAATAAACTGTTTAGTCTCCCGCTCGGACACTTCCTATCGCTTTTTAGTATGACCGCTGGAGTGTAATTCTGGAACGATGACGGTATATCGTTTCCGGGCCAATTAATTAGGTTAATTAGCAAACTGAAGACATAATTGCATATGTCATGTATGTGTTAATGAAATTTTTAAAGGGCACAACCATCCCCTATTTTTGATATATGAAGCTTAGTCGTAGCATTTGTTGTTTAGGCTGCAACCCGGCTAACAAAAAACGCTTCGTTATTTTAGTAGTATAGATAATAGCAATGGAAAAGTTTTGCAAGCACCTCCATATCTCAAGAACTATAGGTTATAAGCAAAAAACGATGGTCTGATCCCCTTGTTATATCTTTAGTAACGGAGCCATGTTGGTTGGTCGGCATAAATTTCGCAAACTTGGTAGACGACATCCTAAAGATCAAGTGTTCAAAGTTTAAAAGCAATCCCTTCAGTGGTTTCAGAGAAGATCTTTGAAGAAAAGTTAACGGACGACAGACGACGGACGCTTAACGGTGACAAAAGCTCACATGACCCTTCGGGTAAAGAACAAATATACTGAAGACTAAATTATCGACATGCTCAATTTCTTAATTATCGACAACATATACTGAGCTACAATGAAAACGCAACACTAGTATTTACATAAATATATTTTTGTATAGAAACAACATTACTTAAACAAATGGCATTTTCAAAACTTCTGAACAATAGCAACAATTCGACGCAAGCGTTTAAATTTAATGTTGATTCTTTTCTGTGCAACGGTTCACACAGTTTTCACAGTCAAATCTGAATTTCCCACAGTCAAAGGCGAATGTTACCACCATTTTCTGTAACGCATGCGCGACAACTTCGTGGCATTGATCAGATAAAACGACGAATTGGTTATTGTGGAATATTGTTCCATTCTTCTTGTAAGACAATTTCAAGCCGTCGAAGCGTGACCGACGGTTGTTGGCGTCTCCTTACAGCTCGTTTAAGTTGTCTTTTTAGACGCGATTCTGCTGTTTACTGAACCCGTCTGATAATGTCGTTTTGGGACAGGCGAGTAATTGTCTATTGTGCAGAATTCATTCGACGAGCAATTTCACACCAAGATATCCCTCCTTGGATCATTGCCAAAACCTCATGTCGCTGGTTGTCTGAAAGCCTTGGAATTATCAAATTTGTGTCGAAAAGAACTTAAAAACTTAGGATGGAATTTTGGTAACCGTAAGTTAAGGTTAACAAACGGACTTTTATTGAAGCTATTCATGCATGTCTGCATGTCGAAACAAGAATTTCGTGCGTTTGTGCGGGGGAACTGTAGGAAGAAAAGTTTAAAAAATCACTGAACCATGAATGTATCGATTGGTTACATATTGCTTAAAAAACACACCTATCCTTTTCAATTTATGAAACTTTAACATAAATAAACAATATTCCGAAATATTAAGTGTTGCGTTTTTAATGTCACTCAGTATATTTGTTCAGTTTGGTGGACGTGTTTTTCAGCAAACAATAGGGATTCAAGTGGACACTAATTGTGCACCTTTGGTTGCTGATTTGATTCTTCATTCATATGAAGCAGACTTTTTACAACCTGTACTAGACAAAAAAAATTCGTAGACTGGCCCTCTCTTTTAACCTCACTTTCCGTTATTTTGATGATGTCCTTTCACTGAACAATTCTCGATTTGGTGACTTGCTACATCTCACATATCCTCAGGAACTTAAGATAAAGGACACATTCTAGAAAGTCAGCTTCGTATTTAGATCTTCATCTCGAAATAGACTCTCAAGGAAAACTTTCAGCAAAGCTCCATGACAAACGTGATGACTTCAACTTTCCAGTTGTCAACTTTACCTTCTTTTGTAGCAACATTCCGTCCGCTCCAACTTTTGAAGTTTACGTGTCACAATTGATTCGTTACCGCAGAGTTTGACTTGGCTTGAGGTTTGACACATAAATTGTTGTTATGTTGTTCCTTGGTTGATGTCGCCACTCAAGAAATTTTCAAGTACGGTAGACTTTATTCACTCATAGGCAAAATTTATATGGGATTTCCATCTCTCAGATGAGTGCAGATGTTGGTTTGTCATAGAGGTTTTGTTTTGTCTTCTTTTACCGGATTAATCACACTGCATTGGAAATTAGCAGCGCGACAGGTTTGCTATAGCAGGCAGGAACCGCTTACTCTTCCGGAGCACCTTGGTTCACTCTCATTACGACTGGAGTTCGCGTTGTTAATTGATATTCAGTTTTTTATGGAATTCCGTGTTTTATATGTTGTCTTTTTTGTCCTGTTTTTGTTAGTGTTTATTGGTTTTGTCTCAGCCCTTTCGGATTTTGACATTCGGATGCTCCAATGGTACTTCTGCTTCTTTCACTAGTGTATGGTGTGCAAATTTAAACCTGACCTTTTAATTTCCTTCTAGAGTGGTTTTTTTTTATGTTAAAAAATAGATGTCGACATATTTGTTGTTGTTAATATTTTCCTTTGTAATCCATATTTGACTGTATTACTGATGCTACAGTACAATCAGTCACGTATTGTCTTGGGGTTCATGGCTTGCTTTTCTTGGTTTCTGTATATTCTGGCTCTACACTAATTGAGGCTTTTATCTTTTTGAGAAAACATTAATGTTCATATCATTTTAGATAAAACGTGATATTCGACTTTTGTGTATGTTTTTATGTCTCTACTCCGAAGGTTACCCTTTGTCCGGAACATATCATCGTTACATATTAAATTGAAATTTAGTGTATGACTTGAGGAAGGGGTATTGAAATTACTAGTAACGCTGTTGCCTATCTGCTGCCTGTTTACCGTTGTAGTCAATTTACCATATTAGTGGCCAATGGTTAAAAAAGGTTTAGTGAGCACCCTTTTACCCACATGTGTATTATGTACTAGTACAGTGGATTGAAATTCAGTATACAAATCAAATATAATGTCATTTATTGCAAGTAATGAAGATTTTAGGTCTGTAACATATCGGCTTCCTCTGTTAGCTATTGCTTTACTCCCAAGCAGCGCAAGTTCGTCTTTATCCGGGAGATGAACATGAATAGAAGATACATATTGAACATAAAAATGATGATGAAGTGGAGGAAAGGGGGATACGAGGCCAATCGGAGATGTGAGTTTTTACTGCCTCTGGAAAAATGAGTGATGGGTCGGGACGGGCAATTTAGTCTCCTACATGGAGATCCTACGGGTCTACGGAGACCTACAGCAGGGTCCTTTAGCCTGCTAGGAACCTGACATTTATCCCAACATGATGCACTGTCAGGTTTTCCGCGTTATAGCCTGACAATCCAGACATTCATTATAACAGTACTGTTCCATTCAACTACTTTGTGGACCAAGCGGGCTGACTCGTTGTCAAGTTTCTGAGGGTTCTTTAGTGGACTTTTACCGACGAGTTTATCGCTGCGGTGGGCCTATTCGCCACCCGGATGTAGCCAAAGATTCAGGGTATATCGGGTGTATACCGAATGAGCAGGGACTCACGGTTTACTTGGTTTTTTTATTGTTTGCTTCATTTCTTGTTCAGTGTTGAGAATCTAGACGTCAATGTTCTTTGCTCACACGTTATGTTGCATCTAATCTAAGCCTTTCACTGGTCAACGTGATTTTTGAATGGATGAAATAAAAAATACAACAAATTTTGCTACGTCTGGCGCGCCTTTCGTCCAATCAAGACTATAATCAAAGTAATGAAAACGTCATTATCTTCTTATATATTCATGTAATGAATATATATAAGAGGGTAGACAAAAAACCAAAATATTCCAAACTAGAACCCAAAATAATGACTAAGATCAACCTATCTATCAATTTTGAATTTACACGAATAGCTTTGATGTGCTCTTCAACACAAAAGTATAGCTAACGGAGCGGGCTTACCTCGAGGAATTAAAACTCTACCAGTAAAGACCGGAGTTTGGCGACAATAAAATAATCCCAATTTTTTTTAATACGTAAATCATGCATAGACCCCGACATAGACACTAAAATTGTGTAAATATAAGTAATTTTTAATTTACACGGATAACTTAGTAGCTTGGTAAGTCATCCTTTCTGGTTTTGACCAACACTAAATCGATCTTTGGCAACATGACGGGTGTGCTAAATATTGCAAGCAGGAACTGCTTACTCTTCCGGAGCCCCTTAAATTTGCTTTTGTTTCGACTAGAGTTCACGTTGCTAAATGCGTTTTTTGTTGTTGTTATGTATGTTTTTTTAGTTTGTTGCGCATGGTGATTTTATTGTCTACCGATTTTTTCTTCGTCTTTTCGGTATATGATGTTTGAGTACCCCTTTGGTACACCTTTAATCAGTGCTTCTTTGATGTGTTCTTAAACACTAAAGTGCTTCTGCCGGAGCGGGTTAACCTCGAGGAATTAAAACTCTATCAGTAAAGACCGGAGTTTGGCGACAAGAAAATAGTTCCAAAATGTTTAAAATTAAATCATGTATAGACACTAAAATTGTGTAAATATAAGTAATAAAACGCTAAAATTAACTTTCTTTTTTATTCTTTATTTGACCATGATTGATACAATTCTGCATTGAACCAGTTGAAAAACAATACTTTAAACATATTCACAAATTTCTTCTTTCAATGGTAATTAGACCATTAAAACGCATTATGCGTTACATTATTCATATAACAATTATCCAAAATGAGTTTGCGAGTTGAATAATTTTTCATTTAATGAAAGGAGACAATTGTTTTTTTTTTAATTCTGTTCTTGAAAGAAATGTCGTGGAAAAATAAGACGAAACAATAGAAATAAAAGGATGGAAAACTTTGACACTTGATATGTTAACTCTTTCAAATTCTATACAAAAGGGGACATTACACTCGTAATATATACAAATTTATTGAGTAACAAAAATTTGTGTCTTTATGCTGAAGTCGCAAATCAGTTTACGATTCATCTGTAGGCATCCTCTGTAGAACTGCTCTTTTTTGTCTGAAAATAATAAAAAGAGTACAAAATCACTCTTGCAAGTGAACTTTTTTTTATTCGTATAAATTTGAGAAAAGGCATCAAACGTTTTTTGGTAAAAAATCTTAAAAGGCCGACAGGCGTGGGTTACTGGGTTTTGGTTTGTATATATCTGTTCTATTTATATCTTTATTGCTCCTAATTCTGTTCATTTTTAATTCGCTAGAACCTCCCATAGAAGTTCTTATTCTCGAAGTCTTCCAACTTATAAAAAATCGTTTTGTTTAAGCCTTTAATTTTTGTTGAAAATATTTACTTATTCTTTCAGTTCGGTTCATGAAACTAGTCGTGTTCATAAAATTTGAATCGATACTAATTCTCGAAATCAATGTACTCAATATAACTGTGAATAATTTCAGGTCAGTTGGTCGTTCGCAAAAATTGTGAATCCTTATCACCACGATATTTACCGATAGCATCTGTATAAACCGGGAATACTGCTTTTTACACATAATCTTTTAAGAACTTCCAGTGAATGTTCGTCGCTTGCTTCGTCTACATCTGTGTCAGGTTCATCTAACACTGAATATGTATCAAAATCTGTGTTGTCGTTTCCTATAATGAAATTTTAAGAGTTAACGTGTACACTTGTAAGCGTAGAATATCTAAAAATCTAGAACACTTATTTTCTTACAGTTTTTGTCTCGCCTGCGGCGAATGGTCGCGAGACACAGGTATTACTTTCCGGCGGCGGCGGCGGCGGCGACAGCGGCGTAAACTATTTTGTAAGACTTTTGTGGACAATGATTTGCTGAAAAAGTATAATAACTAGGCATCTGATATTTGGTATACAGATAGTTCAGGTTTAAAAAAATGGTCTACGCAACCGTCAGTGAATCTGTGAACTTAGGTCTTTTTTCAGACTGTATACTTTTTTGTAAGACTTTTATGGACGATGATATGCTGGAAAAGTATAATAGCTAGGCATTTGATATTGGGTATACAGACATTTGAGGTCATGGTATATGCAACTGTCACCATGCCGTGTGACCCTGACCCCATTTTCATGCTCCAGTGGCTTTGTGAACTTAGGTCTTTTTTCAGGCCGAAAACTTTTTTGTAAGACTTTTGCTGGAAAAGTATAATAGTTAGGCATCTGATATTAGGTATACAGACAGTTCAGGTTATGGTCTACACAACTGTCACCATGCCGCGTGACCCTGACCCCATTTTCATGCTCTAGCGACTATGTGAACTTCGGTGTTTTTCAGGCCGAAAACTTTTTTGTAAGACTTAATTTTGTGGACAATGAATTGCTAGAAAGTATAATAGCTAGGCATCTAGACACTTTTAGAGTTCATATCAAGAAACGAAAGCTTAGGTAGTTGATTTTAGCGATGGTGCCGGCAGGCGAGACATACTTTTAGTGGCAACACTTGTTTATAATTTGCGGTTCAAATATGCCGCTTTTCACAACAGTTAAGCCGTGCGAGAGAAGCAAAGAGGCACCAATGGACAGTCGAGTGTCAAAAGTCCTAAAAGGGTAACGACAAAACAGGCTAATACGAACAAAAATAGCACTAGGAAACATAAAACACAAAATCAACCGAACAGAAATCAACACCTATAATAATTCTCAACTCCTAATGGAGTATACAGCCTCTTTCAGGCGTTAACAGCTATCAATTCAACATTTCAATCACTACCAAACCACATACTTATTTACAGCTGAGTCGACTAGAACAATCTAAGTAAAGTATCTTACTCAGGGGTACAACACGATAGTGCGACTGGATTCGAACCAACGACCCTTTAGTCGCCAGTTCAACGCCTTAACCGTCATACCACCGCGCCTTAAGCAAGTATAAGGAAGTCTTATACAAGAAGATAATGCTTAACTTATTTGGAATTTGTATTTATTATTAAAGAGCAAAACAAAAAACAAAAAAACAAAGACAAAATTAGGCGATGCCAAGAAAACAACAATGTGACGCAACGCACATGAAGCAACTATTAACAAATCAGCAAAAAATGAAAGTGATCTATGGTGATCCGGAGAGGAAGCAGATCCGGCATGTTGCAACACCCACGCCGTGCTGTCAACGATCAATTTCATAACGATATGCAAGTCAAAAAGATAATATAAGTTACTCAAATCTTATTCATATATCTCTATATAATCACATCTCAGCTTTAAACTTAAGTGCCTGGTAATTCAGTTCAGTTTATATTCCACAATTCATTTCTTAAAGTTAAAGTTAATTATACAGTAAGTAAAGCCGCTTACCAAACCGAAGGCTGGAAGGTATTTGTTGTGAAAGTCTTTTGCCAAATCTTCCCTGGGGTCGCCATTGTGGTGCTCCATCACCAATTGATATGTTTACCAGAAACATAAAGGTTATAATTGTTATAATTTCTGCTAGTTTCATTACCTGAAAATAGAAAAAAAGTATATTTGTTATTTCATCTCGGAGCAATTTGGAGCGGACAGAGGATTTTTTTGCAATCATTTTGTGGGGATGTAGTGGGAATTTAAAACTAGGGCCTTGGTGGTTGAAGTGAAAGACACTTGTTATAAATGCCTTATTATCAATCATTGATACTGAAATATCTGCGAAAACATCCCCCAGCAAATAATCAGTAATCAGTTCTTTGAATATGAATCTTCCCCAGTGCAAAACGGTCTGTTTAACAAAAAAAAAACCAAAAAAAAAACAAAACGAGAAAATAGTATCCCCGTTTCCAGATTTACATTAACACTTCAGGTGATAGTTTGAACTTTGTCAGATGTCTGTCCAAGTTTCAATGTTTAAAACTTAAGCAAAGTACCAAATGGTTCAAGAAGAAATTGCAACCTCTCTCGCCCAGCAGCATTTCATCGAAAACTACAGGAAGGTAAAACACCAAATAATGGAACTACAGGTGCAAGGTTTTCGATACAGAACCAAAAAAATCAAGGGCAACCTTTAAAATCGAACAAAAAATTTCAAATTTTCCCCAAAAATAAAGTTATCAAACAAAAGACCTTACGGTGTCTACTGATGAGAAGTTAAAAATAAAGATCAAAGATTTAAAACTGAAAACGTGTGTACTGGTAAGACATCATGTAAAGCAAGAGGCCACAAAAGTAAGGCGCCTCCAGTTTGATTGCCGTTTTGGATAAGCCATAGATTTTGGTAATGGTTCAATCTGCAACTACTAAGCACAGTCTCTTAATATTTTTTTTGCATGGCTCCCATTTACTGGGATTCTTTTTCAAGTCTGTCGGTCACCTCAAATAAAAAAATCCGTCCATTTTTCTTTAACTCATTATAATTATCAGAGAACCGAGCTTTAAACGAGTTGGCACAAACAGAAAACCTTATTGTCACCGATTTTTTTAAAATTCGGTGCGAATTTCGGTGTCATTGTCATTTACACGCAGTGACGAAATACATTCGTGCATTCCCGAAAGGCCATGACGCAACAGCGAGAAATGAATCAAATTTTAAGCTCGGGATCAAGGAAAATATGGTAATTTCGCACCAAACAATCAAAACTCAATCTTTTAAAATCTCAAGGCGATCGAAAGTGCAATTATTTATTACATGTTTGTTGTAGATTAATATAAAGTCATCTAAAATACCATTATAAATTACCCATCATTGTTTTAAGTTAAAAATCAATCATCTAAAGATTTGAGGTGATGTACGAGTTTGATTGCTATTCATATTATTATTCTCCTCGACATTGCTTTATAATAATATCAGGGCCTGACAATTTCCAAAAAAAAAGCTCTTAGTATTTTTTGTGTGTTTTAAGAAACCATTAACAATGACTTGAGAGAAAGTTGAAAAGTTTCAGTACTTTCTGGATTCGCACAAGAAATTTAAATCAAGTTTAGAATTTAAAAAATCTATTTTTTCTGTTTACAAAATGTTGCAAGAAGAAACCGAAATGACATTTGAAACAAAAAAAAAAAAAAAAAAAAAACCAAAAAAAAAACAGCAAATGAGCAAATGCCCTCGGAGCAAGCCCTCAGGTGACCTTACTCTCTCGGAGAAAGAAACCACCGGGTCACACACCAACTAGGGTGATAATAGTATAAATGATATATATCTTTTATTTGCTATTACTTAAGGTAACAATTTATAAATTCCAAGAAACGAGCCAATGATTTTTTCGGGGGTTAAAGATGTTTAGTGACGGTCTAGAGCATAAGTCAAAATGGTACGTGTGGTATATATTATTAAAAATATATATCTTTAATATGCTATTACTTATTGTAAGGTATCGATTTATAAATTCCAAGAAACGAGCCAATGATTTTTTTGGGGGGTAAAGATGCCTATTAAGAAACACGGAAACACAGTATGTCGTCAAACACAATAAACAGCAGAAAAACCTAATATTTTGCCATATCTCCTAACTTGTGAAAATGTGATAAACCATGAATATTTTCTGTTCCCTTTACCAAACCATGAAAAAAATCAAATTTCGTTAATAAGCACAACTAAGCCGATGTAAAATTAGCACAGTAAACCTTTATCGTCATGTTCAATTCCTTTCAGCTCTCCACACGATTTGATACTAAAATAAAGGTATTTTTTACATATTTTAGAAAAAAAATCCCTTGTACAAACCATGACCTCCCTTTAACAAACATAATACGATATGACATATTACAAATGTACTACCTTTGAAACTTCGGACTACCGACATTCGGCGCTATACTTTGCTTATTTAAATAGTCGCTGATTTTTTTGGTGTTTTATCATGTATATTTCGTTGTTATCGTATGGGTAATGGTCTTTAAGTTTAATTTTGAAAAAGAAAACATTCTTTTTTCAACTTTGTTTTCAGAAAAAATTACCATCTATTGTAATATATAGGAACATTGAAATTTAAAAAGCCAAACCATGCAATCATTTTACTTTGTTTCACATTATAAATTGTTGGAAATGTCCATCTCAACTTTAAACACTTAATGCTGTTTAATTGATTTCAAATTCCATGGGTGACATCGTGTCGATAATTCAAAACACTACTTCAGTGACGAATTACGATCTCTTTAGAACGTGTTCCGGAATCATTGACAAATTCATTCCGGAAACGCCACCGAAAATTACATTAGCAGAAGATAACTTTTTTAAGAGTCTCGTTATGAGCAATTCAACGCCATTTCTTTCAATTGATTTATCCTTTTGCATATTGGGTCGTAACTAATGAAAGATAGGCAAATATTATATTGGAGATACAAATAAGTTCAATTGCTAAAAGAAAGTGAATTTCCAAGTTGTCGTCTGTAAGCGCTATTCATCAGTATCAAAGCGTCTGTCTCGTGGAGTACGAGGTTGTCAAGTTAAACACAGGAAGTTTTGTTATTTAAACAAGAAGTCTGTGTATTTTTCAGTATAACATATTTAGATGTTGTACTGGTATAAACGCCGTTTTTATCCCTGTTACTTAACTTAGCCGAGAATCCATTCCTCGTCGCAAATATAAGAGGTACACCGAAAACAATCTGTAAAACAATTTTCACGTGCATCTTGGCAGCGAAAGATTGCCAGGCCATGATGGCCTGATTGTTCGTAGGATTTCTCTGGCAAAAATGGACAATTTTTAGGATTTCTAAATAGAGGATTCGCAATGCCTGAAAGTAAAGTCTTAAGTCATAAACTATACTGTTGCTTGGGTTCTGCTTAACTTTAAATGTTCATGGTCTTGAAGACCTCAACTGTGACTTGATTTAAGAAATTGTAAAAAAAAAAGCAACTGAAGCACCCAATTTTTTTCTGTTAATGTTATTATTTTTTTGAACAATTTGTTTCTTGAATGTTTTATTTTTTCATCTTTCCTTTTTAACGTTGTGCTTACGTTAACGACCATGTAAACAGTTCACATTTAACGTAAACATTTCGTATTAATGGCCATTTGCGAACAAACTAAGCCAATCCTTAAAACAAGAAATACAAAAGAAGTTGTTTTATTAATAAACAAACCCAACAATTCTAATGGCATAAAACAAACTTTGGGAATCTAGTACGTGTCAAACGATGATATCAAAATTCAGACACAAAGGAATTGTCTATACTTTACAAAAGGTTTAAGTTATTTCATACACTGATTGAAATATGAGTTCTTATTGTTGAAAAATCAAAGCTACAATATAAATATTTTTTGTATAAAATTAAAATGGTGTTTGGTATTGGGTGAGTTATAGAAATTGAGTCGTGATTTCTTTGTTGCTTCAGAATTCCCAATAGTACCGAAACCACAGAAACATAAAGACATAGGGTTCAAATAGTTCTATAGGAAGGTACTTTAAATTTTCTCGAAAATGTCATCAATCTTTAAAACTATGATACTTAAGTAATTGAAAACATTATTCTGTATTCTTGCACAAAATCTTTACTCCTCCTCATTTTTAATTTCCCAATAGACTATTTGATCTAAACGAAATTACAGTCCAACCAATTACATATTTCACTTTAAGCTGTCATTAAATCATAAGTACAGAGTACAAAATTGCGTTTCTTTCACGCAAGTTCGGTGTTTTTTTATTGCTAAGAAATTATGAAAACCGTTAAGTTCCTTTAAATAATACAATGTTATTTTTTTCCTCTGGAATAATTATAAGGTGCCCTCATTAGATTCTCGTTGCGTTTACTGTCGACACCGGAAAACATTAAATTAAAGATCAGAGGCCTAGCTTTTAACGTTTAACTCGGCAGTCAACACAATTGCATGCCGGGAATATGATAGTCATTAACGAATTCCAAATTGTCTTCCTTTAATAGGAGGTGATTCGTACATTTCCAATTCAATGCAATTTAAGGAATTGTCTAGCAAAAACATATTCCGTGCACTTCCAAATTCATATGAAAATGTGTTATATAAATAATGTGTTTTTAGGTGCTAAGTACGAATTGGAAACATTTAGCTCCAAACTCATAGGAACAATTTGAGACCTTAAACAAGATGAAAGCAATAGTTAGGTGCTATTTTTAGTCAAAAAGAATGAATAAAAGCCGCTTTAATCTTTTTCTTAGCCGTTTCATGCACAATATGTAACAGTGTTGAAAGAACTTGCTTTATGCACTTCTAGTATATAGGACAGTTTAAGAATACCTTTCTATTAAGAATGGACATTCGAACAGACTCTTTTAACACAAGAACAACAGGTATGACTAGTTAAACTATGTCATGCCAACCTCAACGTGAATGTCTCTTTTCGTTTATGTTAGTAACCATGGCGCACAGCAACAATTTCAGTAAGCCTTTTCTTACCACTAAATTGATTACAATACAGATACTGAATTCAACGGTCATCAATTGCACAGGAATTACATATACTCTAGTTGTTACAGTTTTTTTTGCTAAGAGCGTCTCTGATGGGTCTTTTTTAGAGGCGTAATTTATCATTTATTCCGTCTCACACTTCCCCTACCCGAAATGGTCCATCCCTTATGCAATTATTCAATATCTATTGTAGTTTGTGATACAGTTCTCAAGTTTCAAACAAACATATATATTCAACTAGAACATTGCTTACTAGTAATTAATCTTAATGATCAAGATGGTCTAGCGTGATTCAATCATAACAAATACCTTAATGGGTATAACATTTTTATCAAGCTCAATAAATCTAAGCATTTTTGTTTTGTTTTGTTCTTTATTGAACATACCTATCCATAGCAAACAAGTGGAAATAACCGCTAGAAGATATGTTGACCAATGTTGCTCAGGGCTTTGGATCTTAAGAATTAGCTTTTATCGTGTTTGATTTTAACACTTTTAGGTACTAAATAGCGTTTGAAATATTTGCCTTTGTCGAGTTTTGTATTGTATGATTTAACTGGAATAATAAGTTAGATATGATGGATTACAGCTATTAACAAATGTTTAAAGAACAAGAAAACATACAAGAGTTTAATCAAGAGCTGCAAGTACATAAAATCAAATCAGACTTTAAGATAAGGCAAATTAGAGGAATCTGACAGTTATATAAAAAAACGTATTGTCGCCCTGCTATGTTATTCTTAAACTTCGCTATATGAAAAACTTATATTTAGTAATGAGAACAAAGTATACTTTACTCATTGTCACTATGGTTTAGTAAGTTTCAAGTTTAATCTCTCAATTAAGACCTAAAACGTTTAACCTTTAGAATAGGAACCTTTGGGCTGAAACTGATAGCAACTTTTCTTCTGATCCATTCTAGTAATATAGTTCCCTATGGTGATGGTATAAGTAAAAGCCGAAGCTCATAGACATTTTGCTTTTCACATTCTTTGTGAACACTTGTTGTTTTTTTTTAGTATGGAAATTAGTCATTGTATTTTTGTTTGTTTGTTTGGAGAACATATCGCGTCGGTTAAGTGTTTGTCAGACGGTTCACCTTACATACAGCGTGCGTGAATGATATTTGACGCCGACTCCATACGGTACCAGTTGGAGGCGGTCAAACATACCTTAAGCGGGTAATAAAAATGACATCTCTTATGACATTTTTTCATCAGGTTCATTGTTGTATTAGAAAACATTAGCAAATGATTAGCGCGTAATTGAATTTCAAAACCAATATTTATCATGGTATGCTGCTAAGAAATTCTATTTGTAATTCTATACATGTATTTTAGGTCGCTATTCTATTATCTGTTCTTTTATGAGAAAAAGATTTACAAAGATTGATTGATTGAGTGTTTAACTAAGCAACAAATCTAATTTAAAATGGTGCTTTCCTGGTTTTTTTCGGAAACTGAAAGATCCTTGTTAGGGTACCGAATGGAGAATCGACCCATAGCAGTCCTAAGACGTCGGTATAAACGCCCAGTACTCTGACGACGAGCCATGGTGCCTTTCTCACGACTTTGACGTAGGCCCAATGTTGATTAGTGTAATCAAGTTTCAAGTAGCGTAAAATGCTCCTCTCACTGATAAAGCCATATTTGCACTACTAGCGAACAGGAAGTGAAAAGAAACAGTATTGAATTGCTAACTTCTTCTTCTTAGCTTTTGTCTTGTAAATGATAAACCATTTATCACCATAATTATTATAACACCCAAAATTTACGAGATTTAATGAAATATTTTCCATTAGTTATTGAGCTATTAAATTGTTGAATTTTTGTATTGAATGATATTAATGACATGTTAATATTGATGGCATTCAATAAATAATACTATAATATCAGCATATAAATTGAATATTTATCCGTATTGTTGGTCCAAACATCAAGATCAATTTCTAGAAAAATAACGAAAAATACATGGTTAAATTTAAAACAAATGGTAAAATGAAAAAAAAAGAAAGGTGATACTCGATTTTAAGAATTTTGTATCACCAAATAAACAAGTAAAATGACAGTTTTGTGACAAATACATCACTTAGATCTGAATTTTGCATTTAGATACGTTTTGTAATTTTGATATAAAAAAAAGTGCTCACAGAACATTCAAACATTTTATTTATTCCGTGTTTATATCTGATCATATACATGTACAGTATATGGAAGAATCATCAAGCTTTTTAGTGATAAAAATAAAAGGAAAAAACGTGGTTATATTATTTCAAGGTTTAAAATAGCAACTACTTTTATCCTAGTAGTTTATTGTTTAATCACGATTATGATTTATTAGGCAAAAATAAAAGGAACCTTTATTGCCTTTAGGTGTTGCAGTTGGATTCCCCCAAAAATGTTGTTTTTTTAGGTCTTTTTTTGTTTTGTTTTTACTTCTGTTCTGCTCATGACTTCGTTTAAGTGTCTAAATTTTCCGCCCCTACCCACCTCTCCCCTTTTCCTGTGGTTCTTCAAATTATCCCATCCCACCCCCATATTTCATTTATCATCATCATTTCATGTTCATTTTATCATCCTTTTCATGTTCAACGCCTAGCTGTAAATAACCTATATAGCGTTGCGCGTGTTCACTCACTCACTCGTTTTAGTGTTTTAATACACAGCAAGCAACCATTGACAGCTAATACAGGCCTTTTCTTTATAGCGAGCATCACAATTTTATTAGCTATCAAAATCCAGACATTTATATATTAGAATTCATTTTTGTGCTTGCAAGACAAAAAGAAATAATAGAGGGAATTATTCTGCACACCCTTAGTTCAAACAAAATCATTATGCAACAATACTTACCAGTCAAAGTGAATAATTTGTGCAATTGTAAATGTGTTTTCTTCTGTTTTTCACCAACTGGTCAATGGCTTTCTCTGAGAATAGCGGGTTATGGCATAGAATGGAAAGAGAATAAAACTAGATATTTTTTTCGCCTTAAAGTCAATGACACTTATACATTAAGGGGATAACATTACATCTTTTGTTTTGTTTCTCAAGTTACAATATGACAAAACACACATGTCGTACGTAAATTTGGTGATAAGCCCACATTAAATATCATTGATCATCATGTATGATCTTGCACATTCTGAATTCCTAGCAGTCATGAAGATTATTAAAAAAATCTAGAAAAATATTGAAATATAACGGCTATCATGTTCATTTTATCACGGCTCATCATCGATCATTTCATAACGGCCCTGACATCATGTTTATAATCACGGCCCATCATGATCACTTCATCACGGCTCATTATGTTTATTTCATCATGTTCATTCCATATAAACCGTTCATTAACTTCATTTCACCAACGCTTACGACAATGTTTTATGTGTTGTCCTTTCGTTTGCTTAAAAATTTCTTTCTAAAAAATATTCCCGATCGTACTGTGTTATTCTCAAACCTTATTCACCACCCCTCCCAAAAATAATGAATGAAATATACGCGTTTCAAATACTGTACTGTCACCAAAATTTGTTTCTACTGTATTCCTCCTTTAAATGAAGAAGATAAACTGAAATATATATTGAATCCGGATTCAAAGGAACATGTGAGATTGCTGGGCTCCTTTTAGAAACAGTCTCTTTCACTGAGGACAGGGGGCAATACTATTTCTTAATTGTTTCTTTGTTTTGAATGTTTGTTTTGTTTGTAGCTATTGACCCCTTTGGGTGTAATTTGCTCAATAAACTTATGACTTATGACTTTAAAAGACTTACTTTTATATTGGTTCATAGTTTGGCTTCTTTTCAGTGATGTTATGGTTTAGGTATTTATCATTTAAGTACAAATAAGTTTATATTTAATGGAATTCCCAGTCTTGCATTTAATATTGTCGTAAAATGGTTTTAAAACACGATATAAAATTATTATTCTATGGTTTACATACGATTGTATTTTACAACGAGATACAAGAGAGCTGGCGACAGGCAACGGTTCCTGATCCGAACAATTTAAAAATAAAATTGATTGAAACGAAAAAATTAAGACTGTTACATCCATTAGAACCGAGAGAGGAAAATCCTTTAAAATTTATAGCTTTGCTTCGCGTTATTATCCATATGTTATGTTTTTTCTTTCATGTTTTACGGGACGGACCATTTAACTTAAAGGTGGACTTGGTTTTTTGTTTTTTGTCAGATTTTTTTTCCACACAGAGCGCGGAAAAAATATTTATTTTTCGATGGCGTCGCTACAGAATTTTTTTTATTAATATCTTACATGGCAGAAATCCTTCTTCATAATATTTTTTCTTACCCTTTCCTGCCAAATGGATTTTTTTTCATCAAAAATAATTAGCAGAATAATTTTTAGGAAAAACCAAGGCCCTCCCTTTCAAATTAAATAGTCGGTCCCTAAGTCTTATTCTAAGCTAGAACCAATATGACATGCTGAGTGCTTCAATAGATAAATTGCAATGTACATGTATTTAGTATTCAGAATAGGAAATAAAGGAGAAGGTTAATTATATTTACGGCGTTTATTTCGCAAACAGCTAAAGAATTGGATAATATTAACATTATGAACCCACTTGAAAGAAAAACCATCATAACAACTAAAAGAAATAAAAAAAGGTAAATTTAAATCCTGTTCTTTACATTTAGAAGGGAACAAAAACTGTCACACTGTTTATAGTTTATAAACCCAGATCGGATGCGTTTTTTTCCTCAGTAACTTAAAATATATCTGTACGTAGGTTGACACAAATAAAATCTACATATTTAAATGATCTCGTATATATTGTAAGGCGTATGTGTTAATCTAACAAAAATGGAACTCGCATCCAGTATGAACAAAAAAGTTTCAAACCAACAAAATGTCAAATAAAAATCATTTTAGTGATTTAAGTCGATTTTCTTTTCACTTGTCTCGCTTTTAATCAAATTTTGATAATCTATAAAAGATAATATAAACGCGAAGAACTCCGTGCAAGAACATGCATGTCGTGTTTACATGTCATGTCATTCTTTGACAGCGTGAACAGTTTGCATGTAAGTTGGGTCTTAGAATAGCTGAAGCGTAGTAAAAGCAACAGCAACTTCAAGCGAAAGGGTTCGCGTAAAATAATTAACTTTTGTCAGCAATAGCTAAATGAATTATCTTTTTTGTCTTGAAATATTAGAATAGCATATTTGATATGGCGTTAAGCAGAAAGCTAAATCACTATGCAAGTTTTAAATGTTATCATTGCGCAATTGTCCTTTTTGTCAAAAAGCAGATCAAGAAGATCGAGTTGGTTATTTTTTTTTTAACTTTTAAAGTGTGCAAACTTTTATCGCCCCAAATGCAATAGAATAAATTGAATACATTCTTTAATAAGAATATTGTAAGCTTTATGCATTTACATATAGGCTAAAACATGCCGTTCTATTCAAAACAAAACGTCTTTTGGGAGAAAATTAATTTGAAATTAATTCAGACAATTTTTGAAATCTGCATGAAAACGATCAATTTAGAAATAACTTTAAAAGGACATGAAAATTATAACAAAAATGACGAAATTCTCTAATGAAATAAAAATGAAGCACTCTTTTCATATTTTATTTCCTATACAATGTACGTAAATAACAAATTTTAAAAGTTATAAACTTTTTTAACCTTTTACATTCAAATTTGATATCTATACTAACGACTATTTAGGAATTCCAACAAGAAATTAAAGAAATAAATAAATAAAAATAAATGTTAATTCAATAAAAAAATAACATTACTTCTTACCTTTTTCTTGAGTAAAAGCGAGTTCTTTATTCTTATAACCAGCCCTTTATAAAGCCAACGTCCTTTAGTTACAATAACACAGTCTTTGGTTTCAATTTAACACGGAATAGTCCTTAAATAAGGTTAATATTTAAAAAAAATCAAAAAGTTCTACTAAACATAAATTCAAGTCGCAAACGAAAAACGAGGAAAAGACAGTAGAAAAGTAAACTTCGGTCTATGACAACGGAATTAATAAACAGAAATTGTCCTACGCATGTAATTAGCGACAGCCAAGCATAAACGTTGTTTCACGCGCTTTGTTTGACGAAACAGGTCTTATTTTGAATTAATTACGAAAGGTTTCATGAGAAACGTTGGTCTAATATAACACCAAGAAAAAGAAACTAATTATTGAGATTGGCAAAGTGAATATAGATTCATCGATTCGTTAGATATATAATGTTTATTTGAAATGTTGGCACCAAACGACAGAAAAAAAATTTCCCCGCGCAAAGGTGTTGGTGTTTTATTATGTGACAGGTGGATAATCGGATATTATCAACATTTCCTAAATTTTATTCATAGAAATTGATCATTTGTTTAAAATTTCATCATCTATTGGATTTTCGTTCATATATTTCTTTTCTATAAATTAGTAAATCTATATTCATTCTTGTTCTATATTCGAAGTTTTTGCGGCAACTACGAAATGTTTTATTTCATCGTATAGTATATGTTAGTACCCGTGTGCGGAGCCCACGGTGGCGAAAAGGTCGATAGCAGAGTCTAGCTGGTCGTAAGAGGTGACTAAGCTAGGGTCTTGGAATTTTGACATAGGGTTAGTGCTTATAGACAACAAAGAAACCAAGTGTGTAGCCTAGATGGCTGAAAATGGGTGACTCTCGTCCGCGGGTTGTCAAGTCCCTGACTGCTGACTAACGTGTGTGGGTAGTGCCATACTTTATGCACGTAAAAGATCCCCTTCTCCTGTGGTCTTCAAAATTTACTGGTCCTTTGTTTCCCACTCACTCCCCATATTTCACATCATCATCACTATCATTTCATGTTAATTTTTTCATCCTTTTCATGTTCATCGCCTTTATATAACCTATTATACTAGTAGTGTTACAAGGGCGTATGTCATGTCATGTTTAAATGAATTAATTATTTTCATATATTTTAAAATGAACTCATGGAAGTTAAATTTTTTTGGAGCACTTTCGATGTTTCAATTCACAATTTAAAGCAGTTGTTTCGTTACTATGTAAGAAGCTCTGAACAAATATTCCACATCTTAGAGAATAGAGAGTATTCGTAGTTCACAACACACATAAAACGAGCTCCAAAAACTGTCTTGTGTGCATTAAGCAAAAATGATTTAAAAAAGACCGAGTTTTACTTCTAAGCAGTGCAAATTTGGTTATAGCGATGAGATGAACATAAAAGGAGTGATAAAATGAACATGAAATGATGATGAAGCGGGAGAATGATAGGGACACAAGGTTAATATGAGAATATCTGTATTATAATGATGCCATGGATTTTTTTATGCATTTGACTTTCCCCTTTTTTCCGAAAAGGAGCCAAATTAAAAGAATCATTAATTTTCTCGAAATTAACAAATTATCATCGATGACTTCGAAATAAAGATAGAAGCAATCTAGATATTTTCAATCAACTTTAATGAAGCATATAAATGTTTGGTGTGTGTCTTCGTCCGTTCCCCTTCGGGTTTTATCTAAGGGCGTATGGTTTCTTTTCCATCAATTATTGATTCAATCATACCGAAAGTCTAAGTATGTGTCTAAGATGTCTGTATCTTGGTCGTACTTAAGATATACAATCAAGTTTAGCATCGGAGTATGGCACGCTATTTTAACAAAAACCCTGGTATCTATAGGATACCTCAGATAGCTGGGGGTTTACTGGCAGCTATCTGGGGGTTATCTGAGGTATCCTATAGATACCAGAGTTTTTGTTAAAATGGCGTGCCATATCGGGGTTATCTTTGTCTTTGGGCTAATTTCCTTTAAGCCGCTTTTCAAATCTATATAAAACTTCATAGTAAAAAATCAAAATGAATTCATAGATCAGCAAAGACCGGCAATACATGGGCTGTTTCATTGCTTTGTTTTATCAAAATTTTTCGAAAACGATTTTATGTCATGCATTTTTACTCTCCATCTCATTTTTAATACTAAATACACTGCCAATCATGTGAAATTTGAAAAGGGCCATGTGCCCCAAAATGTTTCTCTGTTTGCCTCTGAGTTGAAGCAAGTTAGCTCATAATTAGACATTGCTTCTACTGACCCCAATGAGACCAATTTTATTAATCGTCGTACTAGTAACAACAAGCAACACAAAGTTTTAGGGACCAATTTTATTAATCGTCGTACTAGTAACAACAAGCAACACAAAGTTTTAGGGAATTGACTGAATATATGTTAAAAAGTTTATGCAATGTTTATTATATCTAAAGTTAAATTAACTTTTGATGAATCGTTACTGCAATCTTAATGAACCTGCGCGAATAGAACACGACATGAACTTGGAATTCCTTAAAACGGTAACTGTCTACCTATCTATCCTATCTGTCTATTTTAAGGGTCAATAGGGCATTCAAATGTTAGAAGTCCGGAAAGGCCAAGACAAAACCAAACAAGACAACAACACAAAAAACGCATACAACATTAAACAAACAGATACAACTCATCTAAAAACAGCAATGCAAAACCAAAACTACGCCAAAATTCCCAGAAAAAAAAATTTGGCTACGCCTGCCGTGCGTTTAGTCTATTCGACACTCATCAGAGGCGCTGTACCTAAAAAAATAAAGATTGGAAGTGCCAAACACAATATAATTCAAGTAGCATAGAACAATAAAGACTAATATGACTAAGATCAACCTATGTCTTGGGTAGGAAGAGTCTTCGGGTTTTGACAATTTTACAGGTTTTTGTATTACCGCATAAAAATTGCGGAAGTATAATGGTATGATGCTGTCGTCGTCGTCTGCGTTGTCTGTTACCTTTAGTGTGCCCACAATAACTTTAGCTCTACTAGTTATCCGATTGGTATGAAATTTGACAATGATGTTTCTTACTATAAAAGTATGGATGAGGTTAATTTTGGAAGACCCCCGTTATTGCGTTTAGAAATTAGGGCCAATAAGGGGTCAAAATGGTATTTTTTTGTTTGTTTTCAGAATAACTTTTGTTCTGGATTACAGTGCACATGCTGTCGAATTTTACAATAATGTTTCATTCCATAAAAGAATGAATGGGATTGATTTTGGGGTCCCCTCTTTATTATTAGGGGCCCAATAGGAACCAAAAAGAACTCAAACATTTTATTTGTTCAAACAATTACTTTAATTCTGGTGGGTCATTGATACAAAATTTGACAATGATATGACTTACCATTAAACCATATATGACATCTATATGGTATTGAATTATTGATTTTGGGGGGGTCTTCCTTTATTAAATTAGAAATAAGGCGCTAAAAAAGGTCTTGTCCGATTTTCAAAAGTTGTTTTGCATGTTAAGTCATGTTACGTAGTCAATAAAAAATGAAGGATTTAGTTTTGCTGCAACCTCCCCTTTTTAAGGTTACGAAATTGGGGACCAAAAAGGGCCAAAATCGAAACTTTATGTATTGTCCAATATTGTTTTTTATTTTGCTTATTAAAAAAATCACTACTCTTGTCAAGAAGTGAATTTACAAAATTGATGATTAATTTTGTGACACGCCCTCCTCCGAATTGCCGTAAGGGGGCAAAAAGGGCAAAAATAAAAGCTAGCAGATATATTAAATTAGCGGCCAAAATGGATAATATCTTGTAATTAAATTTGGTCTGCCTTTGAAAACAATATGCATTCCTTGTGAAATGTGGATGAAAAGTCCACAAAGGCTGCATGTGTCAAAAAACTTTGTCAGGCCACCATAGGATGCATGTTGACTATCCATTTTGGGCCTAAGGCACAAGGATTCGACATGTTGCGGTCGTACCATGCTGCCCACAGCGAAAGCTTTTTATAGATTTTTTTGGACCAAATTTGAAAAAAAAATTGCAAGTTTTGTCTTGTCAACTAGTGGATACAAAATGAAGGATTGTTTATTGCAACCTCCTTTTTTTCCTTGAAATCAGACAATAAATAAAAAGTTTCGATTTTGGCCCCTTTTGTCCCCTTAATCACAAGGAATACAATAAATAAAAAGTTTCGATTTTGGCCCCTTTTGTCCCCTTAATCACATTTTTTCCTAATTAAATCTTGTCAAGTAGTGAATTAACAAAATTGACAAATAATGTTATGAACTTCCTCCCACTGATTGCTGTTTGGGTCCAAAAGGGGCAAAAATTAAAGGTAACAAATGTCCTTAATATGGGGCCAAAAAGGGGTATTATTTTTGTAACTGTTATTTATTTTGGTCTGCTTTTGAAAAAAAAGAATTCCTTGTTAAATGTGGTTGAAAAGTCAACCAAAGGCTGCATGTGTCAAAAAAACGTTGTCTGCCACAATGGGCTGCATGTGTCCAGAGCAATTGACTATCCATATTGGGCATAAAATTTACAGGGTTTGACATGTTGTGGTCGTATCATGCTGCGCTCGGCGAAGCTTTTTATTTTGATATAGGTTCTATGCAGATAAATGCCTGCTACGATGACAATAATTGGTTTTGTACAGATCGGTATTTAACCGCGCTAAATGAAAATTCATTTTTTGGGGGGAATGTTTTAAGCGTTTGTTGCTTGTTGCAGCATTCCTGTTGCATTGACAATAATAGGTTTTAAACAGGCCATATTCGGTAATGAAGAAAAAATAAAAACTCAGAAACAAACACCTGTGCTCAACTTAAAGATCCAAAGCCCATATATACTTACATGTATCTACGACCACATGATGCTTAAATACAAATTAAACAACAACCTAATTAAGAGCAATACATTCTTGTGAATAGATAATGGATATGGTAGGGTACAGCTGCTAACTCGCACGTGTGTTATGTTTGACAGTACGACATCAAGTTATTGTACTGCAAGTAACATTCCAAAGCTATTTGCAATACAAAGACTTGATGTCATTGGAGCTATTTGCAGTACAAAGACTTCATGTCATACTGTCAAACATAAAACACGTTCCAGTTAGCAGCTGTACCCTACCATATTCATTATCTATTTCATCTGTTTATCAAAGAAGCAAAGAGGCACCAAGGGGGCATTTGAGTGTCAAAAGTCCGAAAGGGCAACGACGAACCTGGTAAACACGAACAAGAACAGCACGATGAAACACAAAACACAAAATCAACCGAACGGAAATCAACAACACGAACTCAAGTCGTAACAAGAGTGAACTCAGTTGTCCCGGAAGAGTAAGTGGTTCCTGTCTGCTATAACACACCCGTCGTGTTGCTAATTTCCAATTCAGTGTGTCAAATCCGGTAAAGAAAGACAAAACAAATTTGTACGAAAAAGCAACATCTGCACTCATTTGAGAGATAGAAATCCCATATTTGTCTACGAGTTTATCGAGCTGCATGCAATTCTATTATCATTCATGTGAATGCAGTTTTTTTATTTGTCGGATCAAGAAAATCATATCAATACAAATGAAAATACATGCAGGTATTATAAATTAATTTATCATTTATTGAAACATCAATTCGAATTTTGTTTGTTAAGGAATCTATTTTTTATTTAAAACCGCTTTTTGGAAAAAAAAGCCGTTATTTGTTCTTACTATTCCATTTCACTCAAAGAACGATATACAATTTATATGATTACTTATATTGTATTTGTCATGTCATTAGACCTATTGCCCTTTCTTTGCGTGCGAGTCCAGAAAACGCTAAGACGTGATGGCAATGTTTTTGACACCAATAATGTAATTCTCAAATTGACCAATAACTTGAGTCATGTATGTAAATAACGAAAGATGGATACCCTGTTGTGGGTACATTTAAGCCGAATTTTACTGTACAGCATACAGTCAAACCTGCCTTAAAGGGCACCTGTATATAGCAAATTATTGCATGTAAAGGGCACCTAAAATATCCCTTTTATGAACAATACAACCAAAATAAACCTTTATAAAAATGTTTGTCTGCATATATTTTGAATCAAAAACTATTATTTAGTGGCACAAATTTCGTCAATTGAAGGACCAGTGGCTAACATCGTACATTGCATGTGAGACTTAATTGTCTCCTGTCCCCAATGCCATTGACTATTTTATGTAGGTAGGTAAGGTAAAGTAGGTTTATTAATCATTGTTTGAAAATACAAACAAATAAATAAATTAACTTATATAGCCAGTTACAGAGTTCAAACTTTTTTTTTCATTTTGTGAAGCCCAGACTTATGTAATTCAATAAATTAGGAATGATATATATTAAAAGGAAACGCGCCTATGTTAAGTCTGAAATGAAAAGTCAAACGACTTAAGAATTTTCATCCTTGTTCGACAATAGACATTAAAAAGCCTCTATGAAGAGATGTAATTTTGAATTGCAAAGATCTCCAAAGGTTCACACTGACATCGTATCCAATTTCACACGAGTTTAACGCAAATCATGAAATTGGTCGTAGAGTTTAAGACCATCCTTTTCTTTGATGTAGTATATCAATTTTGTGAGAATAGTAGACGTTAATATAAAAACTAAAGCTTCAAATCTAAGGCACAGACAAGATAAGATAGTAAAAATAATGAATACATTTTTTTGAGATTCACACAAAAGCGAAATATAGCGTGAAGTTTCTTTCTTTTTATGTCGCCTGCAACGGGTTACTTTGACACTATCCGTCGTCTTGCGTCGTCGTCCTGTGGAGCGAACAAGTGTCGTCCTGCGGCGTCACAAAAATTTTCGTCGCATTTTTCTGGGCAACTACATGTCACAACCTCTTGATGTTTGGCATGTAGCTTCCTTCTATAGTACTATATGGTGTAAAGCGATTTTATGCTCGTAATTCATCTTCTTCCTGTTTACCGAATATTTTAAGACGCAGACGGCATACGTCTTCCATGGAAGACGACCAATCTAGTTTTTTTAATAGGTCATGGTCTATAGTGTTTGTACTGGGTTTTCTGGTATTCTAAGCCTGACATTGCATGGTGCGTCTGGTCTAGAAAGTTTCTCCAATATTTGATATATGCATATCGTGATAAATCTTTATATTTGGGTCATAATCAACATTTTTTTATCAATAACAGGCCCAAAAGGATTTCTGGTTCTTAAACCGATTATATATTGCTGAATTACTTGAGTAGTTATAGGTCATTAATATTATCCAAATTTTATCAATATATAACACAATATCTATGTCAAATTTATTTAATCTTTAAGAAAATAATAATATCTTTACAAAGATCTAATCTAATGGTCACCTAAAAGCTGGTCAACCCGACCATTTCTTTTGATATGCCTGTACAAAATCAGGACCATTGCGATCTTCGAATTCTCCTGTACTTTGCATCGTTTTGTCTGGCCTTCTCTTAACACCAATATTGTGATTGTTCATTCCAGTTCTGTTTATTGCTACTTTATACCTAACTAGTTTCTTATTTTACTAATCTAAACTAAACAACCTAAATTAAATTACAAAATTAAAGAAGGTTATGTCTTTCTTTGTTTCCCTGACCACGGGAAGACTTTATCGAAATGAACGTAGACTAAAATTAATGTTTCGGGAAATCGGTATGAACAGCTTACATTTTTTTCTAAACACCGATTAATATATACACAAGATCTCAAAATGGGTTGAAATGTCATATCAAAATTGGATATGTTCTTCCAAACCTAGCTCCAACTCTACAGACAAGATATTTTTCGTGAAACATACAAAAAGTGGCATTGTCATATTATATGGTGAATGATCGGACTTTCGTACTTTTGCATCTGTCCACTGTCAGAAAATGTAACATTTGATAAAGCGCGACTTTGTCCGCGGACGGATCCCCTTTTCCTTAACCGTATGACGATTCAGACAAGTTTTTGTGCTATCTATCTAAACACCGATGTCCCCACTTTTCCTAACTATATACAACACCTAATAATTAAGACAAGACTTACCTTTGAATATTGCATAATTATCTCTTAATGAAAATAATTATCAGGGAATAACGTTTTCCTTTTCATATAGGAAAAGCAATTTTCTTTGATATTTATATCAGTTCAGTTAGTAAGAAATTGGGGCTATTTTGCCAAGATCAAGGGTCAATGAATTGTTAAATCCATCCCTCCGCCATTAAACCCAAAAGCTACCGGAAAATTTATTATTTCCGGCACTTAACGGTGCCGTTTATCTCATCATTTTCATAGTCGTGGTATTAGGTACTTTGATGCGATTTTTAAAATCAGCTAAATGGACTACAATTAAAACACAGAAAAGCGTTGGACGGACTCATAAAATATTTACGATTTTTGTTTAAATCATGTAAAATGGAAAGGATTTCGAACATCATGCAGTAGATATATTTATAAGTTAAAATCACCATTAAATGTCTGACGTTTATTTCCAAATCTGTAGACGTACATGCTGAAAAAGACGTAACACGCTTTCATCCTTAAAATTTTAAACGTTTGGTCGGAAAATGGATCAAAATTATAACAAAAACTTGCCCAAGATTACACTTCCAAATTATATAATTGCGAATAGGATGTATCATAACCGTTTCTATCGCACATAACATTTAAAAAGGAATAAAAATAGCGTGCTGAAGTACCATTTAAATATTTTCATTTTTTTTGTTTTCTGTCTCTTGTGTAGGAGTTGAGTCTGATGCGTCCAAGGACCAACAATGTTAAAAGGTTTTGTCAAAATTTAATGTCTACTGGACACCCAGGTAAACCAGGGGTTCTTCTCTCGCTTACTCATGATGAGTAAGCGAGAGAAGAACCCATGGGTCTCTGCGAGGATTGACAAGATCAAATCTTCTTCAATATCTGGAACGAACTAATATAAAATTTCTCGGTCTTTCTCGTATTAAAATTTACAAGGAAAAGTAGACAAAAACATAAAGTAACATACCTTAAAAAGGTAACTGCAAAGTTCCTGTATGGGGCCAAGTTCAAAAGAAATTACAGGTTTTAAAAAACTCGATTGTTTTGCATCAGATGCAGATCGAGAAAAAAGTCCACCGTCAGGACAAAAAGGTAGGGTCCAGGCTATTTTATCGAAAATCAGCACGAAATTTTTTTTTTCGAGGGAAAGAGATGGATTCGTCATCGTGCATGTCTGAAAAAGACTGAGATAGAGGCATCTACAATCTCAACTGTCATTACACAGTTTTATTTTGGCTTTACAAGGTTTATGGCGACAAACACGAAAGCAAAATCGAGTCTCACTCAGAAGAATTGAAGATCCGACTTGCTACAACACAACCCTCTGAACATCTCCGTAACAGCAGTGTCCTATGTGCGTTTAAGAACCATTGGTACAATTCGATAAGCTCAATGGGGGATGCTACAAATGTCACACCCCGCGCAAACTGACGGGAGATTTGCATGAGCATCAAGCTTGAATCCCAATCCAGGATAAAGAAATATGTTTAAACTAACAGACAAATAGTTATATAGTCAAATCTGGAGTAAATAATTTTTGTCGTACCTCCTTATTTTTTTTCTCGGTTAACATACTAGCAATCGTTTATGTACAGTTAGGCATTAAAATTTGTAATTATAAAAAAAATATATTTGATCATAACTATTCAAAGACAAAAATTATTATCTCATAATAATTCATAAATAAATAAAGTACAATAAAAAGCTTCAATTGTCATAAAAACAAATTGAAATGATAGAATGATTGAAATATCTTATCTGTATTTTTTAATAGTGACAAGAAAGAAAATATCATAATAAATGAAAATTTGCCCTTTATTAGTATTTTTCAGGAAGTACAAAGAAATTAAGAAATGGGACCAGTGAATTGGTTTTTAAAGAAAAAGGTCACAATTTCAACAAATACATTAAAATTCCAGACAGAGAGGTTTTAATCTAACTGTCCAGGAATCTTCTTTTTTTTTAATTATTTATGATTTAATTCTGGTATGTCTGACCCACGACTCAATTTTCAGAACCATATTAAAATGCGAGGGTGGTCTCATTGAATGGTGCTAGTCCTTCGGAAGGAACTGTTCCGTGTATGGGGAGAGCAATATCCCGTGCACGTTAAATACCCATTTGTAGAGTTCGATAAGTCTAAGAGTAGATAGACTCAACAATGCCGCTACAAAGACCACAAATTGCAAATTACAAATTGGAGAGGGATTCGTGTAAGCATAAAGCTTGTTTCCCAATCCAGAATAAATAAAGTATTTTAACTATCACAGACATGCGAGTCGGCTAATTTAGATATTTGCCGAACTTTGCACATAGACAAAACGTTATTTTTAGGGGAAGAAAAATACTGGTAATATATGGAAATAAAAGAAAACTTCACCAGCAATTAAGTCCACATTACGATAACATTAATTTAAACTTTAAAAAAATTGCTGGTACCAAGTTGGAACGATTTATGAGTTTTTCTCATCGATACTGAACTTAATTCTTACATTTTTAAATTTCTGTTTCCCGGACATTTAGAGATTGATTTTTTTTTTTATATATTTTGATGATATTTATATGTTCTAAATTTTGTCAAAAATGCCAATTTCATTTAGCATATAGAGTACAAATAGAAAGGAGCCGCAGAAGTCATTTCATGCATGTATGTAACGGAGGCTGGGTATTGATATGTGTCTAAATATTCATATACTAGTATGTCAGTCAATTTGAAATTTTGAAAAGGGTCCTGGCATTTTAATTTTGAATTTATATAATTTCTATAGAGAGGGAATGGATATTTTTCAGGATGCCCGCATTTGGATTTTAGATCATATACTTCTATACAGAGGGAGTGAAACTTTTTCAGGATGCCCTGATTAACCTTATACCCTGGAATTCGGGATTTACTGATTTCTGGAAAAAGCAATGATGGAATGATCTGGTGGAATGGGTATCCTTATATTCACTATTTTGGCTCCTTTATCTATGGAATACCATGATCTATTTGTATCTATGTATGTCATATATAGTAATTTCATAACAATATTCGGTACGAATACATTTGCTTATATTTGGGAGCATATATACTCATGTACATGTACATGTATTCAAGATTAATAAGAAATAGAATGTTTTGCCATGCTAAGCATATATACCTCACTTGTGATCGTCAAAGTATAGGCACCGTAAACAATATATGGCCATCAAGTCTAGAACAAGGAACAATAGTATAGTTCACTGAACTTAAGCTGTTTACCAAATTAGAAATAAATCCCCTTTGTCAGGAGCTGAGAAATTCATTACGAAAATTATCATTTTGTTTGTCAATGGCCCAAAAAGTAGCCTTAGGGATGATGTTTTGAAAATGATGCCCTAAATCATAAGGATACAAAATAAGCTAAAAAATGACATGTTTCCATACTCGTTTAAAGTCCAAAAGGCGGGAAAAGGTTTTCTCTGCCCCCCCCCCATACTTTACCATTAACATAGTTTAGTTGTTTAAACCTGTTGAAAAGTGATTAGAATTGAAAACAAATGTAAAACAGATATTAATGCTGTAATAAAGACCTTAAACCAAAGTTGGGGTTACTGAGCAAAATTTTTTGCCTTATTTTGATGGAAAAAACCTGAGGATTCCGATAAAAATGTCAAAAATCTCAAAAGTTGACGCTCCAACATCCTTAAAGTCATCTTTTGGAATCATATGAAGTCACGCGGGAGAAGCTGATAGAATGATTTTGTAAGGAATGGCATTTAAAGCTTTGAATTTTTGGCAAACGCATTTATTCGACGTTAAAAAATGCATTTGACTTATGAACATGTTTCAATATGAAGGGCTTAATTGGAATCCATTTGTTTTTCAAATATTTTGTCACAGTCATAGTCCAGAATTTCATCGTAAAATTCGCAAAACTCCACCTTTGTCCGTTTTTCAAAAAATTATACACATTCAAACCAATCATAAAGGTGACGTCTACACTGAACAAATCATATGACCGTTTTCCTTAGAATAGGCATACTTTGCATTGAATTATTGAGCCGCTAATAGTTGAAATAAAGAAATGTCTTACGTACATGTACCATGTCATTCATGTTGTCGTTGCTGAAGCGATTGCTGAAGCTGTTGTTTTTCCGTTTTCCAGTTGTGAGATTGCTTACTTCCGGAGCAACCGGAGAAATTATTGCTATCAGTTTCCTACACGTTAACTAGACGGGCCTAAAACAGAGAAGCATAGTTGGTGCAGCTTCCCGTGTAAAAAATGTGGGCCAAATTCAAGAAAATGATTTAATTGAAAAGAGCGATTTATGAACTTGATTATTCCTTTTGGTCACTATTAGGGAGGATACATGTCAATTATATATATTTTTATAAAACATATGAATCAAACTGGAGACATACCTTGCAAATATGCCTTTTTGACAATGGGTATCATAATTTTATTGGAAATTCCTTCAGGTCTTTGATTTACACAAATGTCTACTTGTAATGTGAAGTCAGGTGTTACGGTTGCATGTGGTAAAGATGGTTTTATATAATTATGACCATTTTTTGTCGGCATATGCAAATACATTTACATATCGTTGACAAACCACGGGAAAGCGACAAACGACAAATAAAAGAATTGTAAAAAACGATTCATCAAGACATATACCTATATCATAGACCTGTATATTAAGTCTATGCCTGTATATTCTAATATACACTGAGGTCTATGGTCATATATGGGTCAAGCGTTGAGTTATAAAAACAAAGTTTTAAAATTTTACCGGGATTCAAGATTTGTATTTTTAAAGGGTGGAATGTCGATTAAAAAAATCAGGGGAAACTGTATTTGGCCTCATACAACCCCTAATGATTATCTGCCCTCCCCCTTTTTGGGAACTGCCTAAGGTATTAAGGGCACCCCACCAAAGTATATTTTGAACCTTTTATTCATTTTCACGACAAGTGCGTGTATTCATTCGCATAATCTTATTCGGTATTATTGCAATTAAACTTGGACACTTAATGTTTATTTTATTTCTATTTTTTTTAAATCACTGATATTGTAAATTTATTTTCACACAAATAATAAAATATTATATTTAACATCTAACCGGAAACGACTTTTTATGAGTAAGGATATGAAACCAAGGATGTCCTTCGGTCACTAGATGGGTCCAAACTCCAATTTTATATTTTTAGTTGCAAAGTCACTGCGTCGTATTCTGATTACTGTCGGCAACAACATGGTTCTCCTTAAGTGTGCGGCATTTTTCGCACTTGGGGCACTGTTGTCATATGGTTTTGGGTTCTCCTGTGGAGTAACAACCGCTCTAGTCGTCTTTGCTTACCTTGTTACCGGTGGTTGGCAGTTTGCATGGGTTGTGTTTAAAACATTGCCCAGAGATTTAAAGTAAGTGGAAGGCAGAAAATCCCAAATAATTAGCTGCTTTTGTTTTTATAGTCACAGTTTTCCCTTGGGAATCAGAATAGGTTTTAAACCATGGTATCATAGCAGAGCCGGTGGTGTAGTGGTTAATGTGTCGGGCTAATAACACCAAGGTTCGTCGTTTGATCCTCGTCCGGGGGGAAATTTCAAGAACCAATTTTCCGACTCTCTCTTGACACCATTTGCGAGGATGGTCTCAAGGAATGATGCTAGTCCTTTGGAAGGGAGGAAAAAAAGGTTGTCCCGTGTATGTGGAGAGCAATACCCCATGCACGTTAAAGACCCCTTTGTAGAGTTCCATAAGAGTAGGCTCAGTGGGGGGCGCTGCAAAGGCCACATTTGCAAACTGCTAGCTGGAGAGGGATTTACATAAGCATTAAGCTTGTTTCCCAATCCAGGATAAATAAATATGTTTAAACTAAACCATGGTATCAAAGTTTATCACTGATCATGAGCTTCGAACTCCTAGGTCAAATAGGTTGATGTATGTTACAAATCAAATCATTATATTTGAAGAAATCAACAATTGCTCAAACAAGACATAAGAAACATACAATCAATAGAGAATATATATACCATTCTTCATGAAAGTTGAAAATTCATGCCTGACCAATAACAAAGGACAGACTGAACATTTTTAATTGTTAATTTGACCAAATTCACTGGACCAGAGGCTAATTTATAAATTTTTCACTGGACTGGTACAATTTGTGAAGACCGATATACATCTGAAGTATCATTATGATAGTGTTTATTTACGACCGAGGAGGGACCTTATTTACTACATGTACGTGCCTCATTTGACTTTTTTTTTTCGGTTACATGATCAAGGTAATGCAACCTCAGACAAAGGCAGAACATAAATTATTGGGTCCTAGAAATTTTAATCTGCTTTATTTGATAGCTGCCGTTGAAAGAAGGAATAAACATGATAAAAGCACAACAACAGTGTCACCAGAGATATTGAACTCTCACAAGCCTGTTGACCAGCCAGCTGGTTATTGGATGAGTCAAAGATTTATTTTAAACCTCTAACTAACAGCAAATTGACCTAAACCTTTTAGAACACAGGCATTTTTAAAACTGTCTTTTAGATGTAATCAGTATGTAGCACTGACAATTTTATCAACTTATATTAAAGACTGAGAGATTTAAAAACATGTTCATGTGTACATGTATGTACATGTACCTGCAATCATTAGGAAAATTCTATACTGGTCTTTACATGTTTTTTTTTCTTTTGTAGAGCGGTGCAGGTACTAATCAAACTAAAGTTGGCCACCAAGCATAACATACAGACCAACACCACCATTCCAATCATCTTTACAAAAACTGTGGCCAAAAACCCATCGAAACCTTGTCTGGTGTCAGATGAAGCCACAATGACGTATCAAGAGGTGGAGGATTTTTCCAACCAGATAGCAAACTATTTTTATCAAGCTGGATACCGAAAAGGAGATGTCATAGCACTGTGCTTTCCTGATAACCAGATTCACTATGTCTGTTATTGGTTAGGCTTGGCGAAGATCGGTGTGATATCCGCCCTGATAAACTATAACCAGAGAGATGTGGCTCTGTCTCATTCTGTCAATGCTGCAGATTCTAAGGCTATCATTTACACACCAGAATTATCAGATGGTATGTAGCATGTTTAGTATTATAAAAATAAATGTATAAAGTAGATAACACAATGCATGTGTATGCAGAAAAAAAAGAACATCAAGGAGACATTTCAATGCTTGACAGAAAATACAAGGCCAAAAAATATGTGTGTTTCCCGTTACCCAACCCTACCTATTTTTTCATGCCTACCTTTACATTGTATATTGCCATTTTTGCTTAAGCACAGCTGTTAAACCATTAAATTCCATTTTCCATTTACTCAAGGTAAAAAAAAATTGTAAAAAAAGATAAAAATAAATCTACCTACATGTACTTGAATAGGAAACACACATATTTTTTTGTTTAGTCCAAGCAAAGAAAAAAATTGTGTTTACAAGCAAAGAAATATAGAATATATAAAATAAAACACAAAAAAGCAACCAAACTGCAAACAGCAACTTTGTACGTGTAAGTGAACTTATCTGTTATTGGAAGGGTAAGAAGTTCTTGCTTCACATGTACACCTGTCCCATTGGCAATGATTATACTGTGGTTTCATTATTATTTGTGGGGTATCAATTTTAGAGGTTTTCCTGGACAGCCTTAAACAACAAAATTTGATATCCCACGAAAAGGAAATTCAACATTGGTGTGTATGGTGCAGACTAAGAACCACGAATTTAAGAATCCACAAACTGATACTTTTTCACCAAACCTAAAAAATTGGTACCCATAAAAATAAATGAATCCACAGTAGTTCAATTTCAAAAATACAAGTCAACATACATGTACAAGTTTTATCATCTTTGTTCTCTGGTGATACATGTATTTTAAGTTGAAAGGTTAAAGATAGCATCTTTTTCATTAAGATATTATTCATGTTACTATTGGATTCTTTTATCATGATTACATGTATATTGATCCTACATGAGCTATGAAAATATTTTTAGACTTGTTTCACAGAGTTCGCGAAACTTAGAATTTTGTTGTCAGACATAGGTCCGTCAAAATGGAATCTTTGGTGGGACCTAAATTTTTTTTTTACTGGTCCTGTCTATCACAACTATCTAAAAAAATACCAAAATCTACCAGACATTGGTCCAGTAAGTATGTTTAAAATGCCGGACCTGCTTAAATTTGTACAGTCAGGTCTGACAGGTCTGACACATTTCGCGAACTCTGTGTTTCATGTATTCTATAAATACATATAAACTTCTATCTCTATTTCAGCCTTAGGAGATGTTTTATCACAAGTCACAAACAAAGTGAAATGTTACTGTACAAAGGCTAGTGTCCCTAATCCAGTACTATCACCAATTATGTTACCACAAGAACTAGAGAGAAGTCCTACTTATCCTCCACCATATGTTAAAGTTGGTTATACAGGTAGGCTCTTGTACTGGTTCTGGTCAAATGCAAAATGTTAAGCGTGTCCTCACCAATTCAATTATTATTTGTTAAGGGTTAAGCTTGTCCTCCTGAATTCAATTATTATTGGAGATAAATTTTCTGGCCAGCTGGTGTCATAAATCAAAAACGGTGATGGAGGGATTAAGAAAGTAGAGGGATATATGGTGTTTGGGTCCTTACTCAGACTTCCCATTTATCCATCTGCCTGTCTGCTTGCTTGTCTTTGTCTTTTGAATGTATTCTTGTTAGATTTCAAATCCTACAAATATATGTCTGATATACATGTATGATAAATGCTAAATAATGAAATTTGAAAGAAGTCATATAAAACAACAAAAACTTTCAAGAAAAAGTTTATCAGCACAATAAACAATGGAGCAAAGTCCACAAACGAAAAAGAAGAATTTCAGATCTTAAAAAATTTGCAGTTAAAACAAAATTCTATATCTCGTGTATGCCAAAAACAAGTTAAATCATTTCTTCTATTGACATTTATATAGGTACAAAATTTTACTATTTTTTTTTTCAGAAAAGTTATTTTATGTTTATACATCTGGAACAACAGGTTTACCTAAGGCAGCAATAATTAGTCATTCTAGGTAGGTCAGAGGTCATAACATTGGTGACTCCTTTATAACCTTTGATAACAAAGAAGATGATGAGATATGGGAGTGTACGCACCACATCTTACAATATGAACAGCAATTTAAAAAAATTACCAGTGGTCAATGTATGCTGTTTTGCAATTATCCCTAGATTAAAAGTATAATGTGTAAGGCTGAATAGCTCAAAACCTATACCTGTATGTATCCTAAAATGTAAATGAAAGACCCCCTTTTTTGAGTAAGAACAACTACAGCATAAAGTTGATGAGTACAAACATTAGTACAAACAACCTTACAAACCCCTTTGAAGGGTGATAAGATTAGGCTCAATGGGGCCTCTCTCACAAACTGCAAGCTGGAGAGGGTTTGAATAAGCATAAAGCTTGTTTTCCAATCTAGAATAATTGAAGGAATAAGATTTAAAACTAAAATTACAGTCTGTAAATTTTAAGGGCACTCTACATATGGCTAAAGTATATATGCTCATGCAATTTTGCAATATCCAAAAAATTTATGAATAGCAGATGCTTAATAATATTTTTATTTTATCTTCAGTAAGAGGTCACAAATTGGATGCATTGTATTTACCTATTTTCTTGCTTTTCATCATCATTTATGAAGGGTACTGATAACTCTTGATTCCCACACAATAAAACTGACCACCTTGTCATGCCACTTAAAAAAATGGTGTTAAACCTTTACACGCTCACACACTATGAATCCAGAGTAAACATTTCGTTTCCAATTCACAAAAGTTTGAATCTTTGAAATTAAATGTTTTCACGGACCCACAGTACATACTTATCATTTTGTCTGTCTCATGTGCATCAAAATTGGTGTTTAACCCTTGCTCAAACACTATGATTCCAGAGTAAACATTTTGTTCCCAATGCATGAAAAATGATGTCTTTGACTTAAGTGCTTTCACAGTTTCAGTCTTTTTTTTTTCTTGTTCTAGGTTCTTTTACATGACAGTAGGTGCCAGTTCTCTCGCTGGCCTGACAGACAAGGACATCCTGTATGATACCCTACCCTTATATCACACGGCTGGTGGCGTGATAGGAGTAGGATGTATGATCATTGTAGGGTGTACTCTCGTTGTCAAGAAAAAATTCTCAGCTAGTCGATTCTGGGAGGATTGTATAAAATATAATTGCACAGTAAGTAAATAAATTATAAGAAAAATTACCTACCCTTCTTCAAAATTAAAGCATGATAGAAGCATATATTTTTTTTTTAATTAATACCAGAGAAGTTTCAGTACTTACATTTAAAGCAATGATTGCTGGGAAAAGCCATTCCAAAAATCTAACTTATTGCTAAGGCAAATAAATGTAAGTCCTTTAAAATAGGGGAAAAAAGGTTCAAATTACAAATTATAATAGATGTGACGTGTCCTTTTCTGCTAAGCCTGCCAGTCCCATTTTACGGTCTGTTATTTAATCATCAAAGACATCAAGTCATTTTAAAGTTCTACAGTTATGTTTCACACTTATAATGCGATACATATAATATTCATCCAAATATTTAAGTTGTATATTTCATATCAAATTTTGTACATTGGCCAATGCTGAACGCTACTCAAGATTTTTGTATAATAATGTATAATTATAAAATTATTTTTCCACTTACAGGCAGCACAATATATAGGTGAAATCTGTAGATATTTGTTAGCCACCCCTCTAAAGCCTACAGATAACCAACACAAGGTCCGTGTCATGTTTGGTAATGGACTCAAGCCAGAAATATGGACCAAGTTCCAGGAGAGATTTGGTGTTAAGAAAATGGGAGAGTTTTATGGGGCAACTGAAGGAAACTGCAATACAAGTAGGTAATCCATAAAAGTTTCAATAAGTTGTTAAAATTCAAATGTGTTTTAATATAATTTTGTATTTGATAAAGATGGTATATGTAGTATTCCTAATGACAAGAAGGTTGGACGACATGTTACTTTTTAGGTCAGATTTTACAGAGGACGTATCATGATACATTAACTTCATCAGACCAAACATTTCTTTGACTTAGTTAGTGTAATTTCCTAGAAATCGGAAATGTTTTTCCAGATTTCAACACAACATTTTTGCATGTGCAGCAAATTTTGTAAACAGTTTTATTCTCTGGCACTAAAAAAACACTGTACATGTAACAGTTTTATCTCAAATTTATTGAATAAAAAAACAAAACAACGAGATATTTGAACTGTATGATTTGGACAAAGTTTAACAATAGGCAATAACAATTTAAACATTTGGCGACCTGAGGACAATTTTGTTTGTATTGTAAGCAGCCCACTGTATTGAGAATGGAACCTTGGATCAAAATACTGCTATTTTGTCTCATACCGTGAATCTTTTTCCCCTTATCAATCATTTAGATAAAATGATATTCTGGTTTATTTTTCAGTGAATCCAGATAATACAATAGGAGCTGTTGGGTTTACTACAATGATTGCTCCCTTTTTGTATCCCATAACCTTAATTAGATTTGATAAAAATACTGGGGAATATCTCAGAGATAGGAATGGAATATGCATCAAAGCTAAACCAGGTACAGAAATTTTTTGAAAATGCTTAACCAAAAAAAAGAAATTATTTTTTAAATGTACAGTACTGTAATTTTTGCATATAAACTTTACCAGGAATAATACGCTTTTAAAGTATTTCAAATTTACTTCTAACCCCCAAAAACCCTGAATGTTTTTCCGGAATATGAATCTTTGAAACAAATGTGACACTTTAAGATTTTCCTTCATTCAAGTTTCCATAACTTTTTTAGCTCACCTGACCCGAAGGGTCATGTGAGCTATTGTCATCGTTAGGCGTCCGTCGTCCGTCCGTCGTCCGTCCGTCGTCCGTTAACTTTTCTTCAAAGATCTTCTTCTCTGAAACCACTGAAGGGATTGCATTGATACTTGGTATACATGATCTTTAGGATGTCCTCTACCAAGTTTGTGAATTATATACATGTCGACCAACCAACATGGCCGCCGTTGCTAAAAATAGAACAGGGGGGTCAGACCATTGTTTTTGGCTTATAACTCAAAAAGTATAAGAGATAGAGAAAATCCGAAGCAACCTTCCTTGTTCAGCATCAAAAGCTCTACGAATCTCTCCATTGAGTCGAAGTTGTGAAACGACTCCTTACAGGAGTTATTGCCCTTTAATCATCAAAATTGACCATTTTTGCAGTTTTTGGACTATATCTTGAAAACCGTCAGAGCTAGAGGAAAAGTTAGCATTGCAGAATTGTTAAGCTCATTGATATCTACAAAAATGATTTCAGGGTCTAAATTGTCAGATCAGCCGTTTAAGAGTTATTCCCCTTTAACTGTTTTTTCCATTAATTTACACTGATTTTCAAAAATCTTCTTCTCTGAAACCACAGAAGGGATTGCATTGATACTTGGTATACTTGATCTTTAGGATGTCCTCTACCAAGTTTGTGAATAATATACACGTCGACCAACCAACATGGCTGCCGTTGCTAAAAATAGAACAGGGGGGTCAGACCATTGTTTTTGGCTTATAACTCGAAAAGTATAAGAGATAGAGAAAATCCGAAGCAACCTACCTTGCTCAGCATCAAAAGCTCTACGAATCTCTCCATTGAGTCGAAGTTGTGAAACGACTCCTTATAGGAGTTATTGCCCTTTAATCGTCAAAATTGACCATTTTTGCAGTTTTTGGACAATATCTTAAAAACCGTTAGAGCTAGAGGAAAAGTTAGCATTGCAGAATTGTTGAGCTCATTGAGATCTACAAAAATGATATCAGGGTCAAAATTGTCAGATCAGCCGTTTAAGAGTTATTCCCCTTAAACTGTTTTTTCCATTGATTTACACTGATTTTCAAAAATCTTCTTCTCTGAAACCACTGAAGGGATTGCATTGATTCTTGGTATACTTGATCTTTAGGATGTCCTCTACCAAGTTTGTGAATTATATACACCTCGACCAACCAACATGGCCGCCATTGCTAAAAATAGAACAGGGTGGTCAGACCATTGTTTTTGGCTTATAACTCGAAAAGTATAAGAGATAGAGAAAATCAGAAGCAACTTTTCTTGTTCAGCATCAAAAGGTATCTAATGGAGTTATTGCCCTTTAACTGTTTTTTTCTATTAATTTAAACTGATTTCCAAAAATCTTCTCTGAAACCACTGAAAGGATTGTTTTGCAACTTTGTATACTTGAAAGTTTGTAAAATTGATTCAAACTTTGGCACAAGAGATCAGGTGAGCGATTCAGGCTCCTGAGAGTCTCTAGTTAAGGTTCACCACTGTTCTTTTCAGAATTTTTCTTGAAAAAACACTATTCCTAAAACATTATACATGTTATAAGTTTATTCAAATTCAGAGTACATGTACTTCATTTTCTGATATGTCTGTCCATCTGTAGTAACTTAAGGATGGTCACTCTTCATGTTTCAGAGTACCAGATTAATTTCGGAACTCCTCTAGATTATACATTTAAATATTGAAGCAACTTTTTGCACACCAACCCCTACATTTTATGACATTTTCTGATTATTAAGACCTTAAAAAAAATAACTGAATAAAATTTCTTGAAATTCTTGATACAACTTCATGGTTTTTAAGGCCAAAAATGTCCTGATGCTAAAGTTATGTTAAATCTAGAGGAGTCAGATTTCCCACCAAATTTTTGACGTCATATATCTTGGAAGCGAGCACACTGACCTATCATTTCTTTTTGTTATTTGATTAAGTAGACATTTATCTATCATTTCCATCACAAATCATGAAATGTTTGATATTAAAAAGTTCAGGAGTGACCATCCTTAATCTTGTAAGGCTACCATGTCCCAAATGTAGATTTTTGTATGCTGAATTTTCCTTATATTAAACAGGTGAGCCAGGAGAGCTAGTAGGAAAGATTGTCAAAGGTGATGCCCTGAGAGAGTTTGATGGTTATGTCAACAGACAGGCCTCTGACAAAAAAGTCTGCCATGATGTTTTCAAGAAAGGAGATTTGGCTTTCCTTACTGGTAATTTTATTTTGAGGAAATTGTTTATATAGAAGCAAACAGATTTCCAGTACATCAGCAGAAAGTATTCTTTCCATTTACAAAATATTTGGTCCCACAAAATTTTCGTTGTTTTAGTCTTATGGTAAATTGAGGTTAGATATAATCCTTAGTTTTTATAAAAGTGCCTCAGTTGCTATATTGTTTTCATAATAGACGCTAATATATCAGGTGCTGCACGAAGAAAATATCCATTAAAGTTCTTTAAAACTTTGTGCAAATCTGTGTTCTAAAAAATTTTTGAAAGCTTCTACATAATATTCTTTCTTTCATACTACCTGCCCTATTTCCAAGCTGAAGTTTTAAACTAAGTATTGTTTTTTTAAGGTGATGTACTTATTATGGACAAGTATGGTTATTTCTACTTCCAAGACAGAACAGGAGATACATTTCGATGGCGAGGAGAAAACGTCTCGACTTACGAAGTAGAATCAATAATTAGTAACCATATTCAATTGAAAGACTCGGTTGTGTATGGAGTGGAAGTCAAAGGTTAGTTTATTTCCTTTATTACACACTAAAGGGGAGGTAATGAGCATTGAAAACATGAAATTTACTAACATAAACATGATAAAGAGTTGCAAGAATAATCAAATCATCCAACACAGTTATTGCAAGAACAATCAAATCATCCAACACACTTATTGCAAGAACAATCAAATCATCCAACACACTTATTGCAAGAACAATCAAATCATTCAACACACTTATTGCAAGAACAATTAAATCATCCAACACACTTATTGCAAGAACAATTAAATCATCCAACATACTTATTGCCAGAACAATCAAATCATCCAACATACTTATTGCAAGAACAATCAAATCATCCAACACACTTATTGCAAGAACATTTAAATTATCCAACACACTTATTGCCAGAACAATCAAATTATCCAACATACTAAGTGCAAGAACAATCAAATCATCCAACAAACTTATTGCCAGAACAATCAAATCATCCAACATACTAATTGCAAGAACAATCAAATCATCCAACACACTTATTGCAAGAACAATTAAATCATCCAACACACTTATTGCAAGAACAATTAAATCATCCAACACACTTATTCCACAACAATTCAATAATCCTACACACTTATTGCAAGAACAATTAAATCATTCAACACGGTTATTGCAATTACAATTAAATCATCCAACACACTTATTGCAAGAACAATCAAATCATCCAACACACTTATTGCAAGAACAATTAAATCATCAAACACACTTATTGCCAGAACAATCAAATCATCCAACACAGTTATTGTAAGAACAATTATCATCCAACACACTTATTGAAAGAACAATTAAATCATCCAACACACTTATTGCAAGAACAATTAAATCATCCAACACACTTATTGCAAAAACAATTAAATCAACAAACACACTTATTGCAAGAACATCTTTATCATCAAATATGCTAATATAAACATGAAAACGTTAGACAAAGGTTGTTTGAGAACTTTTAACTATCCTCTCATACTCTTGCAGAGGCCTGGGTGGCCTAGTGGTCAGTATTTGTCAGTTATCTTCCCAAGGTTGATGGTTTTCCTTGGGAAATCCACCATTAAAACTCACTGCTCTATGTGACTCAGGTGCTTAAAATTGGACATTTAACCCTAATGCATACATAATGTGTCATACTCTTTTGTAAATTGTATTAAGAATATGAATTTCCATACAATGTAGAACTATTGGTATCTGTTACATATAATTGCTCTTTCAGGCATTGAAGGAAAAGCTGGAATGGCAACCATTGTAGATGAGCATAATAACCTTGACCTTGTATCCCTGTACAATGCTCTCCAGAAATCATTACCACCGTATGCTAGACCTGTATTTATAAGACTTGCTCAATCAGTAGATACCACGGGTAAATCATAGTTAACTAAGTTTATTATTATACCCCCGCAAACAAAGTTTGGGGGGTATATAGGAAACACCCTGTCTGTCTGTCCGTCCGTCTGTCCACATAACTCGTAAGCGCTTCTTCTCCTAAACCGCTGGGAGGATTTTGCTGAAACTAAAGTTGAAGGAAGAACATCATATGAAGATGTGCATGAAGAATTTTCATCCCACTCGGACATCATTCAGGGGAGATAATTGGTCTTGGACTTTTTGAATAGCGCAACTCCTCCTAAACTGCAGGAAGAATTTTGATGAAACTTTACATGAAGGAAGTACATCATATGTAGATGTGCATGAAGAATTTTCATCGCAATCAGACCTCATTCAGGGGAGATAATTGGACTTAGACTTTTTAAATACATTATAATACATTATTCAATGGGAGACCCCGTAAGCACAACTTCTCCGAAACTGCTTGATGGATTTTGATGAAACTTTACATAAAAAAAGTACATCATATGTAGATGTGCATGAGGAATTTTCATTGCAGTCAGACATCATTCAGGGGAGATAACTGGACTTAGACTTATTAAATACATTATTCAATGGGAGACCTCGTAAGCGCAACTCCTCCTGAACCGCTTGATGGATTTAGATGTAACTTTACATGAAAGAAGTACATCATCTGTAGACGTGAATGAAGAATTTGTATTGCTCTTGGTTATTATTGAGGGGAGATAACTGGACTTGAGATTTTTTTTACAGTACAGAGTCCAATATGAAGCGGGGGGTATCCTTTTGTGAGCTCGCTCACAGTATTACTTGTTTTGTATTGCCAAAAATAGAGTATCAAAAGTGTTTAATGAGTGTTAACTTAGTTAATCTCCAGAAATCATTACCACCGTATGCTAGACCTGTATTTATAAGACTTGCTCAATCAGTAGATACAACAGGTAAATAACAAATAAATAGGTTTTTTGTTCATTACAAAATAGAGCATTAATAGAGTTTAACATGTGTGCATGTGTTAGCTTAGTAATGCTCTTGAAATGATTCTGGTATGCTCAGCTTTTGTTTATAAAACTGACTTGATGCATTTACATGATTTTTAAATGATCTTGTGTAATTATTTTGCATTTAATGACTCTCAATGTTAAAAAAATGCTGAATGTAGTTTGAATACTGGTTTCATTATTGTTTCTGGGGTATCAATTTTTGTGGGTGACAATGAGTTGTTGGAAATATGAATCAAACAAAGTACATTTTTGTATTTATTTTATATTGAGTCCTTAGAGGAACATGTTCAAACCTCAAAATCAAAAATTCAATAAAACAACTGATAAATAAAAAAGAAAACATGAAAATGGATTCCTACTTAAAAATATCATCAACAATATATATTGTTTCTTTTTCAGGCACTCATAAGCTAATGAAAGTACAACTAGCCAAGGAAGGTTTCTGTCCTGCCACAATAAAAGATTGTCTATACTATCTAAACAGTAAAACTCAGAAATATGAACCTCTCACAAATCAAATTTATGGTGATATATGTAGTGGGAAATTACGATTGTAATGTTGTGTAGTTAGGTGTATGTGTGGATATTTGTATATAAGATGGTGTGATTTATTAAGTGCATCCAAATCATGATATAAATTAGTTAAGCAAGTGCTAGTTAAATGTACTATTTAAATATGTTGTTATATCCAACCTATGAAGGTACATGAGCGTATAAGTCCTTTTGTCATGATCATGTTTACCTTCTGGTATAATTGAATTTTTCATGAAGTAATTATTTACTTATGGTAGGTATCATTGTGAAACTTGAAACACATACAATATATGCACCAGGATACGAACAAGCAAACAACATTATATGTATGTCTTTGATGAGTATGTGATTATTGTTAGTAGCAGAGGTTGCCAGGATGGACATCATATCTTTTGGGCATATTTTTGTTCTGTTCCAATTTCGGTATAATAAGCTTCCAAAGTGCTAATCTGAAAGGATATTACGAAATTTTCTGCTTTTCTAAATAAAAAATGTATGATAGGTAAATCAAAATTGTAGGAAAATGGATGTAGAGTTTTGTTTTACTAAGCAAACTGTATGAATTTTATAGTTAAGTTTATTTAAAAACATGTAAAAATATTATGATAAATAATGGAGTGGGTTACATCGTATAGTGAAAAGTTGCAATGACTATATTCTTAATTAGATAATGTTCTAATAATTTGACATTTCTATTGAACACCTTTGTACAATTAAGATACGTTTTGAAACTTATAAATTTTCTATATTTATACATGTATATATTTTCTCTTTAGTGTGTCCATCTACATGTACATTATAAGAAGTTATTTAAAAAGCCTAGGGTTCAGTTTTGTTACACATATATGTACCTATATTTTCATGTTATGTATAATGGTTTCAAATCAAGATTAGTATACATGTTTTTCGATTGCTCAATCTTATTTATTTAGTTTTATCATTCCATGTGTACAAAAGCTGCTGTTTACATGTTTTGTCAGTAACTTTGTTATAAATTGGCAGTTAGATAGTTTTCAAAGGGGCATAACTCAATAAGACTTTGTTTTCAAAGGGGCATAACTCAATAAGACTTTGTTTTAAGCTGGCAACCGGCTCCCTACTGTTCAGATAAGGAGCCGGTATGACCCAATGATAAAATTGATATGATTGGGTATCATCAAATTAGTAAAAACTTGTCAATCAGAGCTGATTAATTAGCGTTTATCAACGATGTTTACTTATCTAAAGATATACGATTAAAAATGATATGAATCAATTCACACCTTAACGTCAAAGGGTAAGGAATTTCTTTATTTCTTTAACTTTACGACAAGAAATGTTTGAATAGCCAATTAACAGTAAATTAACGAACAGTGTGGATAAGGAAAGACGGATGATTTCAATCACATGATAATACCATATTTGATAAAGTCTCGTATAATCTCACAAGTAAAAGATTTTACTTGCAAAATCGGGTCATACCCGCCTGTATCTTCAGATAACAGCGGGGTACCATCCTAACTTTGTTTTCAAAGGGGCATAACTCAATAAGACTTTGTCCATTCTAGAAGTATTCCCAAATTTTTATTTGTTATTGTTTTCCTCACTCTCTCTCTCTCTCTGAAGCAGCTATTATTTTTACATTCTTTGAAATTTTTGTCCAATCCTTATTGATACACTTTTGTTGTCTCATTTTTGTGACGACTTCTTGATTTTTGGAATGTAGCTTACGTGTATAGTACTTAATGATGTAAAACTATTGTATGCCAGTAACTCATCTACTAAGTACTTCCTGTTTTCTAAATTTAAGGCAGTGGTAACATGTAAATCTTCTTTAGAAAATCCCCATTCTAGTTGATTTAAAGGTTGTATAGAGAGACAATTTTTTTTCATTACATTGGTTATGTTGGGTGAACTTTTATTTCCATGCAATCTCTTCAGAAGAAAAGAAATTTTATTGAACAAATTTTTAACAAACTGTCAAATACTCAAACACTCAAATAGGCATCTGTTAAAAATTTCAGGGTCTTTTTCAAATTTAGTTTTTTATTAGCAGCAGAATACTTGTATGTTTACATTTAATATCAAGAATACATTTACCAATTTATATGGACCATTAAGGGACAATGACAACATAAACAATAATGATTTAGAGGCATATGAGTTAAGAATATACAAATTATTACAAAGGAAAATTAACAATTTATATCTTATCTTGAATCTTGGTGTTAAACAAAAATTGTTCATCTATACACAAATTGCAAGTTGATCTATCCCAATCCCATTAAATTCAGTGTTTTAGAAGTGCATATGGTCAAATATAGTAAAAAGCATGTCAACAACAATGGAAGCAATTCGGGATAATTTTTTTAAAATTTATTTCATTGAATCATGAAAATTTAATTATCAATCCTGTTGATCAATATTTATGGATTATTAAAAAAATGCATTTTTGAAAAACAAGTACCGTATAGCTGGTAATTTTTGTGAGGTTCTAATTTTCCCATTGTTCGTGAGGTCAGAGGAATCACTAAAATTAAAGTTCGCTAAATTTCATATATTATATATGTTATACACTCTAGATTCTCAAAATGTGAAAAATATAGACTGCTAAGATTAGATACCCCCCGTTTGGATACAAATTGTGAAATTTGCAACTCACTAAAATTGCGGTTTTACCTATGTACTGTACACTGGATCAGATATGATTTCTTATATAACAACATTGGGGCTCCCGCAGAGTACCCCCCTCAGGTCGCAAGGTCGCTTTTAAAAGGCATATTTTGGCATAGGTCGCAGGTCATTTTTTGCCATAGGTCGGTTTTATGAAGTGTAGGTTGGAAGTCGCCCTTGAAAAGCCCTCAGGTCGCAGGTCGTTTTTAACCCTGCGGGAGCCACAACATTTGAACTATATTCTTGAATACGAATGTCTGCAGCAACATTTTATTTTGTTTTAAATGTCAGTATTTGATGTTATCTTATGTGGATGTTTGTTTTGTTTATTAGGTAATTTAAAACTTGAAAAATGCAAACTTGTACAATTTAGGCATTTTTGTTCATTTAATATTTTTGATAGTTTTTATTTTATTACAAAAAAGATGATCAACTGATACAAATGGAAAAGTTCATTTTACATAATGAATCAATTATTACTACATATACTGGTAAATAATAATTCAATTAATTTTGAAATTATTCCCACTATATAATGTAATGTTTACTCTACAAGAACATAAGTCAGATTTTGAAAATATTTACATTTAAAGTAGCCAGTTTTCAGGGTACTAATGATTGAGTTTATAGTGTTCACATTTCCATGATCTCTCACTTTTGTATTTCCCATCCTGATATGTATGAAACCTGTGATATCAATAAAAGAAGAATATAATTCATTTTAAATTTATTGGACATGTTCAGCTTGAAATATTTTGATTCTTTAAAAAGGTTTTGGATAATATAATGCTCTGTCATATAGATGTTATGATGTAGTGGTTAATGTCTAAGGCCACTCACACCAAGGTCTTTGACCATTTTCTCAGCTTGAAAATTTCGTGGACCAATTTTCAAACTCTCTGCATGAACTGAGAGGGGTGCTCTCATGGAACAATACAATTCCTGAATTGTCCCAGATATGGGGGAGAGTGTACATTCTGCTGCCTGCTGATGAATGCAGAGTGATAAAACTTTTTTGTATAAAATATTGCATATGTAATTACAGGTAAAAGAAACGTCAATTTTGATTTCAAGTAATCAACAAAAAAATTATTCCGACTGAAAGTTCCCAGTCAAAGAAAGATAACTCAATTTGAATTTTTCTTAAATAATCTCAAATTGTGCAATTAGTTGAGAATGATGCTTCATCAAATATTGGACAAGATATGCGTATTTTCCAGGCATTTTCTTTTTGTTTTTCTCATGTTTTGTATGCATACAAAACCAGTAATAAGAATTCTCTCCTTGCCTAATAGGGATTTTGTAATTTCAATTTCAAAATTTCTGCAGTCATGGTCTACAGGGTTCCCACGCCATTTTTGAATTCAAGGAAACCTGGAAAAGTCCTTGAATTTCATTTCAATGCTCAAAAAGCTGGAAAAATCATTCAATTTTATTAAATATCCTTGAAAAACCCTTGAATTTTGTAATATGCAGATCATTTTACCGTTTAATAAAAAAAGGCCGAAAAATGTTGGATTTTTAAAATTTTTGTGTACTACTTTAATCCTTGAAAATGACCTCAATACCATTGAAAAGTCCTGAAAAAACCCTAGAATTTTGTGTTCAAAAATAGTGGGAACCCTGGGTCTAGTGACTGAGATTTTATACTGATTTACATCAGTACATATCAGTTTTAAGGACATTTTATCTGTATGCTCCTGCAGTCTGGTGACTCTGAGATTTTATCCTTTTTTGGCTGAATGTTAATGTTGTATTCATATGGCCCTGTCACACTATAACGTTTTAGCCAACGTGTGCCGAACGAATAATTTTCTAAAACGTTGGAACACGTTGGCAGTCGCTGTAAAAAGTTTTGAAAAATATCTCGGTGAACGACCACAAAGCGTCAGACTAACTACCTGCAACGCACGACAAACTTATTCAAAACTTATCTATATAGCGTTTGTCCGGCGTACTTGACGTTTGCCTAGCACATGTGTGACGACTGCAGAACGCATTCATAGCGTTAGTCTAACTTATATTTTTTTCTCTCGGTTGGGAGACCTAGGATTTTCTGTTCTTTTCTTTAGTATTATTTCACAATAGCCCAAATAGATCTATTATCTGGCTTAAATGTATTGCTGGATTAATTAATATTTATAGATACATCATGTGAATTTTGTTTTATTATAAAAAACATTGGTTTTCAGCGTTCTGGTAATATGAATGTATAATTATTCTAAAGCCGTTTTTAACCAATAGTGATGATTTTTGCGCTCAGTCTAAAAGATGATAAAATATAGCGTAGATTTTATATTTTGATATGTCAAAAATATACAGAGAGGAATGCATGCGCTTGTTAACAAACTCTAAAAATCTCAAATGAGTATATATATATGTAAGAAATACTGGTCTGTAGATTTTGCCTAGCATCCTTTTTATAGCACTTGACTTATGATGACTGTCCTTTATAGAGAACAACGCGTGTGCTTATTGAATATTAAAAATACACATTATTTCAAATGTGTATTGAAGTTAAACTGTCGTTACTCGTTATATTTGAGTATTTTTCTACCAAAGACATGTCCACCGAAAACACCACAGGTGTATAACAATTTGCAAGAAGTACTTCCAATTCCAGACCATGTAAGTTATCTTTGTTATATTCAAGATTTTTTATGGCTTTGTTCATTGTTTTTTGTAAAAAAGTTTTTTTTTCAGGTTTGAATTAGTATTTGAAGCTTTTGAAATTGACTTTCCTCCTTGTAATTCAATCTAACTTTTAACATTCTTGGGTTAATACGCTACTCGTTCGTTACAATGACGCTCTGTACGCTTTGTACACGTTTTAAACACGTTGAATAGGTTTCTTGGTCGTTAGACTGACGCTAGACGTGCGCTGCATTATCGCTAGACATGTTCGTTTCCATTTAGCTTGGCGTTCGTCAAACGCATTTCAACGTGCGCACAACGTCCACATAGCGTACATCAGCGTGTGTATAACGTCCTTCTAACTTATGCCTAGCGTTCGAATAATTTTTTTCTAACACGTTGGCGAACGTCGGAAATTTTAAGCATGTTTAAAAATTTGCGACGCACTCGACGTTCACCAACGCACGCTGACGTTCGCTAACGTAGCGTGTTCATAACGTGTACAAAACTTACGCAACGCACACCAGCGTGTTGAAAATATATTCTAAAACGTCGGCACACGTTGGCTAAAACGTTATAGTGTGACAGGACCATTAATCTTGTTTACGTGAACAAGTATAATGGTACACCAATGATAGTTGGTATATACAGTTGCATTTGCATCACTACAGATCAATCATGAGTAATTTCTACTACTGTAGTTATCTTAAGTATCTGTTTTTTAAATTTTATTTTATACAGTGCCCAGCTGGGACAGGCGAGACATATCTCTGTGTTAACAGTCAGCATGTTTTGAAAAAACTATTTTCAAAGTATAAATCCGTTTAACTTACTGGCAAAACTCTGTTGTAAATAAGACTAATTAATCATGTTAACTTGTCAATGGTTTGCTGTATTGTCTATGTTTCCTATATATTATCATACTTAAGCCAAGATTATGTTTTCTAACTAACACGAGAAAAAACTAGACAAACATTAAGTTGACAGCATGCACGGTAACGATTTTTTTCTTAATGGCCTTAAAGATAGTTATAAGAAAGTGTGGTATTGTCCGAAGTTACAAAATATCCTTAAAAGCGAAGTTATTCAACAAAATGAACGGCAACAAAAATTTGATTATTAACGAATTAAATGAAAAGGCATACTAGTACGCATTTGCGAGGATGGTCTCAAGAAACGATGATAGGCTTTCGGAAGGGACGAAAAAGTTTGTCCCGTGTATGTAGAGAGCAATAACGCGTGCAAGTTAATGATCGCTTTGTAGAATTCGATTGGAGTAAGCTCATTTGGGCCGGTTCAAAGGCCACACTCGCAAAATAGATTTAACAATGTTTCAAATGCATCATGCTTTAAAGAAGAGGTGTGAGCCATTATTATGGGGTCTCGGTTTGGATGACTTTCAATATAGTGAAACATGCTAAAGGTGCGCGGATTCAAATCTGCTCAACTGCCCAGTCCAAAGGAACTTTGTAATTTTCGTGCAGTTTTTATCGACAAAATTGGTCTGATACCATCCTCTTGTGAGCGGAAACCATATAAACTCAACCTTTGAAAAACTCGCCTCAATACAAGGTACAAAGACATGCACAGTGGCAATGAGTTCCTTGATCTATATATAAGCTTTCATAATCAGCAGACTTTCACATGCAAGTCTTAAATGATTGTATCAGTTTCCATGCTGCATGTCTTGATAATCTGAACACTATGACGGATGCCAAATACATACAATTATTGCATTTGATAACAATTGCTAATCCCATATTGATAACTATTTCTGACATGTTCGTGCATCTTTGTACAAAGTTAACAAAGACTTAGCTGTATAGTAAGTGTGCGTGCATAGTAACCTATTAGTATAAGTGATTAGTTAGTACAAATTTACCCCCACTGTGTGTATAATTGCGATTTGTTTCCTGGATACATGTATGTATGGTTTGTTAAGTATTTTTCAATGGTGGATATGTAGGAAAAGGGTGAGTTTCGTACATATTAAGTTACACGTATTGTAGCAATGGACTTTTAAATTTGTGTTTATTCTTCCGCATTTCCAAAATTAAAATAATTTTTATTTGCATCATAACATTGGTCTCCAAACAACAGTTGATAAACAGCCATGTAGATTATTTGTTTTATTTCACAGCATGTTAAGTGAACAATGCCAATGATTTTTAGTTTTGAGGATAAGCTTTATCTTAATAGATATATGCACAACAACTTTTGTTTTTCAAAAGCTGCTTTAATTTTGTATTTAAAACTTTGAATTAGTTTTTCATTAAAAAGTAAAAATATTTTATTTAAATGATAGAATTTTATAACCAATTAAAGTGGGCAAATTACAAACTACTCGCTATACACATTTATGAAGTTCTATTTCATTTTTTTTTCGATTTAAATTTCATTTAAAGTTTCTTACATAAAAGTGATCATGTGCATGCATAACATGTATGTAAAATTGATTAGTGAACAAATTTGTATTTGATATCTAAAGGTCATGATCGGGTCAAGATACCCCCTGAATGTGTGTATGTTACTTGTATAAACAATATATATTTATGCAGGTATACCGGTATTGTGTATTTCCAATCTATTTATTTTTGAACCGATACGTACGATAAATAAATTTAAATAGCCCGAAGTCAAGATTTTACTTGGTAGAACTTCAAAATAAGGTAAGCGTATATAACTATTAAAAAATCTATTATATTAACAATGAATTCGATCAAACATAAAAATTCACAAAATATAAGTAAACGAAAAGTATATATTTTAACTTCTTCAAAAATCCGACTATTTTGTAGCAAAAACAAAAGGCTAGTTTTAAATTATACAGATTAATTTGACTGTGTACATGTATAATTCATTCAAACATTAATCCTATCTCCAACCTTTATATGTTAATCAAACAATAATCATTACGACGGGGCGTATCCGGAATTTGGTTTTAATCATTTCAACTTTTGCAGACACAGTAAATGAATTTCCAAATAATTATAATAAAAGTTTTGAAGAAAACATTTGTTTGAAAAACTACTTTGATCTTTTTCGTAACATAACGCTTTTGTGATTATTTTATTAGACTTAATTAAATGTAACTCCACTGTACTCTCGGTCCCATAACAGAAAAAATCATACTAGCTATACATTGTTGCTGTGATAACCTGTAACTGATATGGACATTGGCTCTCTATATATGTGATAATTTAGATGAGTTGGGTAAATACAAAATGTGATACATTTCTGACATTCCTGAATATATCACCCAAATTTCTTAAGACGCGGAAGATATGAAATTACTTTTTTCGAATGCGATACGAATACTTTTTGAAGTGTCTTATTGGTTTTATAAAAAGCTGAATAAAAATATTGTACACAATTTCACTCTTTCAAATCAAGGTTTATCACAGGAAGATTAAACAGATAGGTCGTTTAAGGATAAAAACTTTATCTTCTTACGTTACTCAAATTCAATACTTATCAGAACACGAAAAAAAAAAAACCCAAAAAACTAGGAACTGACGTTCACTCTCATCGCATCCATGACGTGTTTCACGTCATAAACCCGTTGCCCCGCGGACAATGTCTTCTTACTCTGTTCTTCTACATGTTTATAATCAGGCGATATAGGAAAGGCCGTGAAACTTTGTTCCGATTATTCATACGCAAGTTTTATGTTCCTTTGCAGATGGCAGACGAACCAATGGCTGATGGCGGTGAAGGAATAAGCTGTACGCTTTGTGAAAAGAGGAAAATTCCAAAGAAAAATGCCGAAACCTGGTGCGTAATATGCGAAGAAGCCTTCTGTGAATCGTGTGCCTCCGTTCATAGCGTTTTAAAAGGGAGCAGCAATCATAAGACCATATCATTGGAGGAGTACAAACAACTTCCGGCATTTTTATCGTCTATAAAATTAACGTGTAATACCCACAGCCATCCGTTATCTTTGTTTTGTCCCACGCATAAAGAACCACTTTGCTGTCAATGCACGACTTCTCAGCACAAAACGTGCCATGGTTTTGAAATATTGGAAAATTTGTTAAAAGATTCGGCGTCGTCGAAGTTTCTAGATTTGGAATGTGCGGTTGACGAATTGAGTATCAACTTGGAAAAGGTATACACAAATCGGAAAGATGCTTTGGAAGCATTAGACGACGAAGTCTTGGAAATGGCCACGAGAATAAAAAGGAACCGCAAACTGATTAATGAAATCTTAGATAGAAACGAGAAAGAAGTCCTACATCAACTGTCAACGGTTCATGCTACATATAAAGAACAAATTGAAGAGCTAATTTCAAGTCTACAAACAAAAAGGGGAACTATAAATGTCGTGCAGAAAAATATAGAAGAATTAAAGAAGTTCGCCTCCGATTATCACAAGTTTTTCGGGACAAGGCAACTCAGGGAAAAGGTTGAAAAGGAAGCTAATGATTTCAGAAAACTTTTCGATGCCGATAATAGATTAAAGCAGAAAAATGTAAATATTAATTTTGTCCCTGGTAACATAGTGAAGAACGATCACGCTTTCGGGATTTTAGAAATTTCAGAAAAAGAAACAGAAGTGCCATTTACTAAGAATGCAAGCCTAGGCGGAGAGTTATCAGTAGACTCATTGGCGAATATAGATGCCATAAAGCTGCGTTCGGACACTCAGTTCAAAATCGAACCGGGGTTCGCAACGCGAAATTTGGCGGGCTGCACCTTTCTTGCAAAGGATCGCATGGTTTTAGCGGATTGGAGTGAAAACAAAGAACTCATTATTTTAGATGAAAAGATAACTGATCCCAAACCCATACGTGTCGAAAAGAAAACATTCGACGTTGTAAAAGTTAGCGAGAACTGTGTTGCAATGACGTTCCCCGACGCAAGACAAGTTTCCGTCATGGACGTCGAAACTCAACAGGAAAAATCTAATATTACGTTCGAGAATAGATGTTGGGGTGTCACAGCAACGGAAAATATGATATTCGTTCGAGAATATTCTGTCGGAATACACTGTTTAGACATGCAGTGCAAAATCATAAAAACTCTTCCTGTTAGTGGATACATAACGCACATTACCAGTTTTGGCGGGAAAATTTATTACACGGAACATACGCCAGATGCTGTTCACTGCTGCGATCAAGATGGAACAGAGCTATGGAATTTACCACTAGATGGTAGGGGAGCCCCGAAAGGAATAACCGTCGGGCAGTTTGGCTTCGTCTTTGTTGTTTTGGAAAATGAACAGAAACTTTTAGTAATTTCTCCGCATGGGAAACGGCATCGGGAGTTGTTGAGTTCAGAAAACGGACTGAAAGAGCCTCATGCAATAAGCTACGACATGGAAAGAAATAAGCTGTTATTGGTTAAAGATAAAACCGGGCTAGCAGAGCTATATGATGTTATTTATTAGTGTATACATATTTGATAATTTATTGATTGTGTGTGTATTTTATATATTTTTCTTATATTTATATTTTTTTAAAAGATGTTTCATATAAAATAACCCAGTGAAAAAAAAATATTTTCTTAATTTATCTTAAATGCTTTCAAATTTGAATTGCAACAAAAGAAAGAAGAACAATGGGATGCGCCACTCGACCGTTGCGAAAATAGAAAGACCTGAAAAGGGGAGACACAATACAAGTCAAGTTATTTTTTTGTGTACCATATTCGAAATAAATGCCTACAGTGGAAACAAGGAAATCTGAACAAAAGTCTGAATGGACAGACGACAGACAAACATGTGATTCCAATATTGATCTCTTTTAATCAGTGGGGGTTTAAAAACTGTGTTAGGTGATTAAACCCATTTCCTTAAAACTCTTAGTTTGGTTCCATTTTTCAGCATATCTTGTCTGAACTCCTCCTTTAGTCCTTAGTAAAGTATTTAGGGCAAAGCCACTCACCCACCCCTTCAAACATTTCTGGATCTGTACCTAGGACTTAAATTATTCATATCCTGGTACAAAAGTGCATTTCTTGTTGTTCTCTATTTGGGCAATAATTTTTGGATTAAAAAGCCTAAAGGTCTTAACTTTTTCAAATGAGGACAACCTTGAAATGCAAGAAAGTTCACCGAATATAACCTCTCCTAAAGTCGAATGATATCTCAAAGTAGACTTTCTTCTTGTGCCTTTTCATAATTATGATGTTTTCCTTCATAAAAAATATCATCATATTCAATTCAGACTTTGAGAATGAGTTCTACTGCAAGGTGTTTCATTACTGCTTGTAGTTTCTTTACTAAAAATCAGTGCAAATTCAAGATTGACACTGAAGACGGCGGTTTGGCTAAATAGAACTTAACCAACAATTACTTTTTAAAGGTCTGTAACAAGTCAGGCCCATTGTTATCTTCCACTTTCTGGTCCGTCCGTCTTATTTGTCTTTTCTCTTGGACATCTGAGATTGATCATTCAAGTTATTGCCGAGCCCAACGGAGTTGGGAAGGTGATATAGCGTTTGGTTCGTTCGTTCGTACGTAATGGTTTTTGTTTTGCCAATAATAACCTAGGAACTTAACATCATAAAGGGATGATATCTGTTCATTAGGTACATCAGCACCAGTACCACAATTAAATGTCTATGACCTATATTTTTCGCATGAATGACTCAAGTTAAAGTTTTAGTTAAGTATCCCATCTCAACAACTGCAAGTGAGATCGATGATATTGGGTCAGTAGGGTACATCTTGGATAGTAACCAGCATCCGTAACAAAATTAAGTGATCTTGACCTATATTTTCCCCATGAATGAATCAGGTTAAAGTTTTGGTTAAAGTCCTATCTCAGCAACTGTAAGTGGTAGAGATGACATTGGGTCAGTGGGTACATCTTGAATAGTTAACAGCATCAGTTCCAAAATTAAACGACCTTGACCTATATTTTCCACATGAATAACTCAGGTTAAAGTCTAGTTGTGGTTCATATCTCAGCAACTGCAAGTAATTGAGAGATGATATTGGGTCAGTGGGTACATCTCGGATAGCAACCCGCATCCATATCAAAATTACGGCACCTTCACCTACATTTTTCGCGTGAATGACTCAGGTTAAAGTTAAAGTCCATATCCCAGCAACTGCAAGTGACAGAGAGATGATATTGGGTCAGTGGGTATATCTTGGATAGTAAACAGCATCCAAACCAAGATAAGGTCACCTTGACCTACATTTTCTTCATAATGATCTGGGTTAAAGTTTTAGTTGAGGTCCATATCTCAGCAACTGCACGTGATAGAGATGATATTAGATCAGTGGGTTCATATTGGATAGTATATTTTGTATCCATAAAGTAAGGTCACCTTGACCTATATTTTCTGCATGAATGACTCGAGTTAAAGTTTTGGTTAAGGTGCATATCTCAGCAACTCCAATTGGTAGAGGAATATTATTTAGAGAGTGTGTATATCTTGGATAGTAATTCTCTATTGCTTATACTTTCCCCTCAGAAGATCTTTAAAGAAAAGTTAACAGACCACGGAAGACAGACGCTTAAGGATGACCCTTTGGGTCAGGTGAGCTAAAAATGAGATTTTTCAGTAAATTTCTAGGTTCAAACTCCCACAAAAAATTTGAGGAAAAAATTTCCTGTGAAAATGCACAACTTCATATCGTGTCCTTCCTTCATACCAAGTTTTGTTGTTGAATTTGGTTCAATAGTAACAGAGGCGTTGTGCTGACAAACTTTGTGACGAAAAGACAGACGGATGGACATGACCAAAACAATACATCTCCCTGCCAATATGGGGGATAGACATAACTTTTGGCTTGATTTCATGGAGTGAAAATCTTGGTTATAAAATGATGAATGATGAAAAGGGGGGGGGTGGTGGGTGGAAGAGTAAGTTATTTTCATAACAGTTTTCTCAGCAACTACTAATCAAAGCCACTTGATATTTAGTATGCAGCATCAGGGTGGGATCCTATTTCAGGTCTGCCGCTGACTTACTTTCTGTTAAAAGGAATCTGGCCATTTTTGACTTTGACAGATTTTCAAGGGTGGTTAAATGACAAAACAATTGGTCAATTGCAACTTCAGCTAGGCATGAAAACCAATGTGTCTACTACATGCAACAGTGACAATGTAAAATGAAAAAAATGCTTAATTCAAAACTGTTTAACATTTATTGCAAAGAAATAACAATACTGAACTTTGATTTATGTACAATCAGTGAAAAAACATAGTAAATACATGTAAATGCTGATAATTTTAAAGGAAAAAACATAAAATAAGAATAAATGAATGTAATGTAAACATATGAATATTAGTATCAATTTACAAAAAACAAAACTCAATGTGGCTTTGATCCCATTTCATATTAAATAATAAATAATACCATTAATGATATTTATATAGACATGATATTCCTCAGTAGAAATTAATTGTGAAATGATTTTTTATGCAATTTGAACTAAAAGTTATTGTGAAAGCTGACATGACCACAATTGCTTCAGAACTTCAGATAGTTATGTTTCAACAAAATATGGTATTTTCGCATGCTTAATACCACTATTTAATTAAACTTTCATAATTCTTAAGTACATAACTTTTTATGTGGAACCAATTTAAAATATATACTTTCATTGGCAGCAGCCACAGAAATTAAAAATCCCACTAAATGTTTATTTGATAATCAGATTGGTTCCTTCTAGCAACATGATTTTTTGGGGGGGACACCATGAAAATTTAAAATATAGATCTTATATAGGAATTATTCCACTGGATTAGAAAAAGGTGAAATGTGTGTTCTTGTATTTAGGTTTAATTTCAGCTCACCTGACACGAAGGGTTGTGTGAGCTGTATCAAAGTTTAATTTCAGCTCACCTTTCACAAATGGTCATGTGAGCAGTATCTTAGTTTAATTTCAGCTCACCTGACATGAAAAGTTGTGTGAGCTGTATCAAAGTTTAATTTCAGCTCACCTGACACGAAGGGTCATGTGAGCTGTATCAAAGTTTTATTTCAGCTCACCTGACACGAAGGGTTGTGTGAGCTGTATCAAAGTTTAATTTCAGCTCACCTGACATGAAGGGTTGTGTGAGCTGTATCAAACTTTAATTTCAGCTCACCTGACACAAAGTGTCAGATGAGCTATTACTAATGTCCGTCTGTCTGTTATACCTGTTGTTGGTGATGTTCAATGCATGATCATGAGAATTTATAATTAGATTGCACTTAAAAAGTATTAACTGAATGAGAACAAACAAGAATAAAAAAAGATTTTTGATAAAAATTATGACTGTTTTCAGGATAAAGGCAAGATCCTTTTCTGAGAAGTGGGTCTCTTTAGAGAAACTTCTTTTAGAACTTTTATAGTAAATTGACATTAGTATGAGCATTGAAAATATACAATAAAAACAATAGGTCACGCTGCTTATTTTGAAATAATTGGGTTTTAATCTTTAAGAAATTTGTATAGATTGTATAGGAAAAATCCTCAAAATGCATATATATTTAAAACCTGACATAGAAAAGTTGTGTAAAATAACAACAAGAGTTAACACTAAAGTATGTCTCGCCTGCCGGCACCATCAGAAACAATTATTCTTTCTTAATTTCACTATATTTTGAATTAACATGGATTTTCAGTTTCTGAGATCAAAAGATGTTTATAGAACTTAAACATTGCAAATATATGCAATAAAAATAATCAAAGTCACTCAACCGGAAAATCAAGGTCAAGGTCAAAAGATGATGATGTAACTGTGCTAAGCTACTACTGGGGCATATGCATACCAAGTTTCATCAACCTAGGACCTATAGTTCTTGAGATATGGAGTGCTCGCAAAACTTTTCCATTGCTATTATATGTATTGAAAATTGTCAAAGTCACTCAACCCTAAAATCAAGGTCAAGGTCAAAAGATGGGGATGCAACGGTGCTAAGCTACTACTGGGGCATATGCATACCAAGTTTCATCAACCTAGGACCTATATTTCTTGAGATATGGAGGTGCTCGCAAAACTTTTCCATTGCTATTATATGTATTGAAAATTGTCAAAGTCACTCAACCGAAAAATCAAGGTGAAAGTCAAAAGATGGGGATGCAAGGGTGCTAAGCTACTACTGGGGCATACGCATACCAAGTTTCATCAACCTAGGACCTATAGTTTTTGAAATATGGAGGTGCTCGCAAAACTTTTCCATTGCTATTATATGTATTGAAAATTGTCAAAGTCACTCAACCGAAAAATCAAGGTCAAGGTCAAAAGATGGGGATGCAAGGGTGCTAAGCTACTACTGGGGCATATGCATACCAAGTTTCATCAACCCAGGACCTATAGTTCTTGAGATATGGAGGTGCTCATAAAACTTTTCCAAAAAGTTAACGCCGCCGCCGCCGCCGGTAAAGTAACACCTATGTACCGCTCTGCTTCGCAGGCGAGACAAAAATGGGATATACTATTGAATTCTATAACAAAAACATGGGGTCACGGTACTCCTTTTAGAAATATTTAAGGAAAACTAAATTTTTCATTTACATTTCTTTGTAAAAATTAGTCACATATCTTCCTGCCAATTATCTCCCCTGAAATCAGATTTTTTTAAGAAAAGCTTAATATCTTTTGAAGTGTTGATCATGTAATTTTTTTATTAATAAAATATAATAAAGAAATAAATTTTACATCATTTATGCTGTAACAAGTCTTTAAAACTGAAATATAGGCTAAAAATTTGCAAGATGACTGAAAAAAATGCTCCGTTTTAGAACCCCCAGGCTCCTTAACTTCTGATAACCCATGACTGCTTCTTCATCATTATAAGAAATATAAATACTTGGCTGAAACATATTGCAATACTTTTGCGTAATAAATAATTGTGGGGTACCAATGTTCCAAATCTTCATGGGTGGCAGTGAAGCAAAAAATATAAGACTCCAACTTTAAATTGAATCCTTTAAAAAATATATGTGCAAACCACATAATAAGAAATTCAACAACATGGATTTTTAGGGATAATGATAAATCACATAAATTGATAACCACGAAAATTAATGATCCCTCAACATTTAAAGAACTAAATATTACACAAGAAAAATAACACAGTTGACACAAAAACAATACTTTTGTGAATTATTAACAACAAATATAATCACAGTTTATACATATAATGTTGTTCACAGCTATTGTTTTGACTAGAAATTCCACATTGATATTAATGTCCAAAAAGAAAAAAATGACCCGATTTTTTTTAAAATGTACCTCATTTATGTTTAAAATTTTATAGATAGGTTTTTTGATGAAACATACATAGTAGGCACATCTTTATCAGAGTTTATCCCAAACTTATTTAAATAAACATTTAACTTTTATCTCTTTTATGTGTATGATTATTTACTCAAAATCTTGAAAAGCATTATTGGAATTATCATGATCTTAAAATCTGAGATCTGCATCAATAAAATTTTATCATAATATAACATATATTATAATCATAATTCATGTAGATTTAAGTGAATTTATTGTAACTTAATATAAAAGTTAATAAATTTATTTTAAAAAATACAGCTTTTAAATATATATCAGCATTGGAAATGCTTTTCTCATTAAATGCTTTGAATACCTTCCGTTTAAAAAAAATCACAAAAATAGAAACAAAATAAGCTTTTGTTTATAAAGGTAAATTTTGATAATCTGATAACCCCAAAACAGGCCACTTGATATAAAAATCTTAAATTACTTTTTGTTAAAGAATTCTACATGATAAGCATGATAAGGAATGTACAGAAATTCTTAAAAATTTCTACATAAGACCATAATAAAATATTTCCTAGATCCTCATCCAAATTTCTTAAAAATATGGGCGAGTGGGTGGCCTAATTCTATTTTTTTATTAGTTGTCCATTTTGATAAAATATTCTGCCGTATTAATAGAAATAGACAAAAAATTAATAATTTGCCAAAAATCAAAATGATTTTTTTTTTGAGAGGGCTGAAAAAATTGGGGCATGAGGGGATGAGAATCTAGAATATATTTTATAATGGCCTAACAAACCCTTTGTCTAAAAATTATTGTTCATTTGCAACATTCACCACAAATATGTTACAATTCTAACTCTATCGGTAGCACTCCCACCCCGACCCCACCTTCATGGGCACACATAGACTGCAAAGCCGTCCATTCATCTTTTTCTGGATCATAGCACTCCACTGTAGTTAGTTGAACGATTCCATCATATCCACCAATAGCAAACAACTTTCCATAAGTTGCAACCATAGCAACACGACTTCTTCGAATCTGCAATGGCTTCACATAAGTCCATTCCTTTTTGATTGGATCATAGCATTCTACACTGTTTAGGAAGACTGAGCCGTCATAGCCACCAGCCACGTAAAGTTTGCCGTTCAGAGCTGCCACACCAAGGCGGCACCTCTTGGTCAACATGTTTGGTATAGTTGTCCATGTGTTTGTAGATGGATTATAGCACTCAACCTAAAAGGCAGAAATCATTAAAACAATGTCGAGAATGAAAGTTAGTTGAGTTAATGTTTCGACAGGGTCATTCTTTGATACGCTAAAAATATTAGTCTAAATCAACCCCACTATGATTTTATCAGGGCAAAGTTAGATTGCCTTTTTTTTCATGAACGCAAATTCCAAATTTCATTTTTGTTTCCAAAAAGCCATGATAGTGAAATCTAAAGAAAGCTGTTTGTTTTCCCATATTTCTTAACCCCCTTTTGAGACCAACAAAAGGTACATAAAAGATTGTAATTTAAATATTTTAGTTTGTAAATCTAATACTGAGCAATATTTCTATATAATGTTTCAAAAGTAGAAACCCGTTACCCCCTCCCCCACAAAATATTGATATTTCAATGATGTTGAAGAGATCTTACTGAATCAAATATAGACAGTCCATCGTGTCCACCACAGGCATATATCTCCCCGTTCAGACAGGCCACGCCTGCAGCACTTCTGTGTTTTAACATGTTTGCCACCATAGTCCATCTATAAAGATAAAAGAAAACAAATAAAGAGTGTCGTCCCAATCATAACCCTTCGTTTTAGTAAAATAAACTTTAATTTGAAAGTTTGCTTATTTTTCAAACGATTGTTAAAAATTCATTTTCATTTTTTTCATGATGAAATTCGAAGTAAGGCATCTCAGCAAAATAATCTTGCTAAGTATATTTGACACTTTTTGATTTTAATTTGTATGATTGTCTTGCTAACTGTAGCAGTTTGTAGAGACTGACTAGTTTTTTGTATGTGTAAAAAAGTCCATTCTTTTTGATAAGTAAAATGCTATATCTGGGGTTTGAATATTTCCTATCATTGATAGGAACTTGACTTACTGATTATTGCTAGGATCATACAACTCTACTGTTCTTAGTGATGACACACCATCATAGCCACCACATGCATAGATGTGTTTTCCCAAGGCAGCAGCTCCATGAGCACTAAAAACAGAAAGATATGTATTAACATCCCTATTATGTCTTCACAAACTGTGTTGTGTTTTATATTACCACTGGACCCAGAGATTGCAATGGAATGGGGAGGTTGGGCACACCATAAAACCTGGTTAAACCCACCTTTCTTTTGAAATGCCTGTACCAAGTCAGAACCATTGCGATCCTCACTGAATATTGGGGCAAAAATTGGGTCATAGAGCACCTACCTCTTTGTTGGGTTTGGACTGAAAAAAAAAGCCACCGTACCCAACATGTGAACACTTTTTTTTATGTACATAGATACATGCCAATTTAAGATGTTTGATTTAATCATTATTTATTATATTTGAATCAAAATGTTTTAACTGCTTTATGATGAAAAATTATATCCAAGAAATATAAGTGCAAAAATTTTCATCACATTTTTCCAGGCAACTACATGTCACAGCCTCTTCATATTTGGCATGAAGCTTCTTTCTATAGTACTATATGGTGTAAAGCAATTTTGAGCCCATAAGTCATCTATTTCCTGTTTATCGAATATTTGAAGAAGCAGGCAACATATGTCTTTCATAGAAGACTGTCGTTCTAGTTTTTTAATGAATTGACTGTTCAGCAGAAAGACAAAAACTAAAAATCAGTAAAACACCTGAATCAAACAGAGAGGAAAATAATCAGAAAAGATCCTTTTGTGTTTTTTGTGTGTTTTTTTAAGCAAATGTTTGCTCAAAAGTTGTTTATGTCCATTTACATATACAATATTCACTGTTAAAGTAATATTTGCCATTTTTCTTAGTCATTCAAAATTGTGTTTTCAACCTATGGAAATTTTGTTAAAGATGTCCAATCCACAAATTCATGAATCTTTAAATGTATATTTTGCCCAATCCATTAACATTAAAAAAAATACCAAAGACTGACAGTACTTTGACAAGTTTAACAGGTAGAATAATAAATAAACACATAATTGACAAACCTTCTTTTACATTGCATTTTAGCTAAAGGTTTCCATATTTTGCTGTTTGGTTTATAAACTTCTACAGAGCTTAGTCTGTCTTCACCATCATAACCTCCTATTGCATACAGACAACCTGAAACAACATTAAACATACATCAAATCATAGTTTAAACTGTCAGAATTATTTCTGCATTGTTTAAATTTTGTGTTTTGCTGTAACATTGTTTTGAAATGCATTCGAGAAGTTAAATTTTTATGAATAGTCTGATATATAATTGACATTTGAAATAGCAGTCAATAGTTTTTTGTTTTGTTTTTCCCTGTTGTTGCCAATAAATCAATGACATTTGTAAAGTTAAAAAAAAATCTTTTACTTAAAATGAGTTTGACATTACATTTGGATTACTTCCCTTCGATTTCTATGTACTACCATGCCAAGCGATTCTCTGACAATCTTTTATAGAAATAAAATCTTTTAAAAGAAGCATTTAACCTATACCTTCTAGTATCGCTGTTTATATAACAAACAATTTGATAAAATGCCTGAACATGCACAAATTTGCTGTTTAATACAAATTCAAAATTATTAATATAGAGACAATCTTTCTTCAATAGCCTAAATAGACCTTTTCAGGCAAATCAACAATTTTCTGAAGAAATTGGCTGTTTTGTTTACAAGTGTGAATAAGTAGTTTACCATTATGTACAGCAACTCCCACTCGACTTCTAACTGTTGTCATTTGTTCTACTAGGGTCCATCTGTTAACCACAGGATCATAGCATTCCACCAAGTTCACAGAATCACCTATGTAACAAAATTATGAAATAATAGATTCAGACCATGTCGATCATTGACATTGATCTGTCGTTTCTACATCAATTTCATTGGTTCTATGGGCTACTGAATCCTAGTCATTTTACTCGGTTGAAGTTATCATTTATATCAAAAGAAAAGTATCTTATTTAGTGTTAAAATGAACTGTATTATTTACTGTAAACATGGAAATTTTTGCATGGGGTTATTTTGCATAATTCACTATCTCAAATTATCTGTGAAAATTTCCCCCATGCGAATAGCTTTGTCTTTAAGCAAATAATATAGATAATCAGAAGAAATTCAAAATTATCCATGAATGAAAGATTACGTTAAAAAACATGAAAATATCACCCCCTTTATAGCAGAACATAGTGACCCTACCTGAATTGTAAGTATTTTATTTGTTTAATTTTGGAAATAACTCATAGGTATAGAACTGTTTCTTGCTCCTTGTTGAACATATGTTGTTTCCGTCTCGATTTCTTGACGTGACATCATTTTTAACAATGTAATTTCTGATCCGCCGCCGGTCAGAACAATTTATGGACCTAATATGAGTCTTTCGTTTTTAGTCAGATGTACCAAAACTTGAAATTTATGCAAGTTTTGTCAAATTGTCTTTTGTGCAATTATTATCTTTCACATTTTTTATGCTTTGAAATCCAAAGACCTCAGAGCAGTACCATGGCTGTGCCCTGAAATCAGAATGTTTGTAATAAACTCAATCAAACAGGAAAAAGTAAGAATTATGAAATTGTAAGGCTCATACTCTTTCAAACTGTTTGACCTAAACATACCTGAAGAAGTTAGACCTCCAACAGCATAAATAGTTCCTGGGACATCTGAACAACATCTTGGTCGAGTCTTAAATGTTTGTAATAAACTTCTTCTCTCAGGCATCAAATGGTAGTCTCTTGCTTCATCTAGTAAATCTCTGCAACACATGTAGAAAATTAATACCACACATATTTTTTTTCAAAATCTTCCTTTATTTCATACCAGCCTGTCCTATTATTTCCTTGTAATTGTTATCTTTATGGTAAAATTTCTATTATCAGACAATGGTCTTCCAAGGAAAATTTAAGGATTGGTTTTGAATCATATGCATTTTATATTTTATGAGGGATCAATTGCATGACAGCCAACATTAGCAACTAAACATATTGAATTTTCTATCAAAAATTTTGAAATGCTGTTGGTTTATAGAGAAAGTATTCTATATACTTATTCAACGATTAATTATAAATTTGTGCTTCCCCCAAAAAGACATACCCTTGGATTGGAATTTCATGTTGTGCACATATTGCTAAAAGAAACCAATGTAACACTTAAATACAAATACTTTTTTTTAATACTATCAACCATGAAAACCATAAAAATCTGTCAAAGTAAAAAATGGCAGGATTTCTTTAAACAGGAAGAAAGTGAGGGACAGACCTGAAATTGAATCCCACATTATGGGACCCCACCCTGATACTGTATACCAAATATCAAGTGGTTGTGATAAGTAGTTGCTGAAAAGATTGTTACAAAATTTCTTCCACACCTGCCATTCACCATGTTATAACTCAGATTTTTCACTCCTTCAAATCTGGTCAAAAAATGGTGCCCCATAACAGTACTATCTACTTTAACATACTGCACCTGCATTTCAGTGAACTTTTTATAAGTTCCTCTGTAGCTACTCTGTCAGAGAGGTAATGAGGCGTTAGAAGAGGTAGCCTGACCTTGACCATCAATTCAGGCAAAGCAGCACTCCTGGCCTCAAGGTCTTTCTTCACCCAGTAAATTACAGCTTCAAAAACCTGAAATGAATAACATGTGGATGTATAAAAGTTTTATGCCTAGAAAATAAACTTTTGCTGCAAAAAGATTTATATGCATGCTGTTTAAATTTCATGTTTTCTGTGTTGTAAGGATATGCTTCTTTTGAAGCATTTGCCTTTGAAATCAGTCTTTGATTAATTTTCTTTTAACAAATATGTATATGACACAAAATTTGCATTAATTTTAAACCACATGGGATAAGGTTGAATACAACCAGCAAATTGTGTATACTTTCAAAATTTCATTTTCATAGTAAGAAAACAAAGAGTAAGTAAAAAGTTTTGTGCAAACTTAAATATAGCATACAAAATGCTTTCTTAAATTTACAAAATTATAAAGCTTTTGAGATCATCAATATAAGTTCATGAGGGAGTAACCAAGTACATACATCAATAAATAACTCTGAAATATTCTTCAGTAAAATGACTACTGAACCCTGTTTGACCTTTCAAACAAGGGCAATAAATCTTATGGTACCTGTTCCTCTGATTCTATATTGAGTTCATCTTGTGAAATGATATCTATAATATCAGCTTGAGATAGACTGGAAAATTCCTCGGATTTCATCACATCTTTAAAATGTTTCTGTAGATATTTGTTTGTAGCATCCACCAGGTTAGTGCACATGTACTGATCGCCAAATGACCTCACACCCAGGACATTGTTTGGATGTAATCTGAAAGTAAGAACAGGAAAATAATCATTCATTTGTACATAGTACAAAATAAATTCTTTCACAAAACATAGGAGTCTTCCCAATATGGTTTCAGTTCAGATTGATTGGTTGATTGTGGTCTGTTATGTGTCCAGTGGACAATCTTTTAGTCATTATCTCGACAAACATTTTTTGCCTCCTGCTCTATAATAGTATACATGTACAACAAAATGTCAAAAGACATAATGCTCAGCCATAAGTTTGTACAATTACTGAACCAAGAAGTTGTTGTTGTGGGTACTACTTTTTATCGTTTTTTTTGTTTATATCTGTACATCAGGTTCCATGTTGTTTATTTACTTTTTTGTGGAAAAGTAACTTTAACAGTACTTGAGATGTACAAGACAAACAGATCAAAACATGAGCTTACATGTACAGTATGTACTGTACGCTTTCCTTCCTATAAAGTAAGGACATAAAAACCGCCTCAACAGCTTTCAATTAAACTCTTTTCAAAAACAGGACATAAAAAACAATTCAATAATTACCTTTTCTTCAGAAAATCACAACAAGCTTCTTTGACTGCTTGTAAATGTAGAAAGCTGGCAGCTACCAATAAGATCTGTACATTATCTGAGTCTATCTGTACTTTACCATTGTAGGCAAAGTTCACCAGAGATTCAAGAGCACTGCAAGAATAGAGGTTAACATTTTAAATGTAATCAAATATTGAATATAAATAAAATCATTTAATTAACTTAAGCATGTTTAGTGGAGATAAAGGTTTCGTAACCACAAAATAAATGAAATCAAATCCCAAACAAATATTTCTGCTTTAACATAACAAGTCTGTTTATAAGTGTATGAGGTAATGCACTTGAATTTTTTTAACTTTTATATATAGAGGTGATTTACATTAAAGCCATTGTGAGACAAATTTGGAAAAATAACAGCAGTATTAGCTATTCTTGTTAGCTTTATTTTAACATGTAAGTATATACATGTATGAGTTTGTTTAATGCATTTTCAATCCAAATCCCTTTTTTCAATTCAGCAATTATGGCTATGATGGTTGAAGAGAATAAATTCACTTTACTTTGGGTCTATTCCTTGCATACTAATTTCATCTTGTTTGGATTCCACCATGTCATGTGTAAACATAGCATGAAAGTATGGAATGGTAGCAGCTAGAACTATTCTGTGAGCTGTAAACTTCCTATCTCCAACCTACAAACAAAAAAATCATACAAAGTTTAAAATTTTTCCTGTTTATCTTGAATCTTTCACAGTTAAACAGGTTGGTGCAAATGCCTGAAATAGGGTACATGTATAATACCCAATTTCAGGGATAGTCCTTGATATCAGGTATACTGTGATCCCTGATTTCAGACTTTGAATCAATTTTTCTGACTTCAAGGAAATAAAGACATTTCCTAAATACATGTATATCATTCAGAAGAAGTGAGATCATAGCTCTGCACGAAAAAAAATTCTGATCAAAACAAAAAACCAAGGCCTCCCCCTTTAAGTCAAATGGCACATCCCTAAATAAGCTTTAAATCCATTCGAAAGTCTGCTATTCCTAAAATTGGGCATCATATACCTGATTTCAGGCATTTGCCCCAACCTGTTAAATGGTTTTCTGGAATTTTGGTTATTTATACATGTACCAACTTAAAAAAAATCTACACCCAAGCTGCCCTCTGAAAACCAAAAGGTTAGAATGTCTTCACAAACTCACTTCAAAGTCTATTTATGTCTGCGGAACCGAGTGTTGTCACAGCAGTTGTATTGTAATAAAAAGACATAAATAATTTCTATATTGTGAAATTTATTTAAGACAATATCTTGCTCATATTTATTTTTTTACTGAAAAGAGAAAGTATTTTTCTTTATACGTGTATCTACTGAGTGAAAAAGAAGGTAACTCTGTTAAAAATATCAAATGTAACAACAAAACAAGACAATAATTTTGCAGAACTTTCCCTGCAGATGAGCAAATATGCAATGTTTGGACAAGTGGCAATGGGTATAACCTTAAGAGTCACATCACAAAGTTTTCCTTGTCGTCTGATATCTTCAAAGACGGGAAAGGCAATCTTTGGAAGGTCTTCTTTGTGAAAAACAACAATATCGTCCGCCATGATCAAATTTTGACATCTTCTGGTGAATGAAAATATCCGGGAACCAGTTCAATAAAGGCAGTGACTTTTATTTTGATTCATGTGTAGAAATAGCCTATACGATTTACTAGCAAACATCCTGTTTCAGAAGTAACCGGCTTTGACCAAAAAAAAAAAGAAAAAAAAGAAAAAAAAAAAAGAAAAAAAGAAATGAAGTAAAATCAATCAATGGTCAAACTGAGAAACCTTTCAGTTTAATGATGAACACTTTCAAGTACTCTTGTTTTTAATCAAATGTCATTTTCTTTCAATCTGTCAACTTTCAAGTGATCAGGTAATGTGTAACCACGGTTAAAGATTAGCCAGGATATGTGTTTAATAGGAGTTCATAAAGTGAAATTCTAATTTTAATCCATCAAATTTATTCTTAATTAAAACTCTTTAAATAAACACTTTTTTTCTTTCTAACGTTTAAAAATTGTCTACAGTACCGACCTTATTTACCCTCTTCGTTCCTAGAGACTGAATATATAGGATTACAGATAAAAATCTACAATTGGTGAATATTTAAGCTTAATTTTGCATGTGATTGATATTGACTATTTTGTCTCAGAAGCAATGCACTTTAAACTGGGTGGTGTTCCACAGTGAAGACATGTTAAGTGTCGCATTTGGTTTCTTTTTTGAACTCGTTGGCTCAAGCAACTCTAAACATATGTTGAAAATTTTGGGACAAAAATACGAAAAAAAACCCGGTTTTGTCCGTATTTAGAACGTTTTCATTAATAGAACCCGAAAGGTAAGTTCAGGTAAACATAACATGTATGAAAAGACAACGTGACATGCATGCCGTGGGCCATCTTTAAAAGGTCTAATAAACCTGAGAATTTTCTCACAATAAACGGCCGATATCCGATTTCGACCCTTTTCTGCCAAAAAATAAAAATCTGAAAATACTACACGGCGTAAATTTTAATCAATACACTGTTTCCCATGCCAAGTAGGAAGTGACGCTACATTACCATTTGCATTGATTTTTCTCCTAATAATTATTTAAAACATTACCCGTGGATCGTAATTGATTCAGATTTTTTTCTTGTCCTTATTTTAAATTAGAAAAAATCAATATTTTCATTTTACAAAAAAATTCACAGGGCCAACGAAACTAAGAAGATAAAAATTGGATTATTAAATGTTGAGTTCTTCATAAACAAGTATTCCAAATTCGAGTCTGTCCACGGTATTCTTATCAATTTCTTTCTATGCATTCGCCATCTCTTCTTCCTCTCCATGCATGTATCATGTGTATCATCTCAAGGTGTCAACATATGGAAGGTAATCTCCGCCACCTTCAAAAATTTTATATTTTAAATTCTTATTTTCTGTTTCATTTATTTTATATTCTTTATTTCTTTTTTTACATTTTCTCTATTCTATTTTGACAATTCTATATTTTATATTTCATATTTTATATCTTAAATTACATTTCATTAATTTTGTATTCCTCAACTCTTATACTTTAATTTGTATAATGCCAATGCGGGTATTCTGTATTTTACATTTCAATTCTGAAAATCATTCAAACAAGATGCATTTATCTTTGTTCCTCTTTCCTTTCTTCGTTATTCTTTCGTCTTATTTCTAATATTTTAATAAAAAAATAATCCATTCTACATTCTATTTGATTATGCAACCTACAAACATTACTATTTTTCGCTTTTCTACATTTTGTTTCTTTATATTGATGCATTGTAACAGGTGGCGGATTTTACGCATTTGTTAAATTTGTTAAATTATGACGACAGATGGCGCTGTTCACACAATAATGCTGACACGGATCGAGTTACTGCGTTGTGAAACAAAATTGAAACGAAAATTTAATCGATGAGGCACAATATGTGATGATATAAGGGACTAATTTATTGAGAGCTATATGTTTATGGGATCGGATGTCCATGCATGGGACCCCTTCCCAACAAAAAGGTAATAAGAGTCTGAGGTGGTAATTTGGCGGTCCACAAAGGGGTCTTAGACGTGTATAAAGCGAGGCACTCTCCACACACGTTGGCCCACTATGGTCAGCGGTCATGGTTTTCGAATTATAGACCTGACAACCCTCGCGGACGAGGGCCACCTAATTCAGCTACCTAGGGTATACACCTTGGTCACTCGGTGGGCTGAGCACTGACCCGTTTTCAGAATCCCAAAGACCCTTAGTCGCCTCTTGTGACAAGCTAGGCTCGCTGCGGACCTATTCTCCACCAGGGCCCCGCACAGAATATAGAACTATATACAAATGGGTCTTAATTTAAGTGTACCTTAGGGGTCTTTAAGGCACAGAAGGTATTGTTTCCTCATAGATGTACACGGGACAATTCGATAATTCCGAATAACTAGAATCGTTTCTTGAGACCAGCCTCGCAAATGGTGTCAGAAGAGAGAGGGAGTCGAACTATTGGTCCATGATATTCACCCCTGAGGTGGATCGAACCAACGGATTATAGTGTTGCCCGACTCGCTAATAACTTCTGTATCGAAATTCCCTTAATTGCATAACATATAAGACTTATTTTTTAAATTCATTTTGCATCGTCCGAAAATAATGAAATTTCGATCTCTTTATATTTCAAAAGATGTGATGAATATTAATAATCTACTAGAAAAATGCGAGTCGCAGCTGAAAGAAAGCTTGCAAAAAAATGCCCGGTTCCAACAATGAGTTAAATCAAATTATGAAATAGAACATGCATATGACATAATGTATGTACATCGATATAAGAATGATTTAGAAATATTTGGAAAATCCACCAAGGCGTTGGAGACAGAGAGTTTGACGGACGGGAGGAAGAGCGGATCGAGTCTACGAACAGAACTTACGGTAACACTGCTTGTAAACTGAGCTTAAAAATTAGGTTTGACAAACTATTTCATCTGAGGCTTGTCAGTAAAAGTTACCTTTAGAGGTAACTCTGATTTTCCATTAGATCAACTGGGGTGTGTGACACATGCAAGTAGTTCAATATCATCAGAACATAATACGGAAAGCCTGACTGGCCAGAAATAATAACTTACTTACATGTACTAACAACCCTAAAGTGAAACTTTACGATAATAATTAAACATCCGTACAAACAAATGTTGAGAGGGAACATTAAATCATAACGTGACAAACCAAATTTGGTATAATATGGCATTTTTAATGCTAACTCAAGTTGATTGCTTAAGTGTAGTTCTCTGTAAGAATCAGGCAAAATTTAAAAAACTTTGAATCATGATTTTTAAAACACACGGTTTTGACAATTAATTGTCATTCAAAATAGCTTTCTAATGAAGAAACAAACATTAGTTGTTGTCTCGAGTGTCAGAGGATGGAGAAAAAAATCTGTTTAAATGATAGGAATTTAGTGTTACTTGACAGAGTTATCTCCCTTAGATTCAAATTTTATATGCATTTCAACCAAAATATATCTCAAATTACTGACTTTTAAAAAAAATGCCAATGCATTTTCTGTTAGTTTTTGTCTCGCCTGCGACGAATAGTCGCGGAAAGCGAGACATAGGTATTACTTTCCGGCGGCGGCGGCGGCGGCGGCGTCGTAAACTTTTTTGTAAGACTTTTGTGGACAATGAATTGCTTGAAAAGTATAATAGCTAGGCATCTGATATTTGGAATACAGACAGTTCAGGTTATGGTCTACGCAACTGTCACCATGCCATGTGACCCTGACCCCATTTTTACGCTCCAGTGACTCTGTGAACTTAGGTCTTTTTTCAGGCTGTACACTTTTTTGTAAGACTTTTGTGGACGATGAATTGCTGGAAAAGTATATTAGCTAGGCATCTGATATTAAGTATACAGACAGTTCAGGTTATGGTCTACACAACTGTTACCATGTTTTGTAACCCTGACCCCATTTTCACGCTCCAGTGACTCTGTGAACTTAGGTCCTTTTTGAGGCCGTAAACATTTTTGTAAGACTTTTGTGGACGATGAATTGATGGAAAAGTATATTAGCTAGGCATCTGATATTTAGTATACAGACAGTTCAGGTTATGGTCTACGCAACTGTCACCATGCCATGTGACCCTGACCCCATTTTTACGCTCCAGTGACTCTGTGAACTTAGGTCGTTTTTCAGGCCATAAACTTTTTTGTAAGACTTGTGTGGACAATGGATTGCTTGAATAGTATAATAACTAGGCATCTGTTTTTAGGTAAAAAGACACTTTTTGTGTTTATATCAAGAAATGAAAGCTTAGGTAGTTGATCTTAGTGATGGTGCCGGCAGGCGAGACATACTTTTAGTGGCCATACTTGTTAGGCATTTGGAACAGTATTTTGAAGTCACACTGGTGTGGGTTTTTTTTAATCATGATTCACCCATTGCCTGATTCTTACAGAGAATGGCACTTAAGACCTGTTGGACTCCTACTTCCTACGATATGAACAATTTCGGCAAGCAACATGATAATCAATTGAAATTTGATCGGCAGATTTGACAAACGGTATGCCAGTCTTATAGCGATTTTCAGACACTTCAGACTCCTATTACCTTTTTGTTGGGAATTAACGGAGGGGTCCCATGCATGGACATCCGATCCCATAAACATAATAGCTCTCAATAAATTAGCTCCTTATATCATCACAAATGACCTCACAAATTGTGCCTCATGGTACGAGTATACAATTATCGTCCCTGGCTTTTCGTGTGATACGAATATAGTCCCTAAAAAATAGTGCCTGTTTTAAAAAAAAATCTTAAAATAGTTTCTCAATAGCTATAGTTATTTAGGAGGTGAATTATTTCAGTTCATAGACGCAATGAAGTGTCATTAAAATTTTGGACCTCAATTACTAGTGCAAATTTGATTTTTATCCACTGGAAAAAGGTCAAAATTTAGGACTTTAAGAATGTGAAAATTTTTAACAATACAAATTTATAAACCTTCTGTCTGGAAAATTGTTGAACAGATCAAATTTGAAGTCATTCTAATAATTTTTCAGGCTTATGACAAGGAGCAACTGGCAGAAAAAAAAATTAAAGAAACGATTGATAAATTTTTTTAAAATTTCAAAAATGCTATAAAAGAAATGCATTGTTAATTAATTGTATACTCGGGCCTCATCGATTAAATTTTCGTTTCCATTTTGTTTCACAACGCAGTAACTCGATCCGTGTCAGCATTATTATGTGAACAGCGCCATCTGTCGTCATAATTTAACAAATTTAACAAATGCGTAAAATCCGCCACCTGTTATAAAGAAACAAAATGTAGAAAAGCGAGAAATAGTAATGTTTGTAGGTTGCATGATCAAATACAATGTAGAATGGATTATTTTTTTATTATAATATTAGAAATAAGACGAAAGAATAATGAAGAAAGGAAAGAGGAACAAAGATAAATGCATTTTGTTTGAGTGATTTTCAGAATTGAAATGTAAAATACAGAATACCCGCATTGGCATTATACAAATTAAAAAATAAGAGTTGAGGAATACAGAATTAATGAAATGTAATTTAAGATATAAAATATGAAATATAAAATATAGAATTGTCAAAATAGAATAGAGAAAATGTAAAATAAGAAATAAAGAATATAAAATAAATGAAACAGAAAATAAGAATTGAAAATATAAAATTTTTGAAGGTGGCGGAGATTACCTTCCATATCAACAGGGCGTAATCTGCTTCTTTCCCCTCTATTGGTATGTTTTTAATCAATGTTTGATCTTTTCTTATAACATGCCATCATAGTTTATGTCTTTTCTCATGCAGGTGAAATAAAAAACTTTTTTTTAAATGACAGTTATTACAACGTGATACATCTGTAAGGAATAGCAAAAGTCGTAATATGATGAAATATTGCAACCAATTAGATTTTGTAAAGAAATAAAGTTTTGCTATCTCCGGTTACTTATTTTAAAATTTTAAACCTGACCTGATTCACCTTCTTATTTTGTCTGATTTGTTGCAAATAAGTATAAAGTGGTAACTCTGCTAGGGTTTACTTGTCATCAAAATAATTAGTCTGTTCCGTCATGTCCGTGGTCTGTTCTTTCTCTCAGCAAAAAAAAAACCAAAAACAAAAACAAAAAACTATGCTCCCTTTTTCTTTAAAATTCTATGTTTGAAGAAGCATATAACACGTACCCATAGATCATATTGAATTTGGTGACGAGTATGATAATTTGTGAAAAATTTCTGTAGAATGATAAGATCAAAGGACCATAACTTCAACAAAATTGATTTTGAGAATTAAAGAATGGTCCGTGTCATTGCTTGATATAAAGCTTGGTCAAGTTTGGATGAGTTTTGACAGATAGACGGACATGGCCGAAAACAAACTATCGCCCTGCCAAAGTAGAGAGATAATAAATATTTCAAGAGCAAAGTAAGCGTTCTGATCACAGGCTCTTTATCAAAACAACATATCTCTAATATAGATTCTTTTATGTGAAAGAAGCAACAAGGCACCAGTGGGACATTCGAGTGTCAAAAATCTGAAAGGACTACGAACAGGAACAGTCCAAGGAAACACAAAACACACACACACACACACACACACACCCACACACACACCCACACCCACACACACACACACACACACACACACACACACACACACACACACACACACACACACACACACACACACACACACACACACACACACACACACACACACACACACACACACACACACACACACACACACACACACACACAAAACCACACAAAATCAACCAAACAAAAATCAACAATGCGAACTCAGGTAAACTCAGGTGCTCCAGAAGAGTAAGCGGATAGATATATATATATTCTTTTATGTGATTCAAGTGCCCGTGATGCTGATATGGACTAGGTCTTTGGCACATAGATACATCTCGATGTATAGTCTTGACATTGATATAATATCAATTTGACTGAAACTGTTTTTGCCTGTTTTTTTCTCTATAATTTCAAAAGAGCAAAGGACTACTACTAGTCATAGGCCAAAGCCAGAGGGCGAACATATTAAGACAGAATCAGTAGATATCAAAGACAACAGCAGTACAAAGAAAAACAAAACACAAACAAAACACCGAACTTGCTGCAATCAGCCACGCAAAACTCGAGCTACAATAATCCGCCAAACCAAAGAACATTATTGTGGCTATGCGAACTCAGTTCATTTAAAATAAGAGAGATTAAACCCATATGCTGAAGAATAAAGATTTTTTAATTCGCAGAAAATGTAAAATAACCAATAAAGTGTGTCAACAAATAAGGAAAAGGGCTATTGGGAGCATGAATCGGGCCTTTGCCCCTTTAATAATTCAAGCAAGTAAAAGCTTTGCTTTACACACAGGTTTTCATTCTATTGTGCAAATAAAGGTAATAACAAAATAACCGAACTTTGAGAATCAATCTCAAATGTCCATAAGAGGAGACAAAACAAGGAAGACATACCGGAAAAATTGAAGACCGCAATGGTCCTGACTTGGTACAGGCATTTCAAAAGAAATGGTGGGTTAAACTAGGTTTTAAGGCGCACCAAACCTCCCTCTTCCATTGCGATCTTTGGGTCGGTAGTTACACAAAACAAAACAGGTTTGTGATGACATTTCAGGTATGCTAAGATGATCATCATATATCAGTACATCAACAAGCCAAACACTAATCAAAGCAAGAACTAACCATTTCGTCTAACAATATATTGATTTTTTTTTAATTGAACATGTAAACCGCCATTTCTAAACTCCAAAGGGCCATTACCCTTATAAGAAGTTATCTGACAAAAAATCCAAAAAGAGATACATGTATGTAGAGCTTAATGAGCTGAATGTTTAAGCAAGCGACAACTTTTCTTTGTTGGAATAGTTTTTATATTTATGGCAAAAAAAACATGAAAAAACCACCGCTATCTTTAAATTCTAAAGGGTCATAACCCCTAAAACTTGGACATTCTAGGAAAGCTTAATGAGCTGAAGGTTAAAGCAAGCAACAGCGGTTCTCTCTCTGCAATAGTTTTCTTCATTATATATAGTGCAAATAAACATGAAAAATCTTTGCCTTTCAAAAAGCCATAACCCCTTTAAGCGGTCATATGACAACATTAACCAAATTGAGACTTTTGTCAAGTTGAATGAGCTAAAGGTTTAAGCAAGCAATAGCTTTTCTCTACATACAATAGTTTTCATTCTTTCATAGAGCACAAACATGAAAAAACTGCCATTTTTGACTGTCGAATGACCATAACTTCAAAAAGGTGTTATCCAAAAAAAGAAAAGCAAACATCTCCCCCCCCAAAAAAGCCACACACGCTATTTTTGACCTTCAAAGACCCATAAACCCTACAAGGAGTTATTTGACAAGTTTAACCAAATGGAGAATTTTATAGAGCTTAATTAGCCAAAGGTTGTATTCTCTATCTGCAACAGTTTTCATTCTGTAGGCCAAAAAAAACCGTTGTATTTTTCTTTAAAGATGAGATTTTACCCTTTGTCTAAAATTCGAGAAACAACGGCAATGTTTTTTATAAAATAACTTCAAAATGATGATCGTTGGTTGCCATCATGCCATATATCCCATTATCGTTTCAATTAAATTGTTTTTTTTTTCAAGTTGCTTATGGATGACAATGCATTCATATTGTTGGCATAAATAAGCTCACACGGTCTTTGGCCAGGTGAGCGAAGACAACGACCATGCATTCACTTCAAACTGAGGATCGTTTGCTGCCAGCATGTCATATATATCATTGAACCCTGCAAAGTTTCAGTCAATTTTTTTAGATAACTCACGGATGACAACGGACGCATATTGATGGCGTATAAGCTCACACCACATTTATACAGGTGAGCTAAGACCAAAAAAAAAAAAACAACAAAACAAAACAACAACATCGTTTCTGCACAATTTAATCAAACAGACAGTAAACATTACAATAGTTGTTGAATGCACAAAACAAGCTATTACAATATTCAGATCCAGACAACCACACAACATTTTGTTGTTTCTTGGCTGACCTTCATAAAGTCTGTTGTCAAACGACTATCTGGAAAAACAGTCACAAATTATTAAGTACATTTTCAAACCCAAATGAATTATTAATTGTTTATGTGTGTATTTAGGTAAAGTTAATGCATATGATCGACTCTAAAAGCAAATATCTCCTTTAATTTAACGAATTTATATGAATTATGTTTTAAAAAAATTCCATTAAGCACGATTTATACATGAGTTGAATGAACGTTACAATACCATGAATCAAATTCGAATGATATAGGTATTTTTGTTTTGTTTTTTATTTTTTTTTTCGGGGGGTGGGGTGGGGTGGTGTTGGGTGTGAGTGGAAAAGGAGATTAGATTTATCCAACTGGAACAAACGTATCAGTTGGTGGCTTCCGGTTTGCTGATTTGACTGCTAATGCCACAACAATGTCGCTTCTTATTTGATCAGGTTGTTGTTTCGGATGGTAACGGGCGATGATTCTCCCGTCACGGCCGACCAAGAATTTGTCGAAGTTCCAGTGGACATCGTTCACAGCCATCGGGCTATAAAAGGTCAATGTTCTGAAGTAATCGTCAATGGGTGGGCAAAATTTCTGAAAATAAATCAAGTATGAAGACCTTTAAAATTTTGTATCCCTTTGAGTGCCTACAAATATCATTTTCTTGATTTGACGGAAGTGACAGCTAAAGCATTTGTAAGGTTGTGCATGAAAATTCAAACTCGCTACATAGAATAAATTATTCTAAATTGAATTTAAAGCTGTTTAAAACAGCTGACTGCACGTTGACCGATATCGATGCTGATCGATTTTGTCCACCCCTTTCCGAATTGTGAATGGTAACGAATTATTATCTTTAATACGTTGGTTTGCTACCTTCCAACTAGATTTTTTCTTCAAATGATGCTGATGCGAAGTTACTTATCTAATTTAGTCTTCAAGCATAAATACAAATTCTAAGGCCAAAAAAGTATGTGAGTTTCTGGTTTTATGTCTGAAAAAGTGTCGGTAGGTACGTAAGGCATTTATCATTTTTTCATTTTAATATTTTACCTAGAGTTAATGGGGAATAGGTTTCAAGTTTAACTTTGCTTAAGCAAAAATGGCAATAAAAAGGAAAGGGTCGGCATGAAAAACTAAGGAAGATAGAGAAACCAGAAACACACATATTTTTAATTTGGCCTACGTATAGTTCGTAAATTCTATACCCACAAGCAGCGTTAAGTCGGCTAGATCAAGAGTTGAACATGAAAGGGCGATAAACTCTATCACGATGAAGTGGAACGAATAGGGAAGGGGCAAGTAAGGCGAATCGGGAAAACAAGTTTAGACTGCCAACTGAAAAAGGAGGGATGGGAAAGCCCAGCCAGGGGGTATTATACGAGGACTTCCATGATACCGAAGCCTGCACAATTCTGACATTTTTCACACGCAGTCCACCACAATGGTTTTTAGCAGGGTATTAGGGACCTGGACGTCCTCCAGTATAAGCGAATTCATTATCCACATTTGGTTTCTATATATTTTCGTACCTTCAAGTAAATGTAGATGGGATGGGTATATTTGCCATTGACGTCTATTTTCTCGGTCATAGGAAAGGCGGGAACGAATCCACCACCAGGCCGGACATATTTGATACCATTCAATATCTCCGTTCCATTCCAACCGGGTTCTTCCTGTTAGGATAAGACAAAATGAAACATATTAAAATCTTTTTTCTTTATCCAACTGAATGTTAAAAAGTTAAGAGTTAAGCCATTAACTTGATAGTTGAAACCATACCAGGTAGATGAAATATACTATTAGTATGGATTTTTGTGATAAGAAAATACAGCGTACAAAACTATACAGACAAGAACGGAATTCCTGTGTCCGCAGCCGAACGGCAAACGTTCTTAGTCAGCTCGTTCAACAGGAAATAGGTAAACGACAGACCTGTAAACGTATTCAATGGTATGAGACCCCTACCTGAAGCTGCATACCAGGAATCTTTTTCATAGCTGATGTTTGTATTCGTCAAATTTATGTTATGTGTGTTTTGTCAAGAAGAGGGTCTAGCATTGGCACTTTAGGATTGAATCTGAATCATACGTAGTTTGTTTTCAATCCAGGGCTAATTGCAAAACAGCGAACAGCGACCGCTTGTCACATTGAGCGCGACTGGCTGTTTTCCGTTGATGATTTTAAAAAATGTCGTTTATATTGTAGGTTGTGTCGCGTACACTTATTCCACATCTCATTATCTTCTATAAGAATCAAAAGTTGCTGAAAAATCTGTTAGGATTTTTTTTCTCACTTTTTGGACAAGACAGTTCCTATTTTTAGCGGTGTGAGACTTTTCTGTCTCACACCACCCCATTTGAGATAGCCTCGTGCAGTTTCCTATTGTTTACGTCATACGCTATGTTTTGTAAACAAATCCACGTTGTACAATTTACGGGTTTAGTGAGAAAAATAATCAAACACCGATGATTAGGGCAAGATAAGGAAATCTCCGACACCCTTGGGTAAGATTTCTTTACATCTGCAACTCGGCAGAGCCTCGTTGCAGACTTGAAATCTTACCCTCGGGGTGTCGGAGATTTCCTTATCTTGCCCTAACACCGGTGTTAGATTCTTATATTCTCACTTTTTGGACAAGACAGTTCCTATTTTTAGCGGTGTGAGATTTTTCTGTCTCACACCGCCCCATGTGAGATAGCCTCGTGCAGTTTCCAAGGGACGTAACTCTATTGTTTACGTCACGCTATGTTTTGTAAACAAATCCACGTTGTACAATTTACGGGTTTAGTGAGAAAAATAATCAAACACCGATGATTAGGGCAAGATAAGGAAATCTCCGACACCCTTGGGTAAGATTTCTTTACATCTGCAACTCGGCAGAGCCTCGTTGCAGACTTGAAATCTTACCCTCGGGGTGTCGGAGATTTCCTTATCTTGCCCTAACACCGGTGTTAGATTCTTATATTCTTTTTTTAACCCTTAAAAAATGATAAATCTGCTCGTAAAACAGGAAGTAGGTGACAACGGACCTGAAAACGCAACCCATCGTATGAGACCCCTACTTGAAGCTATATACCAAATATTGAAAGCCTAGGATTAGTATATAGTAGCTTGGAAATCTGTTACGAAAAAAGTGTGAGGAACGGACACACGCATGAACGGACGGACGAATGTTCGGCATTTTTATGTCCTCGCTCCGTGTTGTGGCGGCGGAGAAATATAATGATGGATAATATAATTTTCAAGCATCTGCACCTCAGTTTTTATCCGTCCTAAGAGCCGAGGTCCTTTGGTGATTTCTGGCCTGCTTTATTTTACATGTATACGTATACATTTTCAGTATGTTGGTCGTTTCTACTTTGACCGCTTAAATCGTTACAAAGATTAACCTATTCAGACCATTATAATTTTTTGGATGAATTCAAAATTAATTCATTCAAACACATTGTCAAGCTGAGAGAAAAGAACAAAATTCCCATACCTTATTGAACTGATTACAAGGAACTCCAATAACCTGCAGTCCCTGTCCTCCAAGCTCATTTTGTAGTGCATTCAGGCCGTAATACTGAGGGGTCTTTCCTCAGTAGGTGGCCACATTTACAAATAACAGGACTTTCCCGCGGTAGTCAGACATATTCATCGTCTGCTGCAGGTGAATGTCCCGGATGGTAAAGTCATAAATGGTGGATGAAGAATTATGCGGTTGGTGGCACACCTTCTTTTGACCAGAACATATTCCAAAAATTGTCACAAACGTTGCCAGGCATAGGGCCCAAGGTGGTGCCCTCATGTCCATTTCAGTCGATGTTTCCCTTGTTCCGTATAGGTTCCAAGAGATAAGCAAACAGAATTTCCCAAGACAAACGTAAGCTTATAGAGCACCTTTTGTCTCCTTATCTCAAGAGAATGTCTTTAACTTACTTATGCGGTAACTTGTTTACCAAATTCTTGATAACCTTATATACACTGTTATGCCAGTTAGTCGGAATTAGAACAAAACGTGTACGTTTCAAGTTCCAAACTGTCTTAAATTCTGCAGCCCTAAGTTGATCTTTTGCGACACGATAGGTTTTGCAACAAGCAGGAACCGATCAGCTTTTTAGAGCAACAGAGTTTACTTTCGCGTTGCTGATCGCTTTTCTGCAAGGCCGTAACTAGGGTTAAGTTATTAGTGAGGCAAACTTGATCGCCGAGAGAAGCGAGCCGGAAAATTTTTCGGCAGGGGGTTTGGGGGCCGCTCAAGGCCCCCAGAAGCTCTAGGGTAAATGGTGCGAAATCCTGCATTCTGGGCGTCTCCTGAGAGCTAATTGAACCTGCAGCAAGGTTTATTAGTTGCTGTATTTAAGAACAATTAAAACGATAAACGAATATAATAAACATGGCCAACTTTCTTTTTCACTATTTCATCGGACCATCGGAATTCTAATAAACACTGGTTTTGTACAACTGATTTGTTCCTTTATTCATTTAAAGCAGACTTTTAACTAAAAGCCATCTTAAATTTCCCTGTCCTCCACTCAAAATTAATCGCTAGTGGTACATTTCTTTATAATGAGTATGTCTAAGAATTCTTAATTGACACACAAAGATGACTTTTTTACAAAGCCACATCAAACATTTCGTGATTTCAGCTTTCCAATCGTCAACGACCCTTTATTGAACAATGTCATTCAGGCTTAGGCTTTGAAAGTATAAGTTTCAGAACTTTAATTTACATTAGTCCAGAGCATGCAGTATGCATATAACTTTATCTTAAATCACCCCAAGGAACACGCGTATCGAGCCAGGTAATTTTTACTAACACTATATAAGCGAATTGAGTCTCAAGATTTTTACTAACATGTTAGGGATTTTTCATAACCCTAACCCTAACCCTAACTTAACGTAATTTTATGCCGCATGGAAAGCCGTAGTGGATCTCCGCATTAACAATTCATTTACAATTGGTGTCAATTAATGGGGAAATGTTTGAGTTCCATGGGTTCGACAATTCAATAATTTGACGAATTTATATTTCGTACGAGCGCAGCCTTAATGACTTTGAAGAAAAGAAACATTTAAGTTATTCCATTCGGTTTGCTTTGGTAAGTATAGAGTTAATGCAGAACTTTGATTATAAGAGAAAACTTTTGTGGAGTTTTGTAAAAATTACCTGGATCGATTCGCGTGTTCCTAAGAGTGTTAAATACACCGTAGCATCCGAAACAATAAGCTACAATAACATTATGTTTGAACTATTTTTTTGGCCTTCATTCAGTTTTAGGAAGACATCATGTACTAGTAGACAGTGAAAAAACTGAACCAATAAGACATTCAAAATGTCAGAAGTTTAAAAGACAAAGACAAAAACAGATTACAACAAAAGGCTCCCACGAGCCTGAATCGCCCTCTTCTATGAGCTATTATCCCTATAAAGGGTCTTCGACAACTTCGAACCAATGGAGACTTTTGTAGAATTTTGAAAAATTGTTAGTCGAAGACGGCAGATGCCGACAGACAACCAAGGACATCAAGTGATGGAAATAGTTCACGTGATCCAAATCACACACACACACACATAAAAATTGCAGTTAAAAATGTGTTAATTCCAACAAGCTTCCATTATGATCTGATGTCTCTTGTTTTTTGTTGTTGTTGCTATTGCTTTTTTACGTCTCTTCTCCCTCGTATAGTATCGTTGTCGTGTGGTTTGGGATTTTTATACATTAGATATTTGAATGCATGTCCCTTTTGCTTTCATTCTCAGCATACATTATTGGACCCTACAACGACCGACATTGCAGTCTAGATAAACCATACATACGGTCATGAAGTATTGCAAACCTGCAAAGTCTTTTCATCACTTTCAGGTGTTTTTTTTCCTAGAAGCAAGAGCATCTAGAAAAGTCGCAAATTGAAACATCAACTACTAGTGACTCAAGAAGGAGAACAAACTTAACGTATTCATAGTTAAAACAATGGGTATTGGTCCCCAAACTTACAAAACGACAATCTTCATTTCATTATAAATATTTTTTTTTTAAATTGTCAAAATTTTTAGTGAGGCAATTGCCTCACTTGCCTCAATGGTAGTTACGGCCTTGTTAATAAATCTGTGGCTGTTTTCTGCATATCATGTCTGCATGTTTCTCGGTGCGATTTTTGATTCAACTGATTTTGTCTGCTTTTGTACTTTCGATATTCAAACACACTATTAGTGCTTCTGTGCGGCATTAAATAGATTTTCAAGACAATTTAACTCATGACCATTTTTAAAGGTAAATATAGAGGACCAAGATGAACCTATTGTTCTATGCCCATAATATTTATAGTTCATTTCAAATCTTGTGGATATAGCGCCTCTGGTTATTCTTGAATAGATGAGGCGCGTCGAAGCGCATCGAAGCAAAATTATTGCCTTATTAAGAGACAAAACAAAGGATTTAACTTGCCACTGATTTATGTTTTAGTCAAGAACAAGAGCATGGCTCGAGATTCACAACCTGGCATCTTCGACTGAAGTCAACGTAATCTAATTTCCTCTCTATGGTTTAGAATTCTAGAAAGTTACGAAATCATCTGTATATATGGTTAAAGTAATTGCCAACGGATAGTTTTGTTAAAACGTTTTACAACAGAATAAAAATAAAACCAACCTTGAAAGAAATAAGAAAAAAAAACCATAAAAATAGTGAGCCACACCATGGTGAAATTTCTCCATATTTCAATTATTTTTACATATATATGATGTAGATATAAATTGATCTTCTTTAAAAAAAAATATCTGTTTATTTCTATGGGAGTCGGAGGTATTCTTCAATTGCTGATCGAAAAAATTATTACGAAAAATTTCAACCATTGACCATTAATGTCGAAAATTGAGGAAGTCGATAAAGGACCTTATTCTGAAGTCATAATCAAAATAACAAGTTTATATGATAAGTATTTGCCGAGAAAACTATTAGGAACACTAACGTTGAAAATTGAACAGGAGAAGCAGGAAGAAGATATTCGACAGACATAAATTCGGTAATCGCGATAAAAGACCCATTACTGAAGTAATTTAATTAAATTCAAGTCACTGTGATTTGTAGTTGCTAAAAAAACCTGAACATTACGAAAGTTACAGACGGAATGACGGACAGACAGATATAAATATAGAATATAGGACTTTTGAATCTCGAGATCGAGTTTATCACTGGTTTATGGTGAACCCGAAGGGTGAACCAATAAACCAGTGATAAACTCGATCTCAAGATTTAAGAAGTCCTATATTCTCTTTATCGGTAATCCCGAGCAACAAAATGTGATTTTTTTCGTTAAAAAAATGTTTTTTATAAGGAACTTTTTTGTGTGCGCACTGATAAAACACGTGCTACAATGTGCTACGTTACCGTACTGACCCGATAATTTCGGTGATAAACACCTGTTCATGATACAGGGTTTATCAGCGGCAAACATCAAAGGAAAAATGTAATGATTACCGATAAAACAGTTTACCTCATCTTCTTCGAGGCGGGGGGTCGGGGGGGGGGGGGATAACAAATAAAATAGGAAGTGCACTTCTACTTTTATAAGAAAGATCCCCTGAAAAAATTGAAGAAAATTCATTTAGGGTTTGAGGAAGAACCATATTTGGCTATGGGAAACTGTTGAAAATCTGAGAAATCCTAAAATAAAGGTAGACATCTATATTGCACATGACATATTCCTTAAAATTTAAGAAAATATAAGTAAAGCAATTAGAATAGTAGCGGGAACGAAAAGGTGCGACAAACGACAGACAGACTGACAGAATGAAAGAACGATGATCATACTGACGGATGGAATTATAATCAACATTTAATGATACAGGTTTGTTTTTCTTCATAAAAGTGAAAAATATGAATAAAATAAAAAATGACCATTTTAGTTCATGCCTTTCACATTTAGGGACATTTAGTAGAGTTCATATTGACCTTGGTTAATGTCAAAGAAGGTCATTAAACTTGAGAAAAAACGCCAGTGTCTCTATCAACACAGTCACGTATCTTTGTCTATCATGTAGTTTAATGTTCATCACTAAGGATTGTCAGTAAAGCAGACCATATTTAACTTAACCAATGAGGAATGTTAACATCATTGAAAATAAGATGAAGGCCCATACCTTAACTGCTTGAATAACAATAAGGCTATGTTGTTTTGTTTAATTGGTTCTCATTAAAGGATAGTTTAGACTAGAATACTATAAGTAATATATTTTTAAACTAAATTCATATCGAACATTTACTTCTGTACATGCAAGTACGGTATCTAAAATCTAAATTATTTATAAGATTGAAACAAGTTTAATTACTTGGTCAAATAAGAAAGCAATACAAGAATTCTTTTGGCCTAAGCTCCTGATGTATAAATATATGCTTGGTTTATCAGTACAGGCCAATTTTATTTTTCGTCCATCATGGGCGACTGGCGTTTGTTTCTAGCTGCCGTTGTGACAGTTCTGTCTCCGATTACGGGACAGGACTATGGTGTTGGGATATGTGACCGTCCATCACATGACAATAGGACGTTTCATGACTTCAGTCTGAAGAACGTCCACAAGAACGGGACGATCAACTTTTCCGATTACCGCGGGAAAGTGGTACTGTTGGTGAACGTTGCGACCTACTGAGGCCACACGTACCAGTACCATGGTTTGAATGCACTCCAGTCGAATAGTGCCGATCTCCAGGTTATAGGAGTTCCGTGCAACCAGTTTCACTTCGTAAGTTGTTTTTAATTATTTAAATTATTGATATATTTCAAAAGGAAGTCCTTATTATATGTCCATAAAGCCAGTGCTGGATTCAGAGGGGGCGGAGGGGCGTACACCCCCCTTTAATGGAGAAATAATTTTTTTCTGTATAAAATTGACCAAGCAACTTCAAATTTTCATCAAAATCTGAGATATTTAGCAATTACGCCCCCCCCCCCCCCTAATCACGGACCTCTTGATCTGCCACTGATAGCGAGGACTTTATCTGAAGATTTATTTAGCTCCAATTTCTAATGTTTGTTTTGAGGTTTGGTTTTGTCATGGTTTCATATCTATCGATTTTGTCCGGTTTTGCTTTTCGGAACTACGACATTCGATTGCCCAATTTGTACTCCTTTAATTCTAGCAAATACGTCAAAAGTGCGAAAATAATAACTCTTGCTTTTAATTAGAGTAAAAACTATTTTACACGTACCTTAAACAAATTTAAAGCGCAAACGAGAACACCATGATAAAAACATCTATGGTGTTTCATCTAAAGACTCATATTTAAGAAATCATCATTCCATTCAATAACAAATAACCGGGAAAATAAATTTAAAATACGTCTCAATGGTGTTTCTGTCGCTTCAACAGAACAACTGCTTATGAAGGTTTCCAAAATATACTTATGGAAAAGAGAAACTGTGCATCACTTTGAAAAGTTTCAAATTCAACATTTTATTAAAAAATTGATACATTTTACCCGAAAAATATTGCAAAATCATTTTCCTAAAAATCTTGACAAAAAATTTCATTTTAAGGCGCCTAAGAGATGTTTTGTTTGCGGTTTGAAATCAGGTAGTGTCAATCTGGAATTCACAATATACGCTTAAAAAGCAACACACATTTTTGCAATTTAGTTTTCTCAGTTGATTTTCATCAAAAAACGTATCTCCTTTTAACAAGAAGATAAAAGAGGCAAGGTCATTTAATCTTACATTCAGATATATTGATGATGTCCTTTCTGTCAATAACACTTCATTTGGTAGATGGATTCCTTCAATATATCCTCCAGAATTGGAGATTAAAGAGAACACCGAATCAAATTGCTTCACGTCTTTCTTGGATGTGCACCTCGAATTTGACCCAGGTGGTCATCTCAGTACAAAAATTTACGATAAACGACACGATATTAATTTTCAAATTATTAATTTTCCTAATTTACAGAGTAATATACCTACTTCCCCTGCATACGGTGTTTATATTTCACAACTTATTCGATATGCCAGAGCTTGCACTCATTTAACAGATTTTTTGATCAGACACCGATTTCTTCGTGACCGACTTTTGGAGCAGGGCTATAAGAAAATACGTCTAAAAAAAATCTTTCTTCGTTATCAGCCACTTGTAGAAAAGTTCAAAATTGACTTAAAAGATATGATAGTTAATTGTTTTAATTAGTGTTTGGCTGGTCTGCTGTACCGAGATGATCACCTCAATATCCCTATTGTGTCTCACAACTATGTTGTGTTCTATGGTCATTACCGGATCCTAAGATCGCAATGGAAGAGGGAGGTTTGGCGTCATAAAACCTGGTTTAACCCACCATTTCGTTTGAAATGCCTGTACCAAGTCAGGACCATTGCGATCCTTCAATTCTCCGGTATGACTGATTCGTTTTCTGCATTTTCTCTAGACTATGAGATTGATCATTCAAGTTCGGTAGTTTTGTTATTACCTTTATTTAGTCGTTGAAAGTTAAAAGCTTAAAATTTTGGGGGAAATTTTGATTTTTTATATTTGGTGTAAAAAGTTGGGTTTTTTAATCTCAGAATCTGGAATCCAAAAATTTCCAGATTTTTACCAAAAAACATTATCTGGATAATCCACTGAACATTCAGTGAAAATTTCAACTCGATAACTGTACTGAATAGGAGAAATTTGAGTACAATTGATTTCCAATAGATATGCACAGCTTCTTTTTTCCATGAGTATACAATAAAAATACACTTGTCCTTAAGGTTCAACATGAGAAAGATTTTTTTTTTATATTTTCAGCAAGAGCCTGGGGCAAACAGCACGGAAATCATGAACGGAATAACCCATGTCCGTCCTGGTTTCGGATTTGTTCCTAACTTTCCTTTGACAGAAAAAATCGAGATCAATGGGAAGAACACCGATCCTGTATACAAATTTCTAAAGGTACTTTTTGTGTCGCCTTAAACGTGTTGCATGCATATTTTGTCATTTTATCATCCTCTTCATGTTTATTGCCGTTATATAACCTCTATGGTGTTGCTAGGGAGTAAAACACTAACTCACTCACGTAACGTAAATAGGGGTCACCTTGGCATTAACCGTCGTCTTGCGACCTCTAGCGTCACAGGAATTTCGAGAAACAAAATGCCTTCTTAGAACTAAGTAAGAAAACAGAACCAAAAAATAAAAGAAAATCAATTAAATAAAAGCAAATCAAAGAACTTGTATGAAGATGGGAACATCTGTAAGGAAAACTTAACGCCCCCATAAAAACCCCACCAAAATCCAAAGACATAATAGACTAAAAGTGAAGTCTTAAAAGACGTATGACAGAAAATGGGTGGGGGCGCAGGTTAAACCAGGTTCTTCGTAGACAAACCTTCCATTTATAACAACTGAACACCAGCAAGTTGAGTTAATGTCAAAACCAAAATTACAAAACCAGTGTCCAAACTTTTAACTTTGTTTTGAAAATACCAAGCAAATCCAATTTAATTGGCTTAGGGAGCACCCATTTAATTTAAATGGGGAGGCAATGGAGATTTTCTTCATCCTGCCTTTTTATTTCAGGGGAAATCGAAGCCTAGATTTTTTGCGCATTGGACTGCTATTTTGAAATTTTTAAAGCTACTACAATTTTTACAGCCAAAAACACCACCATGATGATCCTGTCTTTTAAATTCAATGCACTGTCATGTCTTTTTATTTTTTATTTTTTGCATCCTGCTTTTTTATTTCAATTTTCATCATACCCGATCCCCCATTAAAATGAAATGATTAAATGGTCGCTCCCTTACCTACACTTTTTCTGTCAAATTTTCATCTCTATGATCTGTCCTAAACTCGATTTTTAAACTTTATTCAGCACTGAACTACAGGTTTAACTATCAGTTTGTAATTTTCTTATTTTAGAGTCGTTGTAACCCCACATCATACCAGATGTATGCCATCGCTTGGGACCCAATAGACTATAGAGATATAAGGTGGAATTTTGAAAAGATTTTGATTGGTCGAGATGGACTTCCGGTTAAAAGGTACCACGTGCTTGTTGAACCGGAAGACATACAACAAGATATCTCCGCGGAACTGAGGAAATCACGTGTTAATCCTATTGTTGGATAAAAAGGGAAAAATCAAGTACAATTTGATACATTTCTTAAATTCTTTTTTTTTAAATGCATTGATTACTAGTATATCATTTTGTAAACGTTTTTGACATGTCTGTATCTTATTTTAGAGAATTCATGATTCTGTATTCAGAAACAGCAAAGCTGTGGAATACAGATGAAGCTAATGAGAATTTATCTAAATTGTGCATTCTTTAGATATATTGACCTTTAGCTGTCTTATTAGAATAAGCTACAAATGTGGTAACAAAATTACAAATAAAATGTGAAGTTAACATCTTTTTGACTCATGGATTTGTGCTGTGTTTTTCAATTTTTTATGTTGTGTCTTTCTGGTTTTATCGAATTTCAGCAATTCGATTTATGTATACTGTGTTCTTACCTTGTGTTTTGATGAAGGGAAGGTTGACAAAACAAAACTAGTTTAAACTCACCACATTTCATGACATGTTTTGTGCCTGTCCTTAGCTAGGAATCTGGGTTAAACATGTTAAAGCTTATGTTTGTACTTGTCTTTATGCTTATTCGTCACAATCCAGAATGAGCTGCAGATAAGTCTAGACTTTTATTTACACCGAAACAATCGTTCCATTGAAATCAAAGAAGTGTTAGTACATGTTATTTTGCCCGACACGTCCATGATGCCACTTTGTTTGCGGTGAGTTTTTTTTTAACAGAGCCAAGCTTGTTAGTAAAAGCCCACTAAAGAGCGCCCAGAACCTTGACGTCATCTTGCATGCCGTTGTCATCAGGTGGTTATATGAAAAACCTAGCCAAAAAACCATAGTCTTTGATGAATCGTGTTGGAAAAAAGTCACTTTCCTTGTTAGTTAAAGTTTCGATAAGAGTAGGATCCCTTGTATTACGTTAAATTGTTCATTCTGGCCTATCTCTTCTTTTAGCATTGACAGCCAAAATGTGTTACCCCAATTGGCCTTGTATCCTAATTTCTTCCATTTAACATCATTTTAGATTCATTTTTGGCCGGATTTCATAGAGTGAATGAAACAGTGAATGATGGACGTGTGGGCGGGGAAGAAATTTTCGTAACGGTTTTCTCAGCAACTACGTACACCAACCACTTGCCATTTGGAATACAGCATCAGAATGAGTCCTATAAAGTAAAATCCAAATTTGGGTCTGTCGCTCACCTACTTCCTGTTAGACAAAATCCGCTCATTTTAGATTTTAGACAGATTTCATCACCGGCCCTTTCATGGTAATCTCTCTGATATCGGATAATTCATGGATATTATATCGGACGAAGTCCGACTAAGTGTAGAATATAGGTCACATGACAAGTGTATTGATGTTGCAAAACGGAAGTAGCATTTTATAAATCAATCCCAGAATCCTCGAAGACCAGCTTTAGCTGTGCTTTTGCATAAGAAACTTAAAAAGAAATTATGTTTGGCGAAGCCAAAACATAATTTTTAATGCTACTGATGAGAGTTTACTCCTTGAAATATCGATATATAGCATATCCAAATTAACCGTTTATACCCGCGTTTTGGTATTTGTTGTAAATTTGAAACCACTGGGCGATAACCGCTGCTGGTGGACTAGAGGTCCCCGAGGGTAATCACAAGCCTTGTCGTCAGACTTGTCTGACACGATTTACCATAAAATTTCTAATATTTTTGTCGCTGAATTTTCCGATATAATTTCAAATTGTTAAAAACACCAGGTTTCTTTCCTTGTAATGCACATGGTCGATATCCTCGGTGCTGGTTTTGGCTTCCTTGTTCGAACGTTTTGGTTTTGAGTACTTTTCATTTTCAACAGTTTTGGTATTTTATCTTCCAATGTTTTGATTGAAATGCTACTGATGAGAGGTTACTCCTTGAAATATCGATATATAGCATATCCAAATTAATCGTTTATACCCGCGTTTTGGTATTTGTTGTAATTTTGAAACCACTGGGCGATATTCGCTGCTGGTGGACCAGAGGTCCCCGAGGGTAATCACAAGCCTGGTCGTCAGACTTGTCTGACACGATTTACCATAAAATTTCTAATATTTTTGTCGCTGAAATTTCCGATATAATTTCAAAATTGCTAAAAACAGCAGGTTTCTTTCCTTGTAATGCACATGGTCGATATCCTCGGTGCTGGTTTTGGCTTCCTTGTTCGAACGTTTTGGTTTTGAGTAAATTCTAAAAAAATAAAATTTTCAAACGATTTTTTTCAAGTTTTTGTGCGCATATTGAAACTTTATTCGAAAAGTTGGTCAGTAACCTACAAAAAAAACCATAACAACGGATTCCAATGTGGCGACGTGTTTATATTTGACGACACACTAAAACATTACCAAAATGACGTCACCTACAACAACTTGACATCATGTCACGTTATCAATGTTTACAGACGAACAATAATGCACCATGATCATAAATATAAGCCTTGCACTGATATTATCTCAGCCTATGACAAAACAAAATTTAAAAATTGAATAAAGGGTCCTACTTCACAGTCACATGCCGAGAAGCTTTTGAAGTTTTCAATCCTGCGGGATATCCTCAAACCTTCATGCAGTTATTTTCCGCCAGGTTTCTAAATCGATCTCCTAATGTCAATACGGAGACTTAAATACTGACACCGAAAATCTTCAAAACCTGGCTGAATGAATGTTGACATTTTATTTGTTGTCTAATGAAGCGTGAAATATTCTCTGACAGGGAAATACCGTCATGAAGAAGTTAATTCGTCCCCGCTTAGTGTTGTCTACATCTACATCTACGTGGTACGTTGATCCGTCAATATCTTGACAATCACTTAACGCTTCCTGTGCATTAAGAAAATTTAGAAGATTGCATGTCCAAAATTATTTTTCAAATCAAAGGAAAATTAACAATAAAAAATAAAAATAAATAATAAAAAGAACAATAAAAAATAAAGAGATGTCCCATTTGCTCTTCACACATCTGGTCTAGACGTGTTCGGCTTCCGTGGCGGTACCAGGGTCGAAGACCCCGCCGACATAGCTCTAGTCCATCACTTGAACTACTGGGCAAATGGGAGGAAAGCAGATTTAGAAAGAGACTACTGTAGCTAGCCCCCTCTTGAAGGATACCAAAGAGGGAGCCTCAGCAACGGATGCAGGCAAGGTGTTCCATGCTGGAATTGTCCTTGGGGAAAAAGCTGTACTTTAGTCCGTTGGTCTTTGTCAAGTACTGACAGAACGTCTTTCCATGTGCTGATCTGGTTCTGGAGTTCATTGGTGTAAGGTAGTCTGTGCATGGTATATCCACATGGTCATTCAATACTTTGTAGAACATGGCCAACTGTTGTTTCTTCCTCCGGTTTTCTAATGTGTCCCAGCCTAGCTCTTCTAACATGCTCCTTACGCTACTGGTGTTTCTATAGCGGTTGGTGGTATAACGGGCTGCACGTCGCTGGACCATCTCAATCTTCCTGATTTGGTCTTTCTGGTGTGGATTCCAGACCGTCGCACAGTAGTCAAGGTTGTATCTTACCATGGCTATGTAGGCATTTGGTTTCAGTGTTGGATGTTCTCAGATTTCGTCTTAGGAATCCTAACATGTTGTTGGCCTTTTTGTTATTCTATCAATATGACGTTTCCATGATAGGTCATGTTGTAAATCCACTCCAAGGTACTTCGTGCTCTTAGATGTTTCAAGTATCTGGCCCTTTAGTTTATTGTGGCGGATGGTTGGTGCTCGTACTCTAGTGACTGTGAGTACACTACACTTCTGTGGATGGAAGTCCATACCCCAGGTCTTTTCCCATGCAGTGTATGTAGATCTTGTAGCATCTCAGTGTCTACAGCTGAAGTGATGGTACGGTAAACTATGCAAGCATCTGCGAAGAGTCTTACACCTGATGTAAGGTCGTCTGGTAAGTCATTAATGAAGAGTAGGAATAGAAGTGGTCCGAGAAAAGTGCCCTTCTGCACTCCGCTTACGTCTGAGACTTTGTCTGATGTTTCACCTTCTACTAGTACCTGGTGTGACCTCTCTGATAGGAAGGATTCTATCCATTTGTGCGTTTGCCCTCTTACTCCGTAGTGATGGATCTTGTTGAGGAGGCGCTTGTGTGGAACACGATTGAATGCTTTGGAAAAATCTAGGATGATCATATCTATCTGTTTTCCTTTGTCTAGAGCTGTTGCTAGTTCGTGTGAAAGTGTAATAAGTTGTTTTTCGCAGCTACGTCTTGCTCTGAAACCATGCTGGCAATTGGTTAGGATGTTGTGGTGGTCTAGATGTTTCAAGGTGCTGCTAACTATGATATGCTCCATAAATTTACAACATAGGCAGGTCAGGGAGACGGGTCGATAGTTGCTGGCATCATATCGACTTCCTTTCTTAAAAATAGCTGTTACATTTGCTTGTTTCCAGTCGTTTGGTACTTTCCCAGCTTAAGGCTTTCACTAAAGATGATACATAGGAGGGGGCAATTTCCTCTTCCTTGAGTATTCTTGCTGATATTTCATCTGGCCCAGAAGCCTTGTTTGGGTTAATCATCTGCAATAGTTTGAGAATACCCTACCTGGTGATGGTGATCTCAGGCATGGACGGACGGGGTTGCCCTGATGGTAAAGGTACCTCTTGGTCGTCTTCCTTGGTAAATATTGATTGATATTGTCTATTCAGGATGTTGGCTTTGTCCTTTGTACTGTTGAATAGCCTGCCATTGTCTTTTAGTGGTGATATACCAGTGTTGTCTTTCCTCAGGGATTTGATGTAATTCCAGAATCGTTTCTACTTGCTTGGGGCATCGTGTTTGCCGTCTCCTACTTCTATGATGTTGTTGATGTAGGTCCAGTAGGCTCGTCTTTCGACTTTCTGTACGGTTCTGTTACTCTCCTTGTTAGCTCACCTGACCCGAAGGGTCAGGTGAGCTATTGGCGTCACTTGGCGTCCGTCGTCCGTCCGTCGTCCGTCCGTAAACTTTTTCAAACGTTAACTCCTCTGACACCATAAGTCCAATTGCAACCAAACTTGGTATAGTTGTTTATTAGCATTCGGTGCTTAGAACTGATGTGGGGATTTTTGATTCGTCGTAAAACATGGCCGCCATGGCTAAAAATAGAACATAGGGGTAGAATGCAGTTTTTTGCAAATAACTCAAAAACGGCTACAGATATCAAAATTCTGGCTAGGGTAAAAGTAATCAGCACCTCAAGATCTACCTACCCTGAAATTTTGAAGAAAATCCAACAACCCATGAAGGAGTTATTGCCCTTTTTGTGGATTTTTTGCAAATTTTGCACCTGTTTAGCTCAATATCTTGAAAACTATACTAGATATTTTAGAAATTTAAATTGCATATTGTTAAGCACATCAAGATCTACAAAATATATAATAAGGTCAACGTTGTAGGACCATTCCTTTGAGGAGTTATTGCCCTTATAACGTCAAAATTTAGCATTTTAACAGCATTTCCTCATTACATTGAAAACGTTAACTCCTCTGACACTTTAAGTTCAAATGAAACCAAACTTGGTATAGTTGTTTATTAGCATAAGGTGTATAGAACTGATGTGGGGATTTTCGATTCGTCGTAAAACATGGCCGCTGTGGCTAAAAATAGAACATAGGGGTAAATGGCAGTTTTTTGCAAATAACTCTAAAACGGTGGCAGATTTTAAAATTTTGATCGGGAACAAAAGTGATCAGCACCTCAAGATCTACCAGCTCTGAAATTTTTAAGAAAATCCAACAACCCATGTAGGAGTTATTGCCCTTTTTGTGGATTCTTTGCAAATTTCGCACCTGTTTAGCTCAATATCTTGAAAACTATACAAGATATTTGAGAAATTTAAATTGCATATTGTTAAGCGCATCAAGATCTACAAAATATGTAACAGGGTAAACGTTGTAGGACCTTTCCTTTGAGGAGTTATTGCCCTTGGAACTTCAAAATTGAGCATTTTAACTGCATTTCCTCATTATATTGAAAATGTTAACTCCTCTGACACTTTAAGTCCAATCAGAACCAAACTTGGTATTATTGTTTATTATTATTAGGTGTATAAAACTGTTGTGGGGATTTTTGATTGGTTGTAAAACATTGCCACTGTGGCTAAAAATAGAACATTAGGTTAAACTGCATTTTTTTGCAAATAACTCAAAAAGTGACAGATTTTTAGATTTTGATTGAGAACAAAAGTGATCAGCACCTTAATATCCACCATATTGTCAGATGACCCTCTTATTAATCTTATGACCCTTTCAACGTCAAATAGATTTTGCCTAATAACCTTTACTTCAGGCACATATGTCAGGTGAGCGATCCAGGCTCCTGGGAGCCTCTTGTATTTTCTGATGTTTGAAGGGTTTTTGGTCTTTCTCATTCTGGTATATAGCTTGCTTTTTCGTTTGAGTCCGGCTTTAACTTTCCTATCGACCAAAAGTTTGGGTGTTTTTTTGCCTTTGACTTGTCTTTTGGGATGTATTTATCCATTAGCTGAGTTAGCTGGTTCTTGAAGTATGTCCAGATTATGTCGACATCCTGGTTTTGGTCTTGGAGATTGATCAAGTAAGCATCCATACTTTTTTACTCTATTTTTAGATTCTCAAAGTCTCCCTTTTTGTATGAATATACTTCTGTTGGTGGTGTTCTGGTTTTCATTTCACAGATTCAATTAAAACTGTTTCATGATCAGATATTCCTGGGATAACTTGGGCTCTGTTGATTAGCGTGCTGTTGTTAGTAAAACATTAATCAAGTGTATTCTCGCAAGTTTCTGTTATTCTTGTGGCTCCATTACTACTTGGTCTAAGAAATGATCTTTACTTATGTCTAACAGTTGTTGACGATGCTTCGATGAAGTTTGTTTTATGTTTTCTTCTTCCCAGTTGATGTCTCCTAAGTTAAAGTCGTTTCCAAGCCATATGTGTGATCCTTGTGGTATACATTAGACATTAGACATTAGACATTATTTTATTTCAGCCAATCAAGGACCTTTTTGCAGGCAATGACAATTAACATTTATGATTTAAAACAGTACATAACAGACATAGCTTAGCAATACTGCAATTGTTTATATAAATTAATTGTAATGCAAAATATATAATGCATGTGTGTGTTTGTGTGGAACAAGCATGGTTGACTATATTAATAAGAATAGATACACAGTGTGTTAATGATATAGATATTCATCTCTCAGCTATGGACACCAAGGGACGGTGCTTAAGGAAACACTTTTATTTTTTTTTAAAACAAATAGTGTTCCTCCTCGTGTCCAAAGCAGAGAGACAAACTTAATTAAATATTAAATATCAAATTATTTGTTTAAGTGCTACAGACACCAAGGGACGGTGCTTAAGGAGATACTTAATAAAATATAGAGTGATTTAAAATAGTACTCCTCCTCGTGTCTAAAGCAAATAAACAAAACATAAGTGTACCCCCCTTTTGATTTGTTGCTGGAGAAGACAGGTGTTCAGATATAAATATCATTTGCAATTCTTTTTAATAAAACTGCAAAGGTTATGTAATACAGCTTTATCTTCACAGGTCATTAACCAAAAGAATTTTTCGTTATTATTTAAGTTTATAAAGTTATGACATGTTTTTGAAATAATATCAAACAGTTCCTGTCTTTCTCCAACAAAATTTGTACAGGTGATAAGAAAGTGCATCTCATCCTCTACTTCTTCAGAGTCACAGTGAAGACAATGTCTAAGGTGTGGAGGTATACCCTGGTATCTACCAGATTCAATCCGCAAATGATGCGATGAAACTCTAAGCTGTGTTAAGCTTCTCCTCCACTCAAAATTGCTAATAAGACTCAAATAGTTTTCAAACCCATGACTAGTTTTAAATTTAACAAAAGTTCTTAATTTGCCTTCTGAATTGTTGGATAGTTGGTTCTCCCATAATTTAATGTATGAATCTTTAATAATATTTCTAATTTTCTCTTTTGACTTGTAATTGTCCTTCAGTTTTGGTATATTTTCTATAATTTTATGGATAGAAGCACTCCATGAAGGTTTATGCTGTTCATGTAAAAGTTTGGATTCTTGGTAAGCATCATTTAAAAGGGGAAATTTTTCATTGTTTTCTAAACGAATCCAATAATTGATCATAGCTTTAACAATGTCAAAATGAAGTGGAAATCTACCCAGTTCTGAAAGAACAGCAAAATTTGTGGTCTTTTTGTGTACCCCAAGTATAAATTTACAAAATTTTATGTGCAATTTTTCACAGGTAATGTTACCATAAATTTTGTCAAGAGAAGGAGAACCATTCCTAAATTTAGCAGTATAAGGGTTGAAAAATCCCCATATCTCACAGCCATATAAAAGAATAGGCTTTATTGTATGATCAAATACATTGATACTAGTCTTTACATTAGGGTTATAGGTCAAAAAGTCTTTTTGTAATTTAAAGTATGCCTTTAGACTCTTTTTGTATAACTCATTTTGAGCAAAGGAGAAGGTACCAGAAGCACTAAAAAACACACCTAGATATTTACAGTGTTGCACACATTCTATATTAAACTCTTTGTAGTTGAACTTATGCTCTATGTGTCTGCCTGCCTTGTTGAAAATTAATACTTTGGTTTAAATCAAGCTGGTCTCTAGGTGTATCAGATATTCAGTGTCGTCAGCATCTGGTGGTCGGTAGAACGAACCAATATACGGGTGATTGGTGCCAATTTCCTCGATCTTTACCCATATCAGCTCACATGTGTCAGATTTGAGTTCTTCTGGTTCAATGCATTCAGATTTCTCAGATACGAGTATAAAGACACCTCCTCCTGGTCGGGTTTTCCTATCTTTACGAAATACTGTGAAATCTTTCGGGAAGACAGCTGTTGATAGGTGGTGGTCTTTGAGCCATGACTCACTTCCAATGAAGATGTCTGCTGTTGTTTGTTCTATCATGTTTTCTAGCTGTGGACGTTTATCAATAATTGATTGGCAATTTACAACTAAGACTTTAATTGGTATGTCATCTCGTTGGTGGTTACTCCTATGGATTATCTGGTTTTGCTCTGAGTTGGTGAAGCTTGGGTGATGCATTTCATCATCATCTATACCTGGGTAAAGGCTTGAGTTCTGTGTAGAGCTTAATTATGATGTAAGTGGTTGTGGATTTGTGCTTCCAGATCTGTTGTTGTTCATTCTATTAGGCGATGAAGTTGCTTGAGGTGACCCAAAACTAACTTCGTTGTTGCTGTCAGCGTGTGGTGCATATGCCAATGTTTCAAACTGATTGGTGCTCTCAAACAGTGTTATGTCGAAGAGAGATGAGGCAAAGTTGGGTAAACCACATTGTATGCAGTCCCAGCTGATGTTTTGAGGGCTTTATAGACATGTTTATTCATTCCAAGGCAGTGTTGGTGGTACCATACATTACATGTATCGCAACATACCCCTGGTGTGGTCCATTTAACTGCTTTCTCACACAAACCACATTGGAACTTGGGTTTTCTTAGTCCTGGGTTTGGTTCCATTGTTTATACCAGCAATAGATGGCAAAGGTTAAGTAGGACAGTTTTTTTCCCTACAGACTGGGCCTTTTAGTTTCCCCATGTTTTCTCTCATTGCTGTAATAAAACGGGTACATTGTGAGTGTTCTGATGTCACAAACCTACTAATATCTTCTTTGTTATCTGTCAACAGAGATTCATATTTTACACCGGAAGTAGCACCAGATGTAAACAAACGGAATCTAGTGAGGGTCTAAATGGTAATGCTGGTTTGAATTACGATAATGGTCATGTTCGGTCGGCTGAAGGGTGCCTGGTTGATAGTTTGTGTAAGTAGTAAAGAAGTAAAGTATTTAATATAGGAAAACACCTGAGATTTATAAAAAAAATACAGAGCAAAAAATTTGCAAGTTGCCAAAATGGCAGATTCACAAACATTTGGACGGTATTTGCACAAATTAATTTTAAGTTTGCATAACTATTGATCCAAGGTATAAACTATTTTTTAACAAGAATGTAAATCTTATGGTTGTCTGGGGTGATTAAAATCTTAGACTAAAAAACAAGGGACTTTTAATCATTGACATTATTTAATTTTTTATTTCTATTATTTTTTCTTATTTTTGATTTCGTCCGATTTTAGGCTAAATCCTACGCCATATCATAACAGGATTGGTTAAATTAAATTCATATTTGAAAATTGTTAAAAAAAAATACAGAGCAAAAAAAAAATACTAAAGGTGTGCCATGATCAAGACCGTGTTTCTTTCATTGTCATCGAAGTAATGCCTCAACTGTCGGTCAAACATTTGAAAACTGTTAAAACCAATCCTGTTATATAATATCCATGAATATGCTTAATCTGACCTGTTCCTTCTTTTATCATTGACATTCAAAATTCGTTTCCCCAATTGGACATAAGCAAATATTCATAAAAAATACACCTATCCATCAAAAAGTTTAAAGGAAAACAAACTTTTAAAGCTGTAGAATTTTATTTTTCAATGAGATTTCTACTTTATATACAATATATATTTCTGTAACTTCGAAGGGTTTCATTTTATTCCATAAATAAGAATACATGTATGTCAGTAAGGATTTACTTTCTACTTTTAGCTCCCAACCGGAATTTAAAAAAATACGCACATGCGTATAATGTCACTTCCTGTCCCTGTAAACATCACCAGTTTTCACATGGCGCTTGAAAACCATGCAAAAAGAAACCCGTCAGATCTACGGGGAGGTAAGGTGGTCGTACATATATGCCAGTTAAGTATAATTTATTCACAAAATTTGAACATTTTTTTTTTACAATTTTATCTCTCGACGAATCGGCTCTGTTAATGTAGGTTCTTTTAGGTAGTCAGTTTTCGTTATCAGTATGAAATATAAGGAAATAAAAAAAAAATATTTGTAAAGAGTGACTTATCATATATTGATAGTTTCATAAAGAAAAGGTCTTTGGTAAAAAAATGACCAAACAACTGTTAAAAACTTTATGAACTATAAGTATTTCTGTAACTTCAGTGCTTTTTTTAAACAAAATTACAAATGTGTAAGGCAATTAAAACTATTTTGAAATATTTGTAATATACATGTACATGTATATACATTGAAGAAATAGGTTTATTTTTCTGATATGGCGGTTTAAAACACAACAATAAGGTATGTTCTTAGACATATCAAACACGTGGTGCCCAACCATTGACATGTAGGAAATGTGCTTTGTATATATATTCATCCTCACAATTTCAGGGCTCCTGTGTCCATATCTGTCCGTGATATGGACACAGGAGCCCTGACATTGTGAGGCTGATATTTATTACATGTCGAAAGAAGCAGAGGTACCAATGGGGTATCCAAATGTCAAAAGTCCGATAGGGCAGAGACAAAACCAGTAAACACCAACAAAAACGGGACAAAAACAGACAACATGTAAAACATGGAAACACAAAACAACTGAATATCAATCAACAACGCGAACTCCAGTCGAAACAAAAGTGAACTCCGGTGCTCCGGAAGAGTAAGCAGTTCCTGCTTGCTATAGCACACCCGTCGCGTTGCCAATAGTCCATTCAGCGTGTCATATCCGGTAAAGGAAGACAAAACAACACCCTATGACAAACCAACATCTGCACTCATCTGAGAGATCGAAATACAAAATTTGTCTATGAGTGCATGATGTCTTCCGTAAAATTTCTTGAGTGAAGACAGCAACCGAGGAGCAACATAACCCTGTGTGAGCAATTTTTGCGTCAGACGTGTCGCTCTGCTAAGGAAAACGGTGTAAGTCCTGCACGCTCTGGAGGAACGAATCAATTGAGATACGTAAACTCCATAAGCTGGAGCGAACGGAATGTTGCTACACAAGAAGGGAAAGTTGACGATTGGAAAGTTGAAGTCATCACGTTTGTCATAGAGCCTTGTTGAAAGTCTTCCTTGAGAGTAAATTTCGAGATGTAGATCTAAATATGAAACAGACTTTTTAAAGTCCGTTGTGTCCTTTATCTCAAGCTCCTGGGGATATATGAGATGGGGAAAGTCACCAAATCGAGAATTGTTTAGTGAAAGGACATCATCAATATAACGGAACGTGAGGTTGAAAGAGAGAGTAAGTCTACGGTCTTTTTTGTCTAGAAGAGATTGTAAGAAGTCTGCTTCATATGAATGAAGAAACAAATCAGCAAGCAAAGGTGCACAATTAGTGCCCATTGGAATCCCTATTGTTTGCTGAAAAACACGTCCACCAAACTGAACAAATATGTTGTCAATAAGAAAGTTGAGCATGTCGATTATTTGGTCTTCTGTAAATTTGATCTTTTTCTTAGACTTGTTGATGACAAAGTAAGTCTTGGTAAAATCGACTACAAGAAATTTGTACCTGCGTTTTCCATTCTTTTTGTAATCTTTATCTCATATTTGTCGGGCGTTTTAACATCATGTGGTACAGCATTTCAAATTAGAAAGAAGTTTCCATAAATAACACATTACTAAAACTACTAGATCATGATTTCTTCCTTATTTAAGCGTTTCTCCTATTATACATGTTTACACAATCTACAGTTACAACAAAAACGATGGGGACTAGAAGTATTGCAATCGAAAATCTACCCAAATATACCGACGACGACCTGTCATCTAAAGCTGACGTTTTAGACCTTATCCTCGTCGATAATGTTTCTTTAGACACCGAAATTTGGTTTTTGATTCTTTTGTTGAAATCATCTTCAACAACCAGTTTTAGTTCTTCCCTTGAAAGGTTTGATGATAACACCCAGGCCCATTTATGCAACTCAGCATTAATGTCCAAACATGGACATGCGCAATCAGTTTTGTTAGTTGTTGATTTTCTTGTCGAAGAGAACTGAAGCTGGCTAGATGTCGAAAGGTCTGTAGACATGCTGCCGATATTAGCCTCTGTAAAAAGGTTAAAAGGTAAAACATACTAATTTCAACAATTACATTTGTTTGAAGTAATATAAGAACGCATTTTCGGAAAATTCAAAATGGCCGACCTACAGGCATCACATTTCCCCAGCATCCCGAAGGGACATTGGCCATTTTCCGAAATATTCAATGCCACCATGATGCATGATTTTTAACTGAAGATTCTAACATGTTTTAACATACATATCAAATTCTATCTACAAAAAACTATATGCTTAAGAGATAAACATATCAAAGATTGCAAAAGATGGATGAAATTGCCAAAGTCAAATAGTTAAGTAGTTAAGGCACTTTTCGCTGAATGAGCCAAAATAAGCTTCTGGACACTTTGTTACATGGTTAAACCAATTTTTAATAAAGAGAGTATTGGTCAATAATTTCTTAAATATGCTTTATGTTTAACGCTGGTAAAGAGTGTGAATGAAAATTTGTCAGGAGACAACTTTTTTAAACTTTCGTCCAATGTTGCAATAACATACAATTTAAAAGACCAAAATCCAAATCCCCCCACAGAACAAAACTCGAAGAAATAATGTGTACCTGAAACTATTTCATATTGTTTATAACAAGTAAACAAGACCACAAAAATGCTTTATACCTGGGTGCCGTTTCATAAAGCGATCGCTAATTAACGTGCTCGTTATTCCATTCTTTAATGGGCTTACGTGGACGTTAGGATAACGATCGCTTTATAAAACGGCACCCTGGTAATACATTTGTATATTGTTTCGATTTTGTTTTAAGGGTAAATAGCGATTACTTACAATGTTTATGGCCATATAAAGCATACTTTATAAGTTACTTTTTTGACAAAATACTTATAAGTATTTTTCCCCAAATGGAACCTATCAGAAATAACTGAATCAATAGTTCTTTACTGGATTATGTGACAAAAGGAGTCTAAAAGCTATTAAATATAAAATTTCTCCATTATTCTTTTATTCCAAATATTACACAATTTGAGAATTTATTTCTATCTGCACCACAAAACATATACGTTCTTTTATTCGTAATAAACTATCCTGTCAAAACGAAGGCAGGGGCGACATCATCGACGAACTATAGGCTATAGGAATGTCACGACATAAGTGCTACAAAAGGCAGGAACCGCAAGTACTCTTCCAGAGCAGATGAGTTCACTCTCATTACGACTAGAGTTTGCGTTTTCAATTGATATTCAGTGTTTTTTAATGTTTCCGGGTTTGATATGTTGTCTGTTTTTTCGTCATGTCCTTGTTTGTGTATGCTGGTTTTGTCATTCTCTTGTGTCTCTCCTATGTCTCTTCATTCTCTTCAACAGAGTTATCGTTCCTACGTCTCTTCAAGGAGGACGGTACGACGGAATTCTGGGTAGAGAATGTAGGACGGTTCGACGGAATTCTGGGTAGAGAATGCTGGTTTTGCCTCTGTCCTTTTGGATTTTGACATTCGGATGACTTATTGGTACCTCTGTTTTTTTCTTCAGAACTTGTTTGCCATCAGCAGATTTCCTTCGTCTCTGAAGCATACATTTTTGATAATCGGAAACAATTTTGGAAATTGCCAGTGTGTACAAAAAGAGTGTCGAGTAATAGAAATTTTGATTTACAAAACTTTTACTGCAATTGAAAGTAAAGACATGAAGCTCAAAGTAGTTCTGTGTTTAGTTGACACTCATTCTCCGTAAATAAGTACATTTTCATTTGTCAGAAACGAAAATTTCTTCTTCGACTGCACGCCAACCGCTTGCCGCCCTTCATGATCACCATTTTATAACCTAAATTTTCACTCCGTGAAATCCAGCCAAAAGTTGCTAAAATTCTTGAATAAAAGAAATATACGTTAGGCCTGGTTTAAGTTCATGGTAATACTAGAGATAAAATTGTCGGTAGATATTTTACTTATTTTTGTAGTCTATCTGCGACTTAAACTTCAAATGAAATAAAAATAAAGTATAGCAGCTTCTAGATATAAAATTCGCCTGTTATGTTCCCTTTCATTTCACAAGAGAACTTTTGTTGTTTCTCTACGGTATTCATTTTCCTTTGTTCAAATTGTACCTAAAATAAAGCATGAATTACCCTTAAATTACCTTCTATCAAAATAGACTGGGGGGGGGGGGGGGGTGGGGGGTAGATTAAAAAAAAAACCTTGAACGCGGAGGACAAATGAACGGCATTGCTGGCTATATTTGGGAGATATGAAAAACGCAAAAAAAATGCCCTGGTTAAACGGATCAAGGTGGGTGGTAAAGGGTTTTTTCGTGCATCGTGTCGAGCAATTTTTATTTCCCGTTCAGTCGTGCATGAAGGTTCATCGTGTTTCTCTATTTTATTTTTCGTTCATCGTGATTATCATTTTTTTATTGGCCGTTCATCGTGATTATCATTTTTATTTGGTCGTTCATCCGTGGATGTACCCCCCCCCTTTTACCACCCCCATCAAGTGTACACGTAACAAATACTAAAACTGAATGCAAAATCATTTATCTCGACGCTGCTATGAGCAATTGAAAATGTAATTAAAACTCCGCATAGACAAACTAAGATTTATAGAATATCATTTTTTTTTTCAGTGTAAAGATGATCCTTTTATTTAAAGGCATCTGGGAACCGCACTACCTTATGGCTGCAACGACAACATTGGAAGTGTAGGAAATTTATCTAGCCCTAGATGCAGTGATGTTAATGTGATGAATCTCTTTGAAAAAACGGAGAGACGGAAACGCAGTCATGGACATCGAAAATACAACGCACCAAAGCTTTGCGATGTATCAATTAGTGGATTGCTTCCGTTTGTCCAAAAACCACTAGGGATTCATCACATTCGAACTAAACTGTATTCTATTCCCCTTTCTAAACTCAATACTTTGTACAAGGAATGTCTAGAAAATCCGGTTACTGACCCTCAGTCTAACATTTATAGACTCACTGCTATCGTTCTTGATATCGGTTACAACCGCTTATTCAAACCTGTTGGAGTTCCACACGAAAACAGTAAAGACAATCGTTTCTTTCTTTCACTTCCATTTTTAAACAAGGGGTTAGATGCTATTAATTTAGGAAATATTTTACACCGCAAATCTGTTCCGGAACATATTCCTCCTTACTTCAAAGATAAAAGCATTCCCATTATCTCTTATTCCTACACTTCCACCATTGCACCTAAGGTTTTCAACTATAAACAAGTGTTGCGGGATTTCCAAATCAATGACCTCAAAGCAAAACCTCCAGACTGTACCTGTGAAAAGTCCCCATTCAAATATGGTCCCTCTGGCCACGTTATCACTGGTGACCTCAACATCGTGGAAAATGACTTACTTCGCGATGTTTTGGCTAAAGGACCTAAATATCGTGAGCCAAGACGAATCAACTGGAGCTATAATTTCAAAACAATTATGGATTCAGTTGAGGACTATGCCAGAAAATGGGCCAAAAAAGAACAGGAGAAAGAATGTGACGTTTTGTCAGAATGGGTAAAAGCTGTGAGGTCATTGGTTTTGAAAAGAATCAATTCTTTGAAAGGCTCAATGAGCACTAAGGCAACATCCATTTTCAGCAACGCTGATGTTGCCAAAACATTGTCCACCTTACATGACAAATATGTTGTTGTACCTGCAGACAAAGCACCAAATAACATCATTTTTGTGTGCAAAAAACACTATATAGACTGTTTGACAGCTGAATTGGGGGTTGGTTGTACCAGCAACAGCACCACATACACGGCTACAACACTGTCTAAGAAGGAAATCATTGACAATCATAAATCTGTCATTTCCTCCTTCGGCCTTTCTGTTGACGGCAGTAATGATGACATTCCATCCCTGTATTGGATTCCCAAATTACATAAAAATCCATACAAACAGCGCTTCATTGCAGGGTCATCCAAATGTACAACTAAACCTCTTTCAGTTTTGTTGACTTCAATACTTACGGCAGTAAAATCCGGCCTCCAGAAATATTACGATTGTTGTTATTCTAGAAATGGTGTCAATCAAATGTGGATCCTGAAGAATTCGAAAGAACTGATGGAGATTCTTAAATCTAATTCAGTTTCATCTTGTAACAGCATCAAAACATTCGATTTCTCCACTCTTTACACTTCTATTCCACATGAACAACTGAAATCACGATTGGCACAGCTCATTAAACGCAGCTTTTTCAAAAAGAATGGAAAACGCAGGTACAAATTTCTTGTAGTCGATTATACCAAGACTTACTTTGTCATCAATGAGTCCAAGAAAAAGAACAAATTTACAGAAGACCAAATAATCGACATGCTCAACTTTCTTATTGACAACATATTTGTTCAGTTTGGTGGACGTGTTTTTTAGCAAACAATAGGGATTCCAATGGGCACTAATTGTGCACCTTTGCTTGCTGATTTGTTTCTTCATTCATATGAAGCAGACTTCTTGCAATCTCTTCTAGACAAAAAAGACCGTAGACTAGCTCTCTCTTTCAACCTCACGTTCCGTTATATTGATGATGTCCTTTCACTAAACAATTCTCGATTTGGTGACTTTCTCCATCTCATATATCCACAGGAGCTTGAGATAAAGGACACAACGGATTCTAGGAAGTCTGCTTCATATTTAGATCTACATCTCGAAATTGACTCTCAAGGAAGATTTTCAACAAGGCTCTATGACAAACGTGATGACTTCAACTTTCCAATCGTCAACTTCCCCTTCTTGTGTAGCAATATTCCGTCAGCTCCAGCTTATGGAGTTTACGTATCTCAATTGATTCGTTACTCCAGAGCGTGCGGGACTTACATCGATTTCCTTAGCAGAGCGACACGTCTGACGCAAAAATTGCTCACACAGGGTTATGTTGCTCCTCGGTTGCTGTCTTCACTCAAGAAATTTTACGGAAGACATCATGCACTTATAGACAAATATGGGATTTCGATCTCTCAGATGAGTGCAGATGTTGGTTTGTCATAGTGTGCTGTTTTGTCTTCCTTTACTGGATTTGACACGCTGAATGGACTATTGGCAACGCGACGGGTGTGCTATAGCAAGCAGGAACTGCTTACTCTTCCGGAGCACCTGAGTTCACTCTTGTTTCGACTGGAGTTTGCGTTGCTGATTGATATTCAGTTGTTTTGTGTTTCCATGTTTTACGTGTTGTCTGTTTTTGTCCCGTTCTTGTTTGTGTTTACTGGTTTAGTCTCTGCCCTTTCGGACTTTTGACATTCGGATACCCCATTGGTACCTCTGCTTCTTTCATTCCACTGGGTCGATATCTCTGCTGGTGGACAAATTGTCCCCGAGGATTTCACCAGCCCAGCAGCTTCAATGCAATGTTAACGAGACACCAAAAAAGGATACTGGCTCAGGCGTCGCCCAGTATAAAAAGGCCTGAACTTAACGACACTACGGACACGGCGTCGTTTCGTAGTACAGGTGTCCAAAATACACCAATTTTTTCAAAGACATCATATACCCAGTCTGCGAGTCCAGAATACCAATATAAAAACTTTGATTCTATTCGACCGTGCTCTGTACTTTTGGAAGACGTTTTGGATTTTGAAAATGTGCAATCTCATTGCTCTGTCAGTAAATGCGGAATTAAGAATTGTAAAACTTGTAAGATCTTGATTACTGACACAGAAATTAAGAGCAACTTAACGAATCGGTCATATAACATCTACAGTTGGGATGACTTAAATTGTACATCATCAAATCTTATTTATGGACTAGAATGTAGCCTTTGTGGACTGATCTATGTTGGTGAGACGAAAGGAAGACTTAATGCTCGTATGTGTGGCCACAGATCTGGAATCAACAACGACAGTTTTCCTTTCGTTTACCAGCATTTTAACCAACCTGATCATTCCATTTTGTCTTTAAAAGTCCGAATTTTGGAAAAAATTTACCATCCTACAAATAATCCCACTTTAAGTACACCTTTCCGTAAAGAGAGAGAAGAATTCTGGATTCGACGACTGGGAACCGCACTACCTTATGGCTGCAACGACAACATTGGAAGTGTAGGAAATTTATCTAGCCCTAGATGCAGTGATGTTAATGTGATGAATCTCTTTGAAAAAACGGAGAGACGGAAACGCAGTCATGGACATCGAAAATACAACGCACCAAAGCTTTGCGATGTATCAATTAGTGGATTGCTTCCGTTTGTCCAAAAACCACTAGGGATTCATCACATTCGAACTAAACTGTATTCTATTCCCCTTTCTAAACTCAATACTTTGTACAAGGAATGTCTAGAAAATCCGGTTACTGACCCTCAGTCTAACATTTATAGACTCACTGCTATCGTTCTTGATATCGGTTACAACCGCTTATTCAAACCTGTTGGAGTTCCACACGAAAACAGTAAAGACAATCGTTTCTTTCTTTCACTTCCATTTTTAAACAAGGGGTTAGATGCTATTAATTTAGGAAATATTTTACACCGCAAATCTGTTACGGAACATATTCCTCCTTACTTCAAAGATAAAAGCATTCCCATTATCTCTTATTCCTACACTTCCACCATTGCACCTAAGGTTTTCAACTATAAACAAGTGTTGCGGGATTTCCAAATCAATGACCTCAAAGCAAAACCTCCAGACTGTACCTGTGAAAAGTCCCCATTCAAATATGGTCCCTCTGGCCACGTTATCACTGGTGACCTCAACATCGTGGAAAATGACTTACTTCGCGATGTTTTGGCTAAAGGACCTAAATATCGTGAGCCAAGACGAATCAACTGGAGCTATAATTTCAAAACAATTATGGATTCAGTTGAGGACTATGCCAGAAAATGGGCCAAAAAAGAACAGGAGAAAGAATGTGACGTTTTGTCAGAATGGGTAAAAGCTGTGAGGTCATTGGTTTTGAAAAGAATCAATTCTTTGAAAGGCTCAATGAGCACTAAGGCAACATCCATTTTCAGCAACGCTGATGTTGCCAAAACATTGTCCACCTTACATGACAAATATGTTGTACCTGCAGACAAAGCACCAAATAACATCATTTTTGTGTGCAAAAAACACTATATAGACTGTTTGACAGCTGAATTGGGGGTTGGTTGTACCAGCAACAGCACCACATATACGGCTACAACACTGTCTAAGGAGGAAATCATTGACAATCATAAATCTGTCATTTCCTCCTTCGGCCTTTCTGTTGACGGCAGTAATGATGACATTCCATCCCTGTATTGGATTCCCAAATTACATAAAAATCCATACAAACAGCGCTTCATTGCAGGGTCATCCAAATGTACAACCAAACCTCTTTCAGTTTTGTTGACTTCAATACTTACGGCAGTAAAATCCGGCCTCCAGAAATATTACGATTGTTGTTATTCTAGAAATGGTGTCAATCAAATGTGGATCCTGAAGAATTCGAAAGAACTGATGGAGATTCTTAAATCTAATTCAGTTTCATCTTGTAACAGCGTCAAAACATTCGATTTCTCCACACTTTACACTTCTATTCCACATGAACAACTGAAATCACGATTGGCACAGCTCATTAAACGCAGCTTTTTCAAAAAGAATGGAAAACGCAGGTACAAATTTCTTGTAGTCGATTATACCAAGACTTACTTTGTCATCAATGAGTCCAAGAAAAAGAACAAATTTACAGAAGACCAAATAATCGACATGCTCAACTTTCTTATTGACAACATATTTGTTCAGTTTGGTGGACGTGTTTTTCAGCAAACAATAGGGATTCCAATGGGCACTAATTGTGCACCTTTGCTTGCTGATTTGTTTCTTCATTCATATGAAGCAGACTTCTTGCAATCTCTTCTAGACAAAAAAGACCGTAGACTAGCTCTCTCTTTCAACCTCACGTTCCGTTATATTGATGATGTCCTTTCACTAAACAATTCTCGATTTGGTGACTTTCTCCATCTCATATATCCACAGGAGCTTGAGATAAAGGACACAACGGATTCTAGGAAGTCTGCTTCATATTTAGATCTACATCTCGAAATTGACTCTCAAGGAAGACTTTCAACAAGGCTCTATGACAAACGTGATGACTTCAACTTTCCAATCGTCAACTTCCCCTTCTTGTGTAGCAATATTCCGTCAGCTCCAGCTTATGGAGTTTACGTATCTCAATTGATTCGTTACTCCAGAGCGTGCGGGACTTACATCGATTTCCTTAGCAGAGCGATACGTCTGACGCAAAAATTGCTCACACAGGGTTATGTTGCTCCTCGGTTGCTGTCTTCACTCAAGAAATTTTACGGAAGACATCATGCACTTATAGACAAATATGGGATTTCGATCTCTCAAATGAGTGCAGATGTTGGTTTGTCATAGTGTGCTGTTTTGTCTTCCTTTACTGGATTTGACACGCTGAATGGACTATTGGCAACGCGACGGGTGTGCTATAGCAAGCAGGAACTGCTTACTCTTCCGGAGCACCTGAGTTCACTCTTGTTTCGACTGGAGTTCGCGTTGTTGATTGATATTCAGTTGTTTTGTGTTTCCATGTTTTACGTGTTGTCTGTTTTTGTCCCGTTCTTGTTTGTGTTTACTGGTTTAGTCTCTGCCCTTTCGGACTTTTGACATTCGGATACCCCATTATTACCTCTGCTTCTTCCAGAACCAATTTTTCTCAAAAATTGAAAAACCTTTTTTAGCTCACCTGACCCGAATGGTCATGTCAGCTATTGTCATCACTTGGCGTCCGTCGTCCGTCCGTCCGTCGTCCGTCCGTAAACTTTATAAAACGTTAACTCCTCTGACACCATAAAGCCAATTGAAACCAAACTTGGTATGGTTGTTCATTAGCATTCGGTGCTTAGAACTAATGTGGGGATTTTTGATTCGTCGTAAAACATGGCCGCCGTGGTTAAAAATAGAACATAGGGGTAAAATGCAGTTTTTTTTGCAAATAACTCAAAAACGGCTACAGATATCAAAATTCTGGCAGGGTTAAAGTGATCAGCACCTCAAGATATACCTACCCTGAAATTTTGAAGAAAATCCAACAACCCATGTAGGACTTATTGCCCTTTTTGTGGATTTTTTGCAAATTTTGCACCTGCTTAGCTCAATATCTTGAAAACTATACAAGATATTTGAGAAATTTAAATTGCATATTGTTAAGCACATCAAGATCTACAAAATATGTATAGGGTCAACGTTGTAGAACCTTTCCTTTTAGGAGTTATTGCCCTTAGAACGTCAAAATTGAGCATTTTAACAGCATTTCCTCATTACATTGAAAACGTTAACTCCTCTGACAGTTCAAGTCCAATTGGAACCAAACTTAGTATAGTTGTTTATTAGCATTAGGTGTATAGAACTGATGTGGGGATTTATGATTGGTCGTAAAATAAGGCCGCTGTGGCTAAAAATAGAACATAGGGGTAAATGGCAGTTTTTTGCAAATAACTCAAAAACGGTGACAGATTTTAAAATTTTGATTGGGAACAAAAGTGATCAGCACCTGGAGATCTACCAGGTCTGAAATTTTGAAAAAAATCCAACGACCCATGTAGGAGTTATTGCCCTTTTTGTGGATTTTTGGAAAATTTTGCACCTGTTTAGCTCAATTTCTTGACAAGTTTACGAGATATTCGAGAAATTTAAATTGCATATTGTTAAGCACATCAAGATCTACAAAATATGTAATAGGGTCAACGTTGTAGGACCTTTCCTTTAAGGAGTTATTGCCCTTAGAACGTCAAAATTTAGCATTTTAACATCATTTCCTCATTACATTGAAAACGTTAACTCCTCTGACACTTTATATCCAAATGTAACCAAACTTGATATAGTTGTTTATTAGCATTAGGTGTATAGAACTCATGTGGGGATTTTTGATTGGTCGTAAAACATGGCCTCTGTGGCTAAAAATAGAACATAGGGGTAAATGGCAGTTTTTTGCAAATAACTCAAAAAGGGTGACAGATTTTTTGAATTTTAATTGAGATAAAAGTGATCAGCACCTTAAGATCCACCATATTGTCAGATGACCCCCTTATTAAACTTATGACCCTTTCAATGTCAAATAGATTTTACCTAATAGCCTTTACTCCAGGCACATATGTCAGGTGAGCGATTCAGGCTCCTGGGAGCCTCTTGTTTTATTTAAAGGCATCATCCATTTATCTCCAAGATCCAGAACCAATTTTTCTCAAAAATTGAAAAACCTTATTTAGCTCACCTGACCCGAATGGTCATGTGAGCTATTGTCATCACTTGGCGTCCGTCGTCCGTCCGTCCGTAAACTTTTTAAAACGTTAACTCCTCTGACACCATAAAGCCAATTGAAACCAAACTTGGTATGGTTGTTCATTAGCATTCGGTGCTTAGAACTAATGTGGGGATTTTTGATTCGTCGTAAAACATGGCCGCCGTGGTTAAAAATAGAACATAGGGGTAAAATGCAGTTTTTTTTGCAAATAACTCAAAAACGGCTACAGATATCAAAATTCTGGCAGGGTTAAAGTGATCAGCACCTCAAGATCTACCTACCTTGAAATTTTGAAGAAAATCCAACAATCCATGTAGGAGTTATTGCCCTATTTGTGGTTTTTTTACAAATTTTGCACCTGCTTAGCTCAATATCTTGAAAACTATACAAGATATTTTAGAAATTTAAATTGCATATTGTTAAGCACATCAAGATCTACAAAATATGTATAGGGTCAACGTTGTAGAACCTTTCCTTTTAGGAGTTATTGCCCTTAGAACGTCAAAATTGAGCATTTTAACAGCATTTCCTCATTACATTGAAAACGTTAACTCCTCTGACAGTTCAAATCCAATTGGAACCAAACTTGGTATAGTTAGGCATATACAATGTATTAGCATTAGGTGTATAGAACTGATGTGGGGATTTTTGATTGGTCGTAAAATATGGCCGCTGTGGCTAAAAATAGAACATAGGGGTAAATGGCAGTTTTTTGCAAATAACTCAAAAACGGTGACAGATTTTAAGATTTTGATTGGAACAAAAGTGATCAGCACCTGAAGATCTACCAGCTCTGAAATTTTGTAGAAAATCCAACGACCCATGTAGGAGTTATTGCCCTTTTTGTGGATTTTTGGAAAATTTTTGCACCTGTTAAGCTCAATATCTTGACAACTTTACGAGATATTCGAGAAATTTAAATTGCATATTGTTAAGCACATCAAGATCTACAAAATATGTAATAGGGTCAACGTTGTAGGACCTTTCCTTTGAGGAGTTATTGCCCTTAGAACGTCAAAATTGAGCTTTTAAAAAGCATTTCCTCATTACATTGAAAATGTTAACTCCTCTGACACTTAAAGTCAAATTGGAACCAAACTTTGTATTGTTGTTTATTAGCATTAGGTGTATAGAACTGATGTGGGGATATTTGATTGGTTGTAAAACATGGCCGCTGTGGCGAAAAAATAGAACATTGGGTTAAACTGCATTTTTTTGCTAATAACTCAAAAAGGGTGACAGATTTTTGAATTTTAATTGAGATAAAAGTGATCAGGACCTTAAGATCCACCATATTGTCAGATGACCCCCTTATTAAACTTATGACCCTTTCAATGTCAAATAGATTTTGACTAATAGCCTTTACTCCAGGCACATATGTCAGGTGAGCAATTCAGGCTCCTGGGAGCCTCTTGTTTTTATTCCAGGCCTACTCGATGATAAAATGGTTGGTACCATAAGAGTTAAATTATTATATTTACCATTTGGTTTACAACACCAACATGTTTCACATCCCAGGTAATCAGTATTATATCCAGCGGTGAACACTCGGCCATTTTTTTCACACACGTCCTCATCCGGTATATGTGCGTCATGTAAATCATATGTGTCTTGTTCTGTGTAAACGTAACAACTCCATGGATCTACAATAATGATACATACAATTACTGTGTGAGTGGGAGTATTCTAGCAACAAATATAGATTGTATTATATATAAGTTGTCCATCTCATAATTTTCAAAAAACCTACTTTGACGGAGACTATTACGTCATAGCGTCGCAGAATCTGATGTTGAATTATACTGGTGAAAGAAATTTTTTTTTTTGGATCTGGACTTCCAACATTTTGACTATAGCTTCACTGAAGATGAGATAAAGTTCTCGAAATGGCCATATGGAGCATCCAAATTTCCGTAGCTCCTAACATTTACTTTGCTTTCGACTTTTGACTAGATAGACTTTTGACTTTTATATTTGATAATATAGTATTTTAATAATTTATATAGCAAAAACCTGTACGTTTCCCCCCCCCCCCCCCACATCATCATCATCATCATCATCATCATATCATCATCATCATCATCATCATCATCATCATCATCATCATCATCATCATCATCACCATCACCATCATCATCATTTCATGTTCATTTCATCAAGGTCGTCGTGTTCATCTTCGGCCTTCTATTTTTTTTTATATGTTTCAATGATATACGCCCTCTCAAGTGCTTGAAATTCCCCTCTGGAAAGATTCTTCAAGTGTTAACACCTTATCCCCCGACTGTTGTGGACTTTTTTGTATGGTTATTTTTAATAGCTTTGCATCTTTTTAAAGATCCAGTCTGCTTCTCGACGGTTTAGTAAGACTTTTCTAGTTTTCCTTAGACCCTAGATTATAATAGGGCAATGTACATTCATTAACACGAACATCAAGACAAGCTGACCATAAAATGATGAAATATAGGAGTAGGACCGAAGTAAAGGAAACGTAAATTTTGAAGACCACTGGGAAAGGGGAGAAAAGGGAAGGGGTGGAATATTTAGCAGATGTGATTAACTACTTCGTGTACTTGGTGTTTGTCAGGTTTATAATGCGGAAAACCTGATTGCTGACCATAGTTGACCAACGCCGTTTGTGGAGAGTGCCAATCTTACATTTAAAGTAGTCAAGCACATAATATTCCGCCATTTCCTACCTCTCCTCTTTTCCTGTGGTCCTCCAAATTTACTGTTCCCTTTTTTCCTGCCCACCCCATATTTTTCATAATCATTTCAAGTTATGTTCATTTTATCATTCTATTCATGTTCATCGCCCTTATTTAAGGTTAGCGGGGACACCGGACCCCAAAAACAATGCTGATTTTAAAATGTCAAATTTTTGATATATTGATATAAGATACATATATACTCATTCTTGTGTTAAAATATTGGACCGCCTTTTCAGGCTTGTTTTCGTAAAATTTAGGCTCAAAGTTTACCCAATTTACAAAAGATTATATATGGGATAGGCAAAACAATTCTGCATAAAATCTTGTCTCAGAAAAATTCTACGAGCTCAAATCATATATCTATTTGACCAAAATTAATGTTTTACATGATACAATAAAAAACAGGGGTTCACCAGCTTATCTTTGTCTAAATTACAAACCTTTGTAATTTTGGTGTCAATTTTCAAGTGAATTATCTCCCTTTTTATTCGAAAATTATAAAAGAATTTGTTAAAAAATTAAAATATATTGATTTAGTTTTAATACATGAGACTATATTATTTAATTCAAATCAAATTTTTTTATTGGCCGTATCTGACATAGTGAAAATCCGGCTATAACATGTATAATCTGGTGAATGTCGAGACGCGGGCGTAACAGTTTTTCGTAACAGTTTTCTCAGCAAGTTATAAGCCTTTTGAAATATTGTATGCAACATCATCACACGAGCGACCGACCAAAAGTCGAATCCAAGAATGCTGCATGCCAACTATCAAGATGCTGTGATTTGCTGAAGAAAATTGTAACAAAGATGCTTTGCCCGCCAAGCATTCACCATTTTATAACTCATTTTCTTCGTAACATCGGTCAAAAACTGAAATCATAGATTTGAACTTTTAAACTTACCCATAGGAAAAGCGGAGACGAACAGACACATTAACCACATCAACTGTGTGCAGTGATATGTCATTTTTTCTGCAGCAAAACGATCAATTCAAAATGCCTGCGTGTTTACACAGGCATTTAAAGCAACTAAATTGTAAAACATCAATTCTTTTCCTGATGCATCGTATTTGATAACATTTTTCTAATTGAAAATGATGTATCTATTTCTAAGTCGTTTTTCATAATTTATAATCGATATAACACCAGATTATCTTCTTTAATATCAACAATTAAATATATTTTAAGTTTGCGTGAAGGTCATAACAAAATTAACACACTTGGAGGATCAATTTTGAATGTCATATACAAAAGACAAATCGAGTGAAACATACCGGAGAAAAAGAAGATCGCAAATGGTCTTGGCTTGGTACAGGCTTTTCATAAAAACTACTCTTTCATAAATTATTGTATGTTAAACCAGGTTTTATGGAGCAAAACCTCCCAATATAAAATGAATGATTTTTTTTATTATTAAAATTAGTGAAAGGTATATGCATTTTAATATTTGACAGAAACATGATTAGTGTTTATATCTCTTACCATAAACAATTTACTAAATTTATTTGATAGTGCTTCACTGGGGAACAGCCATCCTCGGAAACCCATGTTTTTTTTCTCTCCCTTACTCATTCGTCACGTAATGAATGAGTAAGCAAGAGAAGAATTAAACTCTGGGTCTCTGAGGATGGGAAACGACACGAATTCAGCTATATCAGTGAGATGAACATGAAGGTGGTGATAAAGTGAACATGAAACGATGATGAAATGTTCAGTTTTCTGATCCCGGCTTTCATTTGACATGACTGACTCGTTCAACCAACTGAAGCACACATCCCAGTAGCTTTGAACACATAGCAGTCTGACAAAATGTCAGGTTTCTGAGCGCTCTGTAATAGACTTTCACACACAAACTAAGCGCTGCGTCGTGGCTTTTACTCACCCAGACCCTTCGGCCCTAATCTTAGCACGAATAGCAGCAGGGTTTTTGAACACGACATTTTTTCATAACACGGTGCAACACTACAGTTTCCGAAATATAGATTGACAACCCCGACATTCATAATGACACAGCTGCTCATTCAACCAATTGTTACACACCTCCCAGTCGCTTTGGGACAAAGGCCTGAACCGATGTCAGGTTACAGAGCGCCTTTGAGAGGACTTTTACTAACCGCATACACAAACAAAAGGAGTGAGAAATGTACCATGATAAAATATCACATGAAAATGACATGCACACGTTAAACTTGATAAATTTGGAAAATTGTGACAACTCAAAAGAAATGTCCGTTTTTAAGAAGGGGATTTTGATATTTCGCACGAGTAAAAAGAGCTATTTACGAGTTAATATGTAAGACTCAACGCGATCGAATATAAAGAGTTCTCATTTCGTGTGTATATGATGAATTAAAGGAGTATATTCGGTACGTCATCACTGAACTGGTTTAACCATAGTTTTATTTTACCATGGAAGTAATAAATTGACACTTTTAATTCTTCCATGATTTTACTTACAAAACATCCCATACACTCCTCAATTGTTTGGTTACTTTTGCAAAACTAACTTTTGTATTTGTTGACTTTATAATTTTTTTTATCTTAAAGTTGGCTTTTAAATTGTCGTTTCTTTATGTCGGTTGTTTCGCGTACACTTATTCCACATCTCTTTATCGTCTATGTAATGTGTATTTAAAAAAAATATCACACATATAAATCTAAAATTGGCACGGAACGGAAAACCAACTTTAAGACAGAAACAATTTTATAAAGACGACAAATAACAAACCTTACATCAAACTATAATGGTATACTGTTTGGGGTGAATGAAAATTCCGATAATTAAAACTTGGTTTAACCCACCATTTCTTTTGAAATGCCTGTACCAAGTCAGGACCATTGCGGTCTTCATTTTTTCCGGTATGTTTTCCTTGTTTTGTCTAGTCTTATGGACATTTGAGATTGATTCTTCAAGTTCGGTAATTTTGTCATTACCTTTATTTCTTATTCATGACACCAAGAACTCGACAATCTGTGGAAAGGTGGTTTGACGCAAAGTTCAGGGTATACTTAGGGCCTTTTATCGGTCGTTTAACGACAAGCTAAGCGTTGCAGTGTGTCTGTTCTATTGCATAAAGTTTTCATGCTGCTTAGTGGTAATAAAGGAGTTTGAAAATAAAAGATTTTGTCAGTTGCAAACTTAATGCGAAAATTTTGTGGAATTTGCGGACACATGGCTGATGTTTCCCAATTAATTTTTTAGAGTTGTAAGATCTAATTGAAGGACTGTATGGTCCCCCCTTTGGAGGTGTACTATGTTTATGTGTATTGTGTACAAGTTGCAATTTTGTACATGGTGCAACATGTATGGTGCAATCATACAAGTTGCAACATGTACACCATCTGCTGTACATGTTGCAACATGTACAGACTTTTTAATGAAATTGGTTTTACCTTGAACAAATGGCATATAATGATAAATTTGATCTACAGTACTGATGTAATTTTCTTGAAATTCTGCTTTATTTACAAATACGAATTTTTATTTAGAAAAGTTTTTTCAAAAAATATTAACAATGTCGAGCAATATTCAACAGTCAATTTATTATTGCAAGGTGTAAATGAATTACACGTCAAGTTACCTAACACAGTAATTTTGTTGTCTGGGACACTTGCATCTGTCCTTAAAAAAACTTAATAGTAGAATAAGTGTACGGGACACAACCAACATTAAAGTAACGGCAATTTAAAAGTCACAATGGAAAACAGCCAGCATTCTTCAACATGACCATAGGTCACTGCCCGCTGTCTTGCATTGCATGGCTCAAGACTAAAATTACAATACAAAAGATTTAAAACAAATCCTTAGATTATCACCGAAAGACCGATTTCTGGACATAGAACAAAAACAGATAAGTGACAGGGACAAAAAAAAAGCTTGAACAAGGATATATATATCTTAATTTCAGATTAGACAAATGTCCAAAAGCAAATACAGCAATAGAGCGAAATAATCAAGCTTTAGAAATTACTGTGCTGGTGAAATCTATCGTTGTTTTTTGTACTCGTCACCTTTTTTACTTTTTATACCCCGCCACACGAAGTGGCGAGGTATTACGTTATACCCTCATTTTTTTTCGATGCCTCCTTCTGTCCGTCTCCCGAAGGTTTCCAAATGATTACTTGAAAACGCATCAAAGGATTTGAATGCTATTTTGGATAGCTGTTGAGTACAATTAAATACACATCAAGTTCAATTTTCAGGATGATCCGAAAAAGAGAGTTTTATAGATTTGCCACTTTTAAACTTTCAAAATTTGAAAGTGGTGAAATTTTCAGGTAAAAGGTAACTCATTTCTTTTCTGTTTCTATATTAATAGTATATACAGTATATAATACAAATATATTTAACTTTTGTTGAATATCGTGGCGGGGTATCATTTAATGTCTCATTACATGCCCTATTTTTATGCAAGTTTCCCCCTTATAAAATGTGAACAACTATCAATCTGTCAAGTGCATTTGGCAGCTGATATACATTGGTTAAGGACAATAGAACACAACAGTTCTTAAATTAGATCTTACAACTGTCACGACTCTTTAAAAATTGATGGGAACAACATCAGCTTTGTATCTTTTAGGTTCCTTTGTGATCTCAGTTTTCATAATATATATTAAAATACAGGGAAATAAAAGCTATTTCTCAAGATTTGTAATAAATTGATAATTTAGTATTGGTAAAAAAAATATCTAACGTCAATTTTTTAAAAATTTATAAGGTCCTCAGTTTTTATTATGGATATGGATTTTAGAAAATAAGGCAAAAAGAACTCGAGAGATTTTTTTCCTTAAAAATGTGGCAAATTTAATCACAACAACTTGTTTTATGTTGTAAGACATTAATAAAAACGTGGCTCCTATTGAACCCAAGATAAGGCACACCACAGATTACTGTGAAAATTACATAGCGCAATCTATACCACGTACACCTTGGTAAAGTGTTATACAGCATTAGGCTGTGGTACAGCGTTTCAAATTAAAAAAAAGTTTCCATGAACCACCCGGTGCTAGAAACATTCTTATTTAAAATGATTGTTTCTCCTTTTATGTAAGTTTACACAATCAACATTAACAACAAAAACGACGGGCCAGGCTAAAAGTATTGCAATCGAAAATCTACCCAAATATATCGACGACGACCTGTCATCTGAAGCTGACGTTTTAGACCTTATTCTCGTGGATAATGTTTCTTTGGAAATCGAAATTTGACTTTTGATTCTTTTGTTTAAATCTTCCTGAACAAGCAGTTTAAGTTGTTCAATTGATAGGTTTGTTGATAAGTCCCAAGTCCGTTTAGGCAAACTAGCATTATAAGTATCCAAACACGGACATGTGCACTCAGTTTCGATTTTGCTGATTTTCTAAAATTCTGCTTTTTAGCTCACCTGGACCAAAGGTCCATGTGAGCTATTGCCATCACTTGGCGTCCGTCTCGTCGTCGTCGTCATCGTCGTCGTCGTCGTCCGTTAACAATTTTTCAAAAATCTTCTCCTCTGAAACTACTGAACAGAATTCAATGAAACTTGGTATGGTTGATCCTTAGGGTGTCCTGCACCAAACTTGTGTTTGGATTTATGATCCGTCAAAAAACATGGCCACCGTTACTAAAATAGACCAGGGGGTCAGACCACTGTTTTTGGCTTGAAATCAAAAAGTATAAGAGATAGATAAAATCTGATGCCACGCTACTGCTTCAGCATCAAAAGCTCTACTAAAGTCTTCCTTGAGTCGAAGTTCTCAGATGACTCCTTATAGGAGTTACGGCCCCTTAAAGGTGAAAAAAAGCATTTTTTCATGTTTTTGGCTTCTAAAATGAAAACTATTACATATAGAGAAAAGCTGTTGCTTGCTTAAATCAATAACTTTTATTTGTCATTAAACATATGTACAGTTTGTGACAAAGACATACATATACAAATAAGAAAGCAAATATAAGATGACTACAAGAACATGATATAATATGCTATATATTGTATAAGTATAATAAAGGCAAATAACATATTAAATGACTTATGAAACTTCCGTCCTCAGTTCTAATGACTGTTTTAAAAAGAATCCTATCAACCTAATATGTTTAGAAGTTTTAGGGTTAAGCAAATAGACCAGTTTTTCTTCTTCTGTCATATTGAAAAATTCTCTATTATCAGCTTTAATAGAGTTGTAAAGATTTTCTCTCAACTTACTTTTAATTTTACAATTTAAGATAAAATGACACTCGTCTTCAATACACTTACAAGATTTGCAAAGTCTATCTTGACGAGGAATTTTATAATAACGGCCTTTTTCTATTTCAAGGCTGTGGTCACTGATACGCATTTTAGTGAATATATTCCTAATTGAAAATAATGGTTCCGAAAGATAGAATTCCCCCTCTAGAGATCTTCTTATAAAGAAATAATTTGCTAGTTTCGTCGAATCCATCAATTTTTTCAAGAAATACTCTTTTGAAATTTTCAGTGACTCTATTTTTAACATTGTTTTTTAAATTTTTTACTTCTTTTAACACCTTACAACTGAAAGCATTTTCTGAGAAATCCAAATCTGCTGAAATGTCTTTGACAAAAGTATACCAACTATAAATGCCTTGACTATCAAGTTCTTTGGTGAGATCAAAAGATTCTTTTAACAATGGGTTTATATCATCTGTATGAAGTCTTGCTAGGTATAATAGAGATTGAGTATGTATGAAACTTTCAATAGGAAGTCTACCCAATTCTGTTCTCACCCCTATGTTTGAAGAAGTTTTTTTAGTTCCCAATAGGGATTTACAAAAATTTAAATGAACTTTCTCAGAGCTAGTCTTATCTACAAAGGAAATATAGTCTACAACTTTATTTGTCTGTGTAGCTCGTTTTTTGGCTCTATAGAAAGTCAAATAATTATCCATAAATGATATCTCTGAATTATATGTTAAAATAGGTCTAATTAGTTTTTCGAATAAGTTATTCATCACCTTGATGGGAAAATTTCCCATTGATTTAGATTTTTCTCTAAGTAAAAATAAAACTTTTCTTGCCTTTTTTGCTAAATCATCTAGACTGGACTTCAGATTACCATTGCACTTTAATAAACAGCCTAAAAATTTATACTCAGATGTATTTTGAATTTTTTCATCATTAAATGTGACGAATGAATCAGAATCTATTAATCTATTTTGGATTATCATGGATTTTGTCTTTTTTACATTTAGAGTTAACTGCCACTTTCCACAATAATCACTTAAATTATTTATACTTCTTTGAAGACCTTCTTTACTTTCTGAAATAATAAGTAAGTCATCTGCAAACGAAAGAGAACCAACTTTTGAGTTAAGAAGAATAGAGGGTTTACACTCGTCCCTTTTAAATTCTGAGCTGAGATCATTAATAAATATATTGAAAAGTGTAGGACTGAGTGAATCCCCCTGTTTTACCCCCCTATTTACTTCAAAATATTCAGAACAATGTCCTTCTAATTTAAGCGCAATGTTTGTATTGGCTAACATAGTTTTTACTGTGTTGAATAAATGTTTTCCAATTCCAAGTTTAGCTAACTTGAACAATAATCCCTCCCTCCAAACTGAATCAAAGGCTTTTTTGAAGTCTACAAAGCATATAAATAATTTTGTCTTCTTCTTATGTAAGTATTTGTTAAAAAGAGATTTTAAAATAAAAAGACTGTCAGAAGTTCTATGATTTTCTCGAAAACCAAACTGGGAATTTGAATATCTATCCTTCATCCAAGTTTTAAGTCTCTCATTTAATATGGCGCTAAACAATTTAGCTATACAATTGATCAATGAAATTCCCCTGTAATTAGAAGGATCAGTTTTATTACCACTTTTATGTAGCAAAATCAAAAAGGACTTATTCCATTGAATTGGAAAGTGGCCAGTTTTTAAAATCAAATTAAAGAGTTTTGCAATACTTTTAACAGTTACCTCACAACTGTATTTGAATATTTCATTTATTATACCATCTGGTCCATTTGCTTTACCCTTTTTCAATTTTTTTAATGCTGATTTGATTTCTTTGATACTAATTGGGTTGTCAGTCTCAGAATTTTCACCCAAGTGTTGCTCCAAATGGTTTAACTCAGTTTCTATACCCTTTTGAAATTTGTCGTTAATATTTTTGCATTCTCCTTGGTCTTGAATATGTTTGACTATTTTATCAAAGTCATTTACTAAAGTTTTAACTTCATTTTCCTTTTCATCACTAATCTGGTTATTTTCTTTAAGTAATTTCCAGAATTCACTGGGATTATTTTGCATAGAATCTGATAATTTATCATATATATATTGCATATGTAGCTTTTTTTCTGCTTCACCATTTTTCTAAAAGTTTTAAGTTGATTAGAATATTTTTGTCTCAAATCCTTATTATAAGGATTTTTTCTTATTTGACTACAAGTAAAATTTATAGACTTTTTTTGGTCATATACCGACTCATCAGACCAATTTTGTTTAAACTTTCGAGATTTTTTCTTCCCATTTTTTTTTAATTTGCATGACTTTTCTGTAATATTACTGAATAATTCATTTAGTTCTTCTGCAGCAGAATTTATACCTTCTTGATTTGTGTTGAAGGCTTTAGTCTCAAAATTTACAAATTGGTTGATAACTTCTTTATCACTTAAACACTCCAAAAGTTTTTCATTTGAATTTTTTATCCATTTAAAATTTTTAGCAATAGACCAGTTTTTGATTGGAGATGACTGTACTTTCTGAGGTTGCAATTTACATTTCAATGTTACTTTTATTTGAGCATGGTCAGAAAGATGATTAAATTCAAGTGTTTCAAAATATAGAACTGAGGACAGAAGGCTCTCACTTATAACTCCATAATCAACAGAACTAAGACCATTTACATTTAAACAAGTAAAATATCCAAGTGAATCGCCCACATATCTGCCATTCAATATTCTCAATTTTGATGCCATACATAAATTTAATAAGTTTTTTCCTTGATCATTACAAATATTATCATGGTTTAGTCTCTTTAGATCTGAATCTATAAAATAATTTTCTGGAAGTATATTTTCTTCACTAAATTTGTTTAAATCATAATATAATCTGGGTTTGATCCAGTTCTTGAATTAAAGTCCCCAATTAACAGAATTTTACCTTTCGTAGAGAAAAAGGAAATCTCGTTTTCTAATTCAACATAATCACCGTTATAGTGATTTGAGTTTACAGGTGGTATGTATACAGAACAGATATAAATCTTTTTCTAAACTGAATACAGTTTTATCCAATTTTATCCATAAACGATTTTCAGATTTTGAACCATTTTCAATATATGAGATTCCATGAGAAATGTTTTTTTTTTATAATATACTATAATACCACCACTGTAACGTCTAGACTTATTCTTTTTATACCCCCCACTTAAAAAGTGGGGGGTATATAGTGATAGGGGTGTCCGTCCGTCCTTCCGTCCGTCCTTCCGTCCGTCCTTCCGTTACACTTCAGGGTACCCATCTCTTATCCGCAACTCCTCCTAAACCCCTTGGTGGATTTTCATGAAACTTACACACAATCTTTGTGACATAATGTAGATGTGCACCTACTATTTTAAAATTTGATCAGAATGATTTTTGGGGTTTCCCATAGCAAAACATGGACTTAGCCATGTAAATTTGACTTAACTTGGAAGGTGTTTAAAAGCAAAAAAAAAAAAACAAAACAAAACAAAACAAAAAAACAAACAAAAAAAAACAAACAAACATTAACATGGTTAATATGTGAACCGTTAAAATTTATAAAACCACTGTGAAATTTGTTTCAAACATTTTACTAAATTATAAATATCTTTTTAGTTTTTTTTTGTGTATTTTTTTTTGTCACAAGAAATTTTCTGATGGATTTACTGAAGGGTTGACAGACATGTACAGAAAATATGAAAACTACACATTCATTATATTATAAAATCATGTTTATGTTTTAAAATTAAATGGTTTGCACATCAATTTTTTTTCACTGCGTTATACATAATATAACAGACCCATACATTTCAGATTAATAATTTTGATTTCTTAAAATGATCTCTAACAGTTGATACAAGTTTTCGTTGTTCTTCTGTTGACCTCTGAGACCACTATGAGAATTTCTTGTTTGGTATTCGGACATATATTCATTGCTACACTGTTGATTGTATCTACTCCCATCCAAGCCCATTGGATATGGTTGAGATTGTTGAATATAGTTAGGTTGAGGTTCATACGACTGAGCTGGCTTGTTATAATTCGAATATGGATGAGATTGTTTTTTATAGTTCGGATATGGCTCATGCTGTTTGTTATATCTTGGATAATGTTGAGATTGACGGTTATAGCTATATCTTGAGGGTTGATTGTTCAGATCACTGTTTGCTTCATTTTCCCTTCTACCTCCATATTGACTTTGCAGGGGAATATTTTGTTGATCTCGCATAATTGGATTTGTCGGTGTCTTTACATTAAGATGTGGGTTAGTAATAGTTTTAAAGTTGCGCACAAAGAATTTGACGCCTTTGATGTTCATGTGTATCCCATCGTAAAAGTCAGATTCTCTCATATTTTCATGTTTTATGAACTGTAAATTCTTGTCTTTGCATAAATCGTCCAGTAGTAGGTTGAACCGACGTCTTTTGATGTCATAACTTCTTGTTTTGTCTTCACTTTCAAAAAAACGTGGCAAAATTTCTCCCACAAATATTGTCGCAGTAGGATATTCTTTCCTTGTAGCCTCAATAAGATTCTCATACTCTTCAATAATGTCACTAACGTCGGAGTCAGGGTTGTCCAAATCGTTTGATCCGATTTGATACATAATTTTAGCACAATTTACTTTTTTCATTTTTATGAACTCAATAGCTCCCTGAATAGTTTTGTCTTGCAAAGTTGAAATTCTTGTTGTTCTGTTATTATATATTTTTCTACCATCTAAGTTTTTAACAATTGACGATCCTATGATCCATAAGTCAGCATTCACTTTGTTTTTAATTTCTGTGTTTAGTTGACTGACACCGTAATCTTTTTCGTCTTCAGAATGAACAGCATTTGACACATTAATTTTCATGTTAGTGTGTCAAATGCTGTTCATTCTGAAGACGAAAAAGATTACGGTGTCAGTCAACTAAACACAGAAATTAAAAACAAAGTGAATGCTGACTTATGGATCATAGGATCGTCAATGTTCAACTCATTTAGCCCTTCAAAAGTGTTCATAGAGGCGAAGTTGTCAGATGACCCCTTATAGGGGTTACAGCCCCTTAAAGGCGAAAAATAGTGTTTTTGGCCTGTAGATTGAAAATTTTTGCAGATAGAGAAAAGCTGTTGCTTGCTTAAACGTTCAGCTCAATTAGCTCTACAAAAAGGTCCATAAAGTCGAATTGTCAGATGACCCCTTATAGGGGTTACAGCCCCTTAAAGGCGAAAAATAGTGTTTTTGGCCTGTAGAATGAAAACTATTGCAGATAGAAAAAAGCTGTTGCTTGCTTAAATGTTCAGCTCATCTAGATCTACAAAATTGTTCATAGAGTCGAAGTTGTCAGATGACCCCTCATAGGGGTTACAGCCCCTTGAAGGCGAAAAATAGTGTTTTTGGCCTATAGAATGAAAACTATTGCAGATAGAGAAAAGCAGTTGCTTGTTTAAATGTTCAGCTAATTTAGCTCTACTAAAATCTCCATATGGGCGAAGTTGTCAGATGACCCCTTATAGGGGTTACAGCCCCTTAAAGGAAAAAAATAGTGTTTTTGGTCTATAAAATGAAAACTATTGCAGATAGAGAAAAGCTGTTGCTTGTTTAAATGTTCAACTCATTTAGCTCTACTAAAGTCTTCATTGGGTCAAAGTTGTCAGATAATTCCTTATATGGATTTACAGCCCCTAAAAGGCAAAAAATCGTGTTCTTGGCCTATAGAATGAAAACTATTGCAGATAGAGAAAAGCTGTTGCTTGCTTAAATGTTCAGCTCATTTAGCTCAACAAAAGCATTTAGAGGGTTGAAGTTTTCAGATGAACCCTTTTAGGGATTACAGTCCCTAAATTAACATGTTTTCATGTTTTTGGTTTATGTAATGATAACTATAGCAGAAAAAGAAAATTGGTTGCTTGCTTTAATGTTCAGTTCATTAAGCTCTCAACAAAGGTCTCTGTATAGTCAGAGTTGTCAGAAGGGCCTTAAAATAACATGTTTCACATTTTTGGCCTTCAGAATGAAAACTATTGCTGAAAGAGAAAAAGCTGTTGCTTGCTAAAATGTTCAGCTTATTTAGCTTTACAAAGTTCTTCATAGGGTTGACATCAAGACCAGGTGAGCGATTCAGGCTCCTGGGAGCCTCTTGTTAGTTTTAAATTTTACCGTTATCCCTCACTTTATATCAAATGGTTGCTTATAGCTGAACTAATCAAAAATTCTTGAATGAACAATATCTACGTTAGTAAACGGGTTGTTGCAATCATGCACGGGCCATGTTTTCACAGAAGTTAAATATTTTTTGGATACTTAAAGCCCCCCCTCGGTAATAGGTTAGTATCTTAAGTATGATACCAACCGAATAAATTTTGAGTAAAATTAGAGACATTACTTTTACCATTCGGTTTACAACACCATCAGGTTCCACATCCCACGTAATCGGTATTTATCCATGAGTGAGCACGGGGTCCGATCGATAGTCCGACGTATCAATAGTCCGACAGTCCGCTAGTCCGACAGGCCGTTAGTCCGGCAGTTCGATAATCCGACAGTTCGATAGTCCGACAGTTCGATAGTCCGACAGTCCACTTATTTTCACGTTGTCTTATATTTGTCTACTGTCTTTGATAATTGAGATAAAGCCCATCATCGTTCAGTAACAGTCATGGAAATTAGCACAGGACCGACAGACCGAGGCCTGTAAAAACTCATTCGGTCTGGTGATTTTATGCCTTTCACAGGTCCGAATGTCCGGTAGAAAATAGCAGTATTTTACATATTATGCATTATTGGAACTCTATATTTTCGTTTGGTCCTGTGAATCTTGACCAATGATGGGACCGAATGTCCTTACCCAAAAAATCCTAATTTCCTTGCCTGCAGTAACTGTGTCGTTAATACTTATCTTTGTTGAAAACATCAGGAAGTGTAGAGGCAACCGGACTCAAAATTGAGGGGCGGGAACCAGTTGCGATAAGCTGAAAACCGGCTCCCTACTGTTCAGAAATGGGGGTCCTGATGGGGGGTCCTGATTACGAATCACGAAGAATAAAAAATGCAAATAACGAAACGCGGAAATATGGCTGTTTGTTTATGGATAAAAGTTTGAGTGTGTATTACTGTGAAGCATGCATAAAACGAATCACGGACAAAATACTTTGCTGAGAACGGTTCACGTGCAATATCCAATCACGATGCACGGAAAAATATTTCAACAAATCACAATTCACGGAAAATAAAAATTGCCAATAACGGAGAACGAAATAAACCCATCGGTCCCCTCAGAAATGGTACCAACGGGGGTATCAGCCTGTAGTTGCAAGTGATCAAGTACTGTACATAACCCAGTTGTGGTCTAAAGTTTTAAGTTTCAAGTGGAATTAAGGAGGAGAAACCAGTTTGGGCTATTGCTTTATCGTATATATGCATGCAATTATGTTTCATGTATAGTCCCATTGGCTCTCTTAACCATTTTTAAATACAGACTGGCTTCAATTTATCACCACAAGTAACAATAAGAATTGTTTATTGTTAACAAGAACGGTTTTCGGATATGGCACCTTTTTCAGTCCGGAATCTCACGAGTAGATCTCATAAAATACCCCTAGAATTAGGATTACTCGCAGAAGTTTGATGACACGTTATGATATACTTGGCATTAGTGAATGTCAAGAACGATTGGTTAATATTATTTCGGGGTATATGTGTCTATAACTTTAATAAAACAAAATGACACCTAAATCATATAAAAATATGTTTGAAATTTTAACAAGTAAACAAATATAAATACTACACAGGTATTACCCGTCATCAGCGTTAACATTGGCAGTCCGAACAAATTGCGATCCACCAATTCTCCGGTATGACGGATTCGATTTTGTCATTTTCTCTGGACTATGATATTGATCATTCAAGTTCAGTAGTTTTGTTATTACTTTTATTTAGATGTGCATGACTGTTACCAAAGAAAAGACATTTGATGGAAATTGTTGTCCTAGTCTGTTGTTTACCCTTCTCTCATATTTTCCCGTAAATACATACACCGTTAGGGAGCAACCATTTGATTGTTATGAAAAGGGGGAGGGGATATGCTGAACTTTGAAATAAAATGGCAAAATATCAAGAATATGGAAATACGATTGAACGTATCGTAATCGCCAATTTAGTCGTAACTATTTGGGATTTTGATGGATCCTTTCTTATATCCATCCGAATATTTTTTACTCCAAAGACATAGAGGGCGTTTATAATTTTTAGAAGAGGACGGCTTTGGTAACTACAATCAATCAATAACAACTTTCATTGTCATATACAATTTTATAAATCACTTCGTTAGATTCACGACAAACAAATACAAAAGTCGAAGACAGCATGTATATGCAATAAAGATTAATAAACATATGAACAAAAATAATACATATTAATCCAATTTATTCTAGTTATGTCGGACTATCGAACTGTCGGACTATCGAACCGTCGGACAAACGAACTGTCGGACTAACGAACTGTCGGACAAGCGAACTGTCGGACTAACAAACTGTCGAACCAGCGACATAGACCCGTCAGCACTCGTCCGTTTTGTTCACATACCTCCTATTGCGTATATCACGTGTGGGGGCCGGATGGCGAATAGGCCCACAGCAGAGCATAGTTTGTCGTAAGAGGTGACTAAGGGTCTTGAGATTCTAACGTCAGGTCAGTGCTCAGTCCACAAAGCGACCAAGTGTGTACCCTAGGTGGTTGAATAGGGTGGCCCTCGTCTGCGTGGGTTGTCAAGTCTATAATACGGAAACCTTGACCGCTGATCATAATGGTCCAACGTGTGTGGAGAGTGCCACGCTTCATGCACGTAAAAACTCTTTGTGGACCACAAAGTTGTGCACCACATACCGGGAGGCTAAATTCTTGCCCCTACCCACCTCTCCCCTTTTCTGTGGTTCTTCAAAATTTACCGTTCCTTTGTTTCCCACCCCACCCCCATATTTCATTCATCATCATCATTTCGTGTTCATTCTATTTTCCTTTTCATGTTCATCGACTGTAAATAACCTATATAGCGTTGCACGGGGGTAAAACACCATCTCACTCACTCTTTTTGCGCTACAGGACCGGGTTCTACATTATAAGCTTCTTGGATCGTGTAATGGTAGCAACTCCATGGATCTTCTACAAAGTGATAAAACATAAAAAAAATGCTAATCCCTAGAAAAACTTATTTCTAGAAAATATGAAGTATCCTTTGGCTGTCTTTTTTAAAATTATATCTCATATTTTCCTGAGACGCTAATATCACCCCGGGAATGCTTTAGGTCCAGAGTATTATATGGGTCGATGTAGGTATAGGGTAAGATATTAAATTGCATATTATATTTTGTGAATATATATGTTAAGATATAGATAATGTAACGTTACAAATTCAATATACTCGTATATATCCAAATATGACGTTTATTACAAAAAAATATGAAAATATAAATTTGAAATGTCTTTTTTTCTCTTCTGATGACAAATTTAAGAATAGAGTTGCTTCGTAATTGGAAAAGGCATCTGAGCTTCAAAATGAAATCCTGGGACAGCAAATTAAAGAACTTCCATTGACAATCAAAAAGACATTTTAGACAATGTCTCAATGTTAGGGCGGATAATTTCCAACTCTTCAGACAATATTCATTCCATGTTTGCCGAATTTAGAAATACAGCAGCTGAGCAAAGAGATCTGATCAATGAACTGTTTACCAAAATAACACACTTACAATCCATGGTCAACTGGGAATTCACTGGTTTCTATTCTGTTATATACTATGTCCTAATGCTAATTGTCTCCTATTTGTTGACATCAACACAAAGGACAGCTACATCAAATTTCAGGTTGTTTGGTATCGCCACTGTGAACTTCTTGTCAGAAAGATTTGCTATTAGCTTTGTTACCTCTGCCATGTCTACTTGGTCTGGAAGATCTATCTTTGAAAGTGAAAATGATGTAAGATTTCTGATACACGGTAGGTCCCGTGTCCGGCGACAGGATTGTTTTTTCGAGAGGCCTTTATAATTGTCCCGGTTTTTTCAAGAGAATAATCAATAAAAATGTAAACAATGTCGATAATGAACGTTGTTTTACTGAAATCGAAAAAGAAATGGCACTGATGGGGTGAGTTTATTTTAGTATTATCACATTGTATAACCACACATAATCGTTTAAAAAGAAAATGATTCCTAAATTGAAATATGAACCTATTTTTGGAATTTTTACATTTTAGCATTTTTCAACACTTATGCGTCAAAAATATGGCATGAGATAGATAGACATTATCAGATGGAATCAACATTATATAATGGCATGCCGAGTCTTTAATGTTATTTGAAAAATCTTACATTTTTTTAAATTTAAAAAAAAGTACCCGTCCAGGTTTTTTCAAGAGGGGTCCAGGTTTTTTCAAGAGAGGTCCTGGTTTTTTCACACTTTACATAGAGAGTTTGTGCGTCTTGTAAACTTCCCAAATTAATATTTTTAAAACATTCAATGCTAGTTGAAGATAATAATACGGTAGTTTCATGTTCAAGGGAGAATTTGTTTAAAATTTATATTGATTTCTTTCTGGTTTCATCAAAAACACAAACAAACAATATTTGTGCAGAAAAACTTATCTTTCTATGACTTTAAAAATAAAACAATGCGATACACACAACTCAGTTATGAATTCATTTTAATTTCTTTATTTTATTGACATCTTTAGATTGTTAATTAAAGACTAAACACACGCACATGCACACACATTCTATATAATTAATGACAATAGTAAACCATTAAACCATAGAATTCCACACACACACACAGACACACATACAAATACATACACGAAAAAAAAATCGATAAAGCAAATGCGCTTTAAAGTCGTCTTCCAATGTTTCACACGCTGAATGGACTATTGGCAACGCGACGGGTGTGCAATAGCAGACAGGAACTTACTCTTCCGGAGCACCTTAGTTCACTCTTGTTTCGACTGGAGTTCGCGTTGTTGATTGATATTCAGTTATTTTGTGTTTCCATGTTTTCCATGTTGTCTGTTTTTGTCCCGTTCTTGTTGGTGTTTACTGGTTTTGTCTCTGCCTTTTCGGACTTTTGACATTCGGATACCCCATTGGTACCTCTGCTTCTTTCCAGCGTACTGCAAATCCATCGGACAGATTGATTTGATCTATTGACCGGGTTGGTCACGTGTCAATTATTTCGGATTTCTTCATTTAAATCCTTCCAAAAAGATCGAGAAAATTAAGTTCCACCCAACCTTATGAATAATAGAATTACATGACACATCTAAATATAGAAACATGCGATGAACATGCATTTTTGATATTCTTATTAAATTAATGAAGTCAAGACAAACACTCTTTTAACGTAAGCTGTATTTTGATGTATACTTTTAAAGGATTCTATTTATTTGAGAATGCTATTCAATGTTAACTTTTTGTGTTATAGATGGATCAATCAGATAAATTCAAATGCTACTACTGCAATGCACAATCAGATTACGCATACATCATTTTGGGACATTGTATCAACAAACATTCAGAATGTTTTTTATCCATCAAAGAAAAGACCAAAGTCAACAACAAATTAGGATTTTTTTTCTAAGCATTACAACATAATCCCAAAAGTAGAACTTAACTCTGGTAAAACAATTTGGCTGCGATACAATAGCGATGAAATTAAAGTTTGCACAGAGGTTGAAAACAAAAGAAATTGGAATCAACATGTTGCATTAGAAAACAAAGAGGTTCAGGTTGATTCAGACAAAGATGAAGATAAAGCGGTAGAAAACATTCTTTGTCATATCACCGACAGTGATAGGAAAAAAACACTAAAACTATTTTTTGATCTCATCAAGAATGACCGATTTCCCCTTTACAACATTTGTTTCCTGCTTTTTTTAGACGTCGTAAAATGGTTTGGAACCGACAACACTAGTGCAATGCGTTATAACCCGATAACAAGACAATTTTGGCAGATTGGGTATCGCCTATTTCACGGAAAATTTCTTAACTTCATGAGAGGACTAGGAAATCAAGGCAATGTAAAAAATGAAATTTACAATAGCGGATATTGTAGTCCAGAAGAATCAAAAATAAATTTTTGTGTACCAAAAAAGTCCCATCTGACATCATCTTGTTCATTGATGCCAAATGAAATGAAACCAGGAATTCTATTGTCAATGCTTGAATTTATTTCTAAGTCAATCGACACAAGTAAAAAATCATGGAAAGTCTGTGTTGATCTAAAAAAAATCAACTCTAGTAAAACAGGGGATATGTCCACAGTAGATTTGTGGGGTAACGAAGAACATCCAAACAAAGCAGAAAGAGAAAACAAACTGAGAGAAGACGATGAAATTGTAGGACAGTTGTCAAAGAAAATAGAAGAACTATCAAAAGCACATTTTGAAGATAGTATTGACCTGATAAGTAAGAACAGAGCACAAGTAGTTGACAAACTTCAAAGAGTAATTCATGTCTTGAGTAATAATGTTAAGGATCTTAGACTTTATCTTGTTGGAAAGAATTCGATGCTGGATAATCTGATGAAACAAGCAGAAAAAGAAGAAACACAAGACTGGAGAAATTCAAAGTACTCTTATGCTATTAGTGCCATCAAAACAAATATATTCCAGACAAAGGAATGTATAGATAGTTTGTTAGAAATAATTGATAGGCTTTGTCATTTCTGTGCATTTCTTAATGGAAAGGTGAATGACTTTGTATCAAATAAAACTGTTTTGTTCAAAAGACAAAACAATTTAGCGTGTCTTACTGGCGATTCAGATGATAACGAGGGCGGGGATAACAGTAGACACATTATGCAGAGGTCAAATCAATGGATGAAATTAAGGAAGGAAGCGAAAGTAACAGCTAGTACACTTCACGCAGCTCTAGGATTAGGAACTCTAAAAAAACAACAAGAGCATTATGATACTGCTTACCTTAAGAAAGAAAATCACATAACTGTAAACGAAGCAATGCTACATGGAACTAAAAATGAAAAGCATGGCGTTGCAACCATTGTCGGAAAGATACTTCCTGTATTTTTCCCTACAGTGAGATTTCACGAGGTTGGTTGCTACGTAATGAGGGAAAATAACAAACCCTTTCTAGTTGCAAGTCCTGATGGTGAAGGTTGGGAAGGTCAGATTAGAAGAATGCTATTCGAAATAAAATGTCCTTTCAAGAACACGGACTGGAAAACGCCTGTACTGTACACAATTCCTGATTATTACATTCCTCAAGTTATATGCCAGATGGGAGCAGCAAAAGCATCACTTGGCTACTTCATTTATGAGTGTCTTTTTGTTTCTTGGTCAGAAGAATCTGCTACTGCTTTTCGTGTGAAGTCTGATGAAGCACTCTGGCGTTTATTGATTAAGGAAACTGAAGAGTTATATGGCGGTGACAAGAGAGGTAGACCTGCGAAGAAAAGAAATCAAAGCAAGGAATTACAAGCTGAGATTAGTCTATTTAGGGATAACAATGTAAGATTTCTAGGAGAATTCAAATCTTTACAAGGAATAGAGTGCAGTCACCTTGAGACAAGACATGAGACAGGTCCTTATCATTATCACAGGAGTGATTTAGAAATTGATCTAGGCTACAATCATTCAATGAGCGATATAAGCAAACAGTTGGAAGATGCAAGGAAACTCTTACATCGTAAATTCACACTGTCCAATCCGCGTCCTTCTGACATAATGGTGTTCATGTTGAGCGATTTGGACCGAACCTTTGACGGTGAAACACCATACGTATTCCCCATAGCGTATGGGTTAAGTCCAAAAGTTCTTAAAGCTGAAACCGTGAGACAAATGCTTGACGATGTGAGAAAAACAGCGAAAATGTTCGATATCAACATAGAAGTAGAAGCGTTTGACGGACAATTTAATAGACTTGCAGTTGTGTCAAAAACTGGAAAAGGATTAACTTTGCTGGAAGAACAGAAACAACACTGGAAAAGAATTTGTTCTGAATCTTGCACGGACCTTCAGCGTAAACTGAATGGATTAGGAATAGTAGATGGTAAGATTGTCTGTTTTCAGGATGTAGTGGAAAAAATGGACCTCGAAATTTGTCGTCCCCTAAATCAAAACATGAATGTAGATTGTCATGGAGCTCTTCATGTTCAAAGAAAAGAAAAAATAGAATTAAATGTTAAGTGTTCGAAAGTGATGGAAAAGGCTCTACTTCGTGTCGAGAAAACTGCCACAACAGATTCTAATGCAACGGTCAGTAGTTCAGATTTGGATATCGAAAGAAACAGAAACAGCGAAAATTTGGATATTGAAAAACCTGTTAAAAAAATTAAAGGCGCCGACTACGAAATTATGTTGAAGTTCTTAAAGCTAAATAGTAAACCAAAACGAAAAAAGAAGTGGCAAGTTATGAATATTGAAGAGTTCAAGACATATTTCTCAACTGGTAAGGAAATTAATCAGCGATTCACCAGAGATGAACTGAAGGAACTATGGGGAGTATGTTTAAACAAAGTAGAAGCTCCTCCACACGAAAAGAAGATTTCTCTCAGCTCAAACAAATTGGATCTGGTCAATTTCTTTGCTAGTTATTGCAGATGCAGTGACAAAGTTGAAAGGAAGAAAGAAAAAATGTACAACCCGAAGACACTTAAAGGTATTTTGAAAGACAAGATAAAATCTATGCGTAAAAGCGACCTGAATTCCATTTTCGCATTACACACTTGGAATCAAGATTTGTCAGATTGGCACAACTCAAATCAGACGCCTTTGGCCATTAGTGAATTAAAAACGCATGGTTTCGAAACAGATTATGATTGGTTTTCAGTTCCTGAAATCAACAATGAAAAACCATTACTTCGGTTTTTAGACCACCATCACTTACTAACAAACTGTAGAATTCACTGCTGTAAAAGTGGATTTCCAAAAATGAACATTGCAAAGACAGCTTGGTTGAAAATAGCAAAGGATTGCAAAAACAATAAAACAGGACTAAATATCTCTTTTGTCGAAGATTTAGTTGATTCACAAAGTAATGCTATTGCTCAGCTTACATTCAGTAAACCAGTGGAAGAAGAAATGCGGAAAAATGGCGATGTACAAGAAGCAAATTTCTGTGCTTTAATGAGAGAGTGGTATGAGGCTGTAGACGAAAAGGGTATCACAGCGATGGAAAGAGTATCAAGGTTAATGAAACTAAGGGAATATTTACTGGGAAAAGCAAAACTGGAATTAAAAACCTTTCCACCTCCTGGTAAGCATGTCTCAGATATGCCAGTTATTCTTTTCTCTGGATTAGTGCTAAGTTGTGAAAGGCTTATACAATTATACAGATTGTGTGATTTCAAAGGGTACAATGCAAGGGCCGTTAGCAGTTTAGATAACGAAACATTCTTTTCATCCTTCAGAGATTTAGATCCACGTGGGGCAGGTGTACTCAGACCATCTGAAATTCCAAAAGCAATGAGCATGACTCTTGTGAAATACTTGCCACCCGATTAAACCCTAATAGGTATGAATATTTAGAATTATTATTTGGTTAAAAATGCATACTGTGTATGATGAAGGATGTAATAGCATTTGAAATAGTCCTGATTTTAAGCATGTTTAAGTAGTTTGAGGGGACTTTGAAAGTGATGAGGTTTTGAAATTAAGGCCTTAAATCATAACGAAATAATTAAAATACAAAATTAGCTACAAATTTTAATAAGTTACCTTGCTTGTTTTAAAGATAATAAGAGTTCAAATCTGGCGGGAAAAGGCTTTATGATGTAACGAAGACCTTACACAAAAGTAAAATAGGGATAACGGTGCACAATTTTTTGCCATACCGTATTTAGATGTAAAAAAAAAAACCCGAGGATACCGAACAAATGTAACAAAATCTCAAAAGCTGACTCTCTAACTTCCTAAAGTAAGAGAAAATAAATCTTTATGTTACCTTGTACTAGCTTCTCTTTTACTAGGCTGATCTTTTTATTGTAAAACAACTTTGTCAGAAAAAATGTTGTCAGCTAAGGTCTATAAAATTATTTCTCTTCTTAACTTGAGCGTCTTGGATGAGTAATTTGTAGATAAAATAGTGTTGCAGAAAATTAATGGTAAATGTATGTTAAATTCAGGGGATTTTACTTCAAAACTACCTCGAAAATTCCTGTGTACTAAGAAAGCGTCTATGAAAATGCAACACCCATGAGCGAAGAAGATATGGCATCCTCGTCATCAGAAATACTATTTAAGTAAGTTGGTTCACTTGCGTAACAAGACAAGGAATATTCATATTAATAGTTCTTAAAATGAAAGGATGTTATGGATATGGAATATGTATTGTATAAAATAAATAAGAAAAAAAAACATAGCAAGGATCAGCGCTATAATTGTCGTTCTTCCCCATAGTCAGTAGGGGGCCTTCAACGTTGAGCTAAGGCCACAAATAAATAAAAGTACAGGACGCCACAAACACCAATTGAAGCAAAATAGTTGGTATTAACGCCTTTGTAATGAACGTAAATAAATCAACACGCTACATGCACATGTAACAAATATTAAATTGTGTAAATGTTTAGTACAGTTTTTATATTATTTGTCGATTTTTTTAGGGACGGAAACAAATTATTTACATGCATAAAAACTACATATTTTCTTAATAAACCAGACACAAATTTATATTAAGTCAAAACCATATGCATAATTTATATGCTTTTCAGCAACCACATCACCTTTGATTCAACGGTTTCTACTTCAAGGAAGAGAAAAAATGCTGCCATTAGCTCGTTTGAAGAGTGTGCTCACGGTTCACAAGGAATACGACAATATCACAGGAAAGATGACGATAAAATTTTACCTCACAAAAGAGCTTGTATTGACTTGTAAACCTATCTCCTTGACTAGTAAAACAAACTTCAAATGATCTATTTCTAAATCATTCTTGTGTTCACATTTGTACAATAACTGATTCACTTTTAACCTAATTTGATTGAAATGTTTGACTTTGCTTTTCATTGTTTTATAACTGCTCAATGTCTATAACAAGTATAATCATAGAGAAGTTAATTCTATATTGCTTTCAAACATTTATTGAAAATCGTAATTTCATTACAAAATTCAAGCATTATTTCAATTGTTTGTTACAGTTTTCGATATGTCTGTTGTATGATCTTCTCCACCGATAACTTTTCCCACAGTTGCAACGTAGTTCTTCTGTCCCATGTGATCCCTTGATATGCTCTTCTAATCCTCTTTTGGTTTTTAAGACTGAAGGACAGTGACTACAATAAAATTCTTTTATTGCGCCAACTTTATTTTTACATTCTTTTAAATGCCTTGTCAGTTCTTGTTGGTAAGGGAAAGACCTCTCACAATTTGAACATTTGAAGGGCTTGTACTTCAAATGTACACTGTTACGATGTCCTTCGTAATGTTGTTTTGTCATAAATGTTTTGTGGCATTGATTACATTTAATTTTTGAGTTTTCGTGATTTTTCATGTGGTACTTTAGGCCATTGGCTGATGAAAAATTTTTCCCACAACATTCACAGATAAGTGGGGACTGGTGTAGTACGCTGTGCTGGTCATACAGTGACTTTTCTGAAAACTTGCTTGGACAAAATTGGCATTTGAACTGCTTCTTTTCATGTATAAGCGTATGTCTCTTTAAATTTCTTTTACAGATGTCAAGATCGTGTAAGGCAAAAAAGTGTCCTGTGATAAAGTGTCCAGGAGGACAGTATTTTCCAGAAAAGTTGTTATTTTCAAGTGTCCCCTGCTATTAAATAGTGTCCATTAGTAGGACACTTTTTATCTTCTTATAATGCCATTTAGAATTGTCCTATTAAGAATGACAGCCCTAGTTGACATCATACAATATTACAGTATTCTTTCTTAAACATTCATGTAATAATTAGTGATTGTATAACTAAATTTCGTTAAAATGCTTAATACTATACATTCAAAACAGATTTTTTTTGTTCACATCAAAATGAAAAAATATGCCAGAAAAAGGATCAAGAAACAACAGCAGGGATTGGGAAGGAATTTTAAGCAAAATGCCATTCACCCCTTTTTTCATGGAAATTTCAAAATTTCATTCTTAATGTGCCAATAGTTCATAGCCTCCTGCCTTCCCAATCCCTGCAACAGCATACATGTAATTGAATACTTAATCATTAGGTGATAATTTATGAAAAGTTCATAAGTGTTAGAAAATACCTTTTATGCAATGATCTCATTTTAATTGTGGTTATTTATAGGTCTCTCCTTGATTTGTAAATGCTACTTTAATAAAACCCTCTAAAAAAATTTGGAAAACAAATCTCAGTCAAATGACTATTCCCACATTATGATGGACAATTTTTCATAGACATGGACATTATTTCATAGATTCAGGTTTGAGATTAAATAAGGTTCCCCATTTTGATATGTCATAATATTATCATAAAACGATGAAGTATTATATTGCTGAGTAAGTATTCAGGTATAAATAGAGAAATTGTTTGTCTATTCCTGCATTTAATATGCAGGACAATATTTTATAGCTATGGGCACAATTTTATAGGCTTGAAGTGTCCAGGACAATATTTCATAACAATATTATGTCCATGGACAGTATATACCATTTTAAATTGTCTGAAGGACATAATTAAATGAGGGACAATATAAAATCTTACAATCGCATATTGGACCCTTTGTTCTCAGCAAGTCAGATTTCAATTTCTTCCTAGAAATAGAAACGCCTTCTTCACCCAAAACATTTCCAGGGATCTCGACACTCCTTTCTTCCCCATTATCTTTTTCATCGTCTTCTGTGTCTTCTTCGCAGAAGGACCCATTCATAGGACAAACAATATCCGACATAACCTGTAAATTAACACGGAATTGATTTGACTGACAATAAACGATCATGCCACAATTTTTTTTTGTATTTGTTTTATCAACTACAAAGTAGTATTCCTTTGCCTTTACATAAATGTATGCATAGTAATTTTAAAAAACTTGAAATGAATAGAAAAAAATCAAAGATCTTAATGCATTGGTCGAATGCTCTTTTTCGGCATTTCTTTGTTTCTTGTATAAATTTTAAATTGTCTTTTTTGTGTAGGTTTTGTCGCGTACATTTTACATTGTGTAGATTCTATGTAGATTTGTTAAGTTTCAGAGATGACACAAAAATAACAAGATGACTTACCTTTTAAAGTTTTGTGAAACGATCGTCCTGGAAATTAACCTTTTTGAAACAGGTAATTTATTTTAAACGCACCCAAAAAAGTACAGATGCACTATACAACCAATTTTGTCAAAATAGTATGGTACTCTTCGCTTAAAATGCAGGCGGATTTCTTTTACCGAATTAAATTGATTGATTGATTGATTGATTGGTACTGTGCATGTAATATGTTTAAATGTATATTTATTCAATAGGAAGAGTAATAGTTATCATTTTTAGCGTGTACTTTCAACAAAATCCAGTGCCTCTCTACTCTCAATTTTTCAAAAAAACCAGGACCCCTCTCGAAAAAACCGGACAAGTTGTTGTGCCTCTCGAAAAAACCTGTCATTTTTTTAAAAATCATTTTTAAGGCTGTTTTTTTAGATTTTTTTGGAAGAACTGCAATGATTTGAACCTTTTGATTACTTTAAACCATCTTTTTTATTTTGTTTCATTTTCAAGTTATAATTTAAACGATTTTTTGAAAACCAACAGGTGAAAAAACCTGGACCTCTCTCGAAAAAACTGGACAATTCCTCTCGAAAAAACAATCCTGTCGCCGGACACGGGACCTACCGTGTGATAGGAAATGTAATTAAAATGCTCAACATTTTTTTATGTGCCACGAAAGTGTGAAAATAGGGGGCATATACATCATGTATATGTGGTGTTCAAGTCTCAGGTTAACATGACTGTACTTCCATGAATTTAAGTATGTTGCAAAGTGACATGAAGATGGGTCAACATCATGACATTTTTTGGACAAATTGTTGTTTTATCAACAATGAAACAGAAAACCTTGCGTTTTATTTTGTTGTTCATTGACCTTGAATAACTGTCATTCAATGAACATGATTAACCAAATTTGGTTTTAAAAAAAGACTCTTACAATTTGTCAGGTGATACATTTAAGGTGATCATATAAAAAGATTATAGGGATGACAACGATTAACCGGTTAACCGGTTATTCGGTCGGAAAGATAGTAACCGGTTACAAATTTCTGCAATCGAGTAATCGTTAGAAATAAACAATGAACTAATTATTTTGTAACTTTATTTAAAACTCAATTCAAAGGACTTAATTGAAAATCAGTAACTCACAAAAAATTTGATGAAATTGATAATTAGCGCATTACTCCAAGCCATGATATAAGTTAGGACAATATTGTTTATACAAACAATAACTAATAATAATAAAACACTTAAGATTTAAGCGGTGCTGATTGATGTCTAATTAAAAGTTTTGTTTTGTTAAGACTGATTTTGTTTTTAACGTTGTTTGCTTCTTTTTTTCTCGTCTTGTCTTACTGTGTCCATTGAATCTCTCATTGCCCTATTGGGCTTACGATATATATTTGTCCCATTTGGTACTCCTTTGCGTCTTTCCATTGCGTTTTAACAGTAGCATTTGTTCGGTTATTTATGTATAAGCAATCACTTTTTCCCTGTATTTAAGTTTACGCCGATTCAAAGCTTATAAATGCAGATTGTTCATTCAGAGCTAAAAAAAAAACAATCTAGTTCACATGATTTTTTCTATATGTATCAATCGGTTAACCGGTTAATCGGCCGGGAGTTCTTACGATCAACTGGTTAGTAAATTTTGAACAGTTTGCCATCCCTAAAAAAGAATGTTTTAAATCTGATCAAATGGTAAAATTTTCTTAATTAGGTGTTTTAAAAAACTACATTTTTGAAATGCTAAGACCCTGGGAAAACCATATTTAATAAGAAAACAATATGCCCATGCCCATTTAAGTTCCTTATTTAGCCATTTGATGAAGTCCTATTTTGACAATATTCCCTAAATTTCACAGTAATGGCCTATTTAGAGGTAATTTTCTTCAAAATATCAAGTTTTCTCTCAAAATGCAAAGTTTCCATATTGGTAGATTTGGTTATTCTGAGCACATTTTTACTTGTAAAAAGTATATGTCGGTGATGATTGATATAAGAAAGTTTAGTCCAAAAAATCACAGGGGCTTGAATTCTGGTCATTTATATCAACCAAAAAAACCCCGACCCCCTTCTCAATAATATCCACAAAAGAGTAGGGGTCGATTTTTTTAAGTGGATATAAATGACCAGAATTCAAGCCCCTGTGCCAAAAATGTGTTTTTAAGGCCATTTTCAGGACATCATAAAATCAGGAAAAAATCAAGATTTTTCTAATTTTCTTTCATACCCAACCTAATTAAAATAAGATTTTCACTATGCACTACGCCATGGGAAGATCTGATTTTAATGAGATTGTTTCATACCTAAACATCAAAACCCACATTTTAGTTCAAAATAATTGGACAATCAATAACATCTTTAAAAACTTACAAATTGCATGCATATTTTGCTTGGAAAATGCACTTTATGGCCCTACCCTGAAATTCTAGTTGTCATCATTGGTCAAGTTTGGTAAAAAAATAAAATGTTTCATATCTCCAAAACTACTGGTTGTATGTACATAATATACATAATTTATCATTTAATATAAATCTATCAAATGTTTTCAATTATAAGGCAACAAGTTTTAAAAATTATTAACAAACATAATTTAAACAATACTTATACCATTCTTAAGTTATTTGTGCAAAAGAAAAAAATATGTATTCTACAGTACAGTACACTATCAATTGCATTTTATAGACAATTAATTTTGCCTTTGTATTGCAATAAGCCCCATTTTAGATATATAAAAAGATGCTTTCAACTTGCACATTCAATAAATTACCTTTTCTTGTCTGAAGCAAGAAGAGGTACCACTGGGGTATCCGAATGTCAAAAGTCCGAAAGGGCAGAGACAAAACCAGTAAACACCAACAAGAACGGGACAAAAACAGACAACATGTAAAACATGGAAACACAAAATAACTGAATATCAATCAACAATATTTTTAATATCAGAACTTTGTGTTTTTTTTATTACCAGGATTACAGGATGATCTGATTTACATGTATCAATGGTTATGTCGTAAATGTTCTGGACTGATGGCTTTGGTAGTACTCGCTATATCAACATACTCATATCAGGACTACAATGTTATCAACAATCACTTGTTGTTAGACATCAGAACACAGACCAAAGAGCTCAGAAATTTTATACTATAAGTATGTTTATCAGCCCTATTTGATCCATAAGAACAGTTGTATTTCATCATTTAAGCCGACTAGCCCGATATTGAGTAATCTCGGGGCCCGGCTTGTCTGGAAAACAAGAGGCTCCCAGGAGCCTGGATCGCTCACCTGATGTCAACCCTATGAAGACTTTTGTATAGCTAAAAGAGCTGTATGTTTAAGCAAGAAAAAAGCTTTTCCCTATCTGCAACAGTTTTCATTCTAAATAAACGTTATTTTACACCTTTAAGGGGCTGTTACCCCTATAAGGGGTCATGTGACAACTTTGATCCTATGGAGATTTTTGTAGAGCTAAATGAGCTGAACCTTAAAGCAAGTTACAGCTTTTCTCTATCTGCAATACTTTTCATTTTATAGGCCAAAACACTATTTTTTGCCTTAAAGAGCCTATAAGGGGTCATCTAACAACCTCAACCCTATGAAGACTTTTGATGTAAATGAGCTGATTATTTAAGCAAGCAACAGCTTTTCTCTATCTGCAATAGTTTTCATTCTATAGGCCAAAAACACTATTTTTTGCCTCTAAGGGGCTGTAACCCCTATAAGGGTCATCTGACAGCTTCGATCCTATGGAGACTTTTGAAGAGCTAAATGAGCTGAACATTTCAGCAAGCAACAGCTTTTCTCTATCTGCAATTCTTTTCATTCTATAGGCCAAAAACACAATTTTTTGCCTTAAAAGGGCCATTATCCCTATAAGGGGTCATCTTACAACTTCAACCCAATAAAGACTTTTGAAAAACTAAATGAGCTGAACATTTAAGCAAGCAACAGCTTTTCTCTAGCTGCAATAGTTTTCATTCTATAGGCCAAACCCCTTTTTTTGCCTTTAAGGGGCTGTAACCTCTATTAGGGGTCATCTGACAGCTTCGAACTTGTGAAGACTTTTGTAGAGCTTAATGAGCTGGACAATTAAGCAAGCAACAGCTTTTCTGTATCTGCAATAGTTTTCATTCTATAGGCCAAACACACTATTTTTTTGCTTTAAGGGGCTGTAAGCCCTATAAGGGACAACTTCGACCCTACAGAGACTTTTGTAGAGTTTAATGAGCTGAACATTTAAGCAAGCAACAGCTTTTCTCTATCTGCAATAGTTTTCATTCTATAGGCCAAAAACATGAAAATCGCTATTTTTGACCTTAAAAGGGCCATTATCCCTATCAAAGGTCATCTGACAACTTCGACCCAATGGAGACTTTTGTAAAGCATTTGATTCTGAACATCCTACGATCCTTTGGAGCAATCTCGGACTAAACGCGACGGGTGTGTTATAGCAAGCAGGAACTGCTTACTCTCCCGGAGCACTAAAGTTCACTCTCGTTTCGACTGGAGTTTGCGTTGTTGATTGATATTCAGTTATTTCTGTGTTTCCATGTTGTCTGTTTTTGTCCCGTTGTCGTTGGTGCTAACTGGTATTGTTTCTGTCCTTTCGGCAGGGTTGGTAAAGTATTGACCGCCCGGGTTTTCCCGGGCTGGGCAATACCCTTAAAATTGTCAAAGTGGGCAATACTGGGTAATAAGATTTTTTTTTTCATGAAAAAAAATCATATTTTAAAATATTTTATACTTAAAGCTTGAATAAGGATTAGTACGGTAATCAAAACATCTTAATTTTGTCTTATTGTTAATAGGTAGGGCTTGTGTATTTATAAGAATGAGACATACATGCATTAAAAAAACATTGAACTTGTATAAGGCCATATCAAGTTAATTCATATATCCTTTGGCATTTCTATACTTGTAAATTTATCATACATACTGTATCTTTTCAATTATATTTTAATCTCTCACTATTAAAATTTGTTTCTAATAGTGTTCTAATTTAGTTTTTACTTTATAAGTGTACATGGACTTTTTATTACTGATTGCAATGTAGGTTTTTGATGATAGTTTATTAAGAAACAAGAGTTAACACTAAAGTATGTCTCGCCTGCCGGCACCATCAGAAATAATTATTCTTTCTTACTTCCACTATATTTTGAATTTACACGGATTTTCAGTTTCTGAGATCAAAAGATCTTTATAGAACTTAAACATTGCAAATATATGCAATAAAAATAATCAAAGCCACTCAAACGGAAAATAAAGGTCAAGGTCAAAAGATGGGGATGCAACTGTGCTAAGCTACTACTGGGGCATATGTATACCAAGTTTCATCAACCTAGGACCTATAGTTCTTGAGATATGGAGGTGCTCGCAAAACTTTTCCATTGCTATTATATGTATTGAAAATTGTCAAAGTCACTCAACCAGAAAATCAAGGTCAAGGTCAAAAGATGGGGATGCAACTGTGGTAAGCTACTACTGAGGCATATGCATACCAAGTTTCATCAACCTAGTACCTATAGTTCTTGAGATATGGAGGTGCTCGCAAAACTTTTCCATTGCTATTATATGTATTGAAAATTGTCAAAGTCACTCAACCGGAAAATCAAGGTCACGGTCAGAAGATGGGGATGCAACTGAGCTAAGCTACTACTGGGGCATATGCATACCAAGTTTCATCAACCTAGGACCTATAGTTCTTGAGATATGGATGTGCTCGCAAAACTTTTTAATTGCTATTATATGTATTGAAAATTGTCAAAGTCACTCAACCGGAAAATCAAGGTCAAGGTCAAAAGATGGGGGTGCAACTGTGCTAAGCTACTACTGGGGCATATGTATACCAAGTTTCATCAACCCAGGACCTATAGTTCTTGAGATATGGAGGTGCTCATAAAACTTTTCCAAAAAGTTAACGCCTCCGTCGCCGCCGCCGTCGTCGGTAAAGTAACACCTATGTCCCGCTCTGCTTCGCAGGCGAGACAAAAAACTTATTACCCAGTAATGCCCAGTATTGCCCAATAAAACCCAATAAAACCCGGGTTTTCCCAGTATTTCCCACTGGGCTGGGAAATACTCTTAAAACCCAGGTTTTTGCCAACCCTGCCTTTCGGAACTTTGACATTCGGATACCCCATTGGTACCTCTGCTTCTTTAAAACCTCCGTATCATGTAGACGTAAAACTGCTTGCTTTGCGTAAAACTTTTTATACCCCCACTCGCAAAGAGGGGGGTATATTGCAATTACCTTGACCATCCGTTACAAACTTTCGTAACATTTTTTTTCATATTTGGTACGGTGCTTCAGATTTGTATGCGCCTCCCCCTTTCAGGTCAGTTGCACATCTACTTCCTCTTTTCTGAGCCGACTTTGACTTTTTAAGGGTCGAAAAATAGGAAACAGTCGGGCATCTACTAATTTTTCCTGTATGATTGGGTGGCGGTATATATCCTTAGCACGACCTATCCCAAACTCTTGATATGAACTATCTTACCTAAACCGAGTCAAACAGGTCAGCGTTTAATTGGGAGCATAATCCAAAATATCGAACAAGGCTTGAAGATAATGTTCTTATCAAAATATCCACAAAAAGACAAAAAAGAGGGAGGTACCTTTTATTTTGAAGTGTACGGCAAGTAAGTACCATTGCGTTTACATGTATAAATCTCTGTGGTTTGACCGTTCTCTCGGTGGGGTAGATGCATCTCTTAATGTGCCTAAGTGACCTTAATACGAGAATCAGCAGAACTAACTGTTGCGGGATATCGGACAACAAAACATAGTTCAGGGCACTTGGTTTTATAACTGAAGTGCGTTTCGTATATTTAACTCATGAGAGACGCACTAAACACAAAGTTAGTGAATGCATGTACTGTTTGTTTAACGTTCTTTTCGATGCACATAAATCACAAAAGGTGGTCAGTTTTGATTGCAGAAGATACCGAAGTATCCATAATACGTTCTTAATAAATTGCTGAAGTTTTAAGGTGTTGCATAAAAATACATTTTTACAATGAAACATGACCACAGGGCAATTTTAATAATGCTTTAGTATAAATGATAGAGATCTGTATTGTTCTGTATAGATATCAAATTAAAGCCTACGTTGCTTATAGGCTGAAAAAACAAACAAACAAACAAACAAACTTTTTATTCACCAAATCAGGAGCCCACGAGGAGCAATCAAAGTTACAAAACATAAGAAGAGAAGATCATGATTGATAGATAAGTAACAAATACATATATACATTACATATATGCATAAATACAAATGAATGTGAATGATACAATATGCAAGTTAACATTAAGGTAAAAAAATAACTATATAACCCATCTTAATCAGCATTTTTGGAAATAAAATTTTGCAGTTGCTGATTAAACTTCAGTATCCTCACTATTAAATAGGAAGATCAGCTTGGACTCATTGCATAGACTAGAAAAAATATGGCATTTTTTACTAATTTTGTGCAAGTGCATCTCGTCTTCAATTTCTTGAACTGAGCATTTTTTACAAAGTCTTTCTGATCTTGGTATGCTAGAACAACGCCCTACTTCAATTTGTAGTCTGTGAGCAGAGATTCTGAATCCACATAATGTTTTTTATCTGATTTTTCAATACATGATAAATAGTTTTCAAAGCCAAAGTTATCTTTAACCTTTAGATAAGTACAGAGTTTTCCATCCCTTAGCAGATTTCTCATTTTATACCAGTTATCTAAGAATTTTTCAAATATCTTGTATAGTTTTCAAGATATTGGTCTAAAAAAGTGCAAAATTTGGAAAAAATTCAGAAAAAGGGCAATAACTCCTACATCAATTATTGGATCTTCTTCAAAATTTCAGGGCAGGTAGATTCTAATGTGATATTTTTTTTATATCTGTTACGGTTTTTGAGTAATTTGCAAAAAAAACCTGCAATCTACCCTTATGTTCTTTCTTTTAGCCATGGTGGTCATGGTTTTTTTTTGTCGAATCCAAATTTCGAACAACAGTTTTGTAGAGGACATACTACAGAACAGCCCTGTCAAGTTCCATTACATTTGGCTAGGTGTTTTCAGCGAAGAAGATTTATGAAAAGTTGAACAACAGACGACGGACGCCAAGTGATGGAAAAAGCTCACATTGCCTTCTGAAAGGTGAGCTAAAAAGGTAATGAATTTCTCCCAGGTGGGGGAAATTACTTGAAGAATTTAAGAGTTGACCATGTGAAACTCTGTGAATTACTGGACACTGAAATAGGAGTATAAGAATGAACATGAATGAAAGGGCCATAACCCCAATAAAGAGTTGTCTCACATCTCAATAAACTGAAGGTTTAAGTAAGCAACAGCTATTCTTATTTGTAATAGTTTTTATTCTATAGGCCAAAAACACAAAAAAAAACCCACTATTATTGACCTTTAAAGGGCCAAAACCAGATTGTATTATATAGTAATGATAATTTAATCTGTACATTCAAACCATAAATCTTTTTTTACAGTTCATTAAAACACGAGAAATAAAAAAGCTACGCCGAGTGCAGCATGATACGACCACAGCAAGTTGAACCCTGAACATTGGAGGCCTTATATGGATTGTCAAATGCTTTGCAGCCAATGGTGGACTCACAAAGGTTTTTGATACTTTCATTCTGTGGTGGACTTGAAATGAAAAATGCATATTTTACATATTTATGCAAACCTCATAATTAATGTTACAGCCCCTTTTACCCCTTATTTCTCAATAAAAAGCTACGCCGAGCGCAGCATGATATGACCGCAACAAGTTGAACCCTGTACATTGGAGGCCCAATATGGATAGTCTATTGCTTTGGTCACATGCAGCCCATGGTGGACTTACAAAGCTTTTTTACACATGCATCCTATGGTGGACTTTAAAATGCATATTTGACACATATATATTTACAATAACATTTAATAGAAAAAAAAATCTTATTTCTAAATTCATTGACCTTTTTGACACGATTAAGCCCCTTTTGGCCCTTTTTAAAAAAAAAGGGTAGGACCACAAACCCCAAATGCAATAAAAAGCTTCCTTTAGTGTATATAATCATCATTTTTAAACTTCATAACAATTGGCTGGCCCACTACAGCAAAATTGCAAATCTGATTGAAAAATGCAGGCAGGGATTTTCACAAGGATTCCAATGAAAAAAAGATTTTGAAAATCAGACCACAAATAAAAAAGTTGATTTTTTGGGTGTGGCCCGTCTTTGGCCCCCTGTAGTAATGTTACAGTTCAATAAACATCAAAACCATTGACACATTTTGTTGACAGAATTTAATGAGGAATTTAATAAAAACAGAATTTTCAAAATCAATTGAATATTAATAAACATTCTACAACAGTTTTGTCAATACACCTGTTTTAGCCCCTTTTGGCCCTTTTTTCCAAGACGGTAAGGGCCATCAACCCCAAATACAATAAGAAGCTTCCTCTAGTGGTTACAAACATCATATTAAAATTTCATAACAATTGGTCAATATTTACTCAAGTTATCGCACGGAAACCAAATGTCCCCCGACGACAACGACAACGACATCGCCATAACATTATACGATCGCAAAAGTTTTGCGGTCGTATAAAAACAATAAAGATATTGCAAATCTGATTGAAAAATGCAGCCAGCAATTTTTACAAGGATTCCTATGAAAAAAAAAAATTTGAAATTCAGACCACAAATAAAAAGTTGATTTTTGGGGTGTGGCCCATATTTGGCCCCTTATAGCAATGTAGCGATGCAATAAAGTTAAAAACAATTAACACATCAGGTTGACAGAATTTAAAGATGAATTGAATAAAAAAAGAATTTTTAAAATTGAATGAATAATTAACATTCTACAGCAGCTTTGTCAATACACCTGTTTTAGCCCCTTTTGGCCGTTTTTCTAAAATGGTTGGGGCCATAACCCCCAAATACATTACAAACCTTCCTTTAGTGGCTACAAACATCATATCAAAATTTAGAACAATTGGTCAACATTTACTCAAGTTATCGCACGGAAACCAAATGTTCCCAGAGGACAACAACAACAATGACGACGACATCGCCATAACATTATAGGATCACAAAATTTTGCAGTTGTATAAAAAGTTTTTGACCCTTGCTTACTGCATCAAACTTGCAAAACAGAGTCAAAGCCCAATTTTTTCATAAAGTTTTTTTACTTCCTGCAGCGTTTCTAAAGCTTTTCCAACAAAATCTGAATTAATCAAATGCAAATCAATACAGTAGTTAACAGTATCTTCAACTCTCGGCTTTCTAACATTTTTTTTCATTGGTTTAAACATCTGTTCCTTGTATATCAATAACTTGTCCCCTAATGTTTTCTGAAAATTGCTGCTCGGCAGTTTTCTCAAGTCAAATTCTTTTCCTGGAACAATGTTTTGGAAGATATCGAAATTCAATGAAAGCCAAATACATATTACAGTTTCTAAATTAAGACTTTTTTCTGATTCTCCCATCCTCCAAATAGGTAAATCAGAAAGCATAAATAACCTATCTTGCTTGCAGTTGTACATGTAGATACTTATTGTAGCATTTGTAACAAAAAAGGAAGGGACAAACATATTGTGCAACTGCTCATTACTTTTTGTTTCACAAAACGAATTCACAATTGTTTGAGCGAGTGCTTTTTCTGCATCAAAATGCTGGTGTTCACTTGTGGTCTTTAGACGTTTTGGCAAAGGTTCTGTAATATCATGATCTTCAAAATCTTCTTCCGCATTATCTTCCTCTATCTCATCTGTACAAAACATAATGGCACTTCTATGAATTAAAATATCTGCTTCTCCATGCCAAACGCTGGAATTTCCTACAAAAAAAATATTCCTCAGTCAAAGAAATTAGGAATACATGTAGGAGTCTGGTGGACCAAATGCCTATTTTTCATAAAATTTGCTAATATTTTCCTATATGTTTAATATAAATTAATGCAAAATTTTACTGGACCGAATCAATTTTAACTGGATATATACAGTAGGTCCGGCCTAATTTTGAAGACTCGGATTCCTTAAAGTTATCTTAATTAAATTAAAGTCTTGACACATTAGGCTATTCAAAATAAATTGTTTATTAGGCCCAACAGCTTCTATCAAGTAGCTCTATGAAGCATAAATTGCATTACTATTTTTTTGTACTTTGCAAACCCAAATGACTTAAATATAATTAATAATTTTTTTTTTACATATCTTTATAATTAAGTCCCTTAAACAAAGTGGAAGCCTTTTTGTGATTACTCCGTTTCTTATTTTCTTCCTGTATCGGTTTTGTCGCTGAGTGACCTCAGAAACGGCTCAAATTTTGCACCAAAATCAAGCACCACCTGAAGTTGTTTTTGCTTATATTTTTTTCATAAAACAAGTGCCTGTGTATCATACCACCATTAAACATTTTTTTCTTCCAAGGACAATGTCTGCTTTTTCCTTATAATCATAATAAAATTTATAATGCACATGATTTTGATAAAGATACAAGCATGTAACAAGGTTTTATGAGAAAAAGTCATTATATCTTGTCCAACATGTCCAAGGTGATAACATATACAACCACAATTTGTTTGTGGTCTATAAAAAAGAATGGTGGCCCATTGTTTTTATTGTCATGATTGTAGAAATCAAGTTATTATACATATTTTATGCACATGTATTTTTCCAATATAATCTATATAAATATATTGAAAAACTGAAACCCCAAATTTTTTTTAAAATAACTACAACTATGGTGACCTTTTGTTTTTATTGCATTTTTTTTTAATTTGCACAATCATGTAAATTTATTGTGAAAGTTAGAAAAACTAGAATACTGACTAAGTCAGAAAGGGCCACACTTACTAAATAACCCAAGTTTTATTTTCTAAAAACTATGAGACAGACTTCCATGCTGCATATCAACTGTACAAAATTTCGAAACTGTTAATAACAAAGCCCAATTCTCAAAATCTGTGATTTTACATAAAAAATGAGTTTTCCCAAAATATTTCATGAATCACAAGAAATTTTAATATGCACATCATTAAATGCTACACAGCAACTGTACAAAATTTCAGAACTGTACTGTCATGACTGTCATCAAGTTTCGAGTTTTAGTGTTAAAAAAATCCAATTCTCAAATTCAGTGATTATCTATTTCATGTATTTTAAAAACCTAAGTTTTTACCCCAAAATAAAATTAACAAATTTATAGATTATATTTTAATATGCACATCAGGACATGCTGCATATCAACTGTACAAAATATCAAAACTGTTAATAGTTATGTTTAGTGTTCACCAAGCCCAATTCTCAAAATCTTGTGATTTTACATCAAAAATGAGTTTTCCAAAAATATTTCACAAATTTGCAAGAAATTTTAATATGCACATCATGACATGCTACGCAGCATCTGTACAAAATTTCATACTGTTTACAAAGCCCAATTCTCAAAATCTGTGATTTTTTCATCAAAAATAAGGTTTTATTCCCCTCAAAAAAAATTCATGGATGTGCACATGATCATGACATGCTACGTATAAACAGCAACTTTACAAAATTTTAGAACTGAACTAGAATACTGACAAAGTCAGAAAGGGCCCCGCGGCAAAATATCTAAGTGTTTTCAAAATCATACGAACTTTATTTATAACCACAAAGGCATGTTCCATGGAATGCATATGAAATTACAGATCTGTATTGTTAATAGCCTTTGAGTTTTATTGTTCACAAAGTCCAATTCTCAAAATCTGTGATTTTCGATAAAAAATGAAGTTTTTTCCAAAAATATTAATCAGATTTGCACGAAATTTTAATATGCACATCATGACATGCTACTTAGCAGCTGAACAAAGTTTCAGAACTGTTTTGTTAACAGTTTTTGAGTTTTAGTGTTCACAAAGTCCAATTTTCAAAATCTGTGATTTTCGATAAAAATGAAGTTTTTTCCAAAAATATTCAACAGATTTGCACGAAATTTTAATATGCACATCATGACATGCTACTTAGCAGCTGTGCAAAGTTTCAGAACTGTATTGTTAACAGTTTTTGAGTTTTAGTGTTCACAAAGTCCAATTCTCAAAATCTGTGATTTTCGATAAAAAATGAAGATTTTTTTCCCAAAAATATTAATCAGATTTGCACAAAATTTTAATATGCAAATCAGGACATGCTACTTAGCAGCTGAACAAAGTTTCAGAACTGTTTCGTTAACAGTTTTTGAGTTTAAGTGTTCACAAAGTCCAATTCTCAAAATCTGTGATTTTCGTTAAAAAATGAAGTTTTTTCCAAAAATATTAATCAGATTTGCATGCACTTTTAAGATGCATATCATGACATACTACTTAGCAGCTGTGCAAAGTTTCAGAACTGTATTGTTAAGGACATGCTACTTAGCAGCTGAACAAAGTTTCAGAACTGTTTCGTTAACAGTTTTTGAGTTTAAGTGTTCACAAAGTCCAATTCTCAAAATCTGTGATTTTCGATAAAAAATGAAAAATTTTTACAAAAATTTTAATCAGATTTGCACAAAATTTTAATATGCACATCATGACATGCTACTTAGCAGCTGTGCAAAGTTTCAGAACTGTGGTGTTAATAGTTTTTGAGTTTTAGTGTTCACAAGAATTGTGGACGGACTGACAGACGGACGGACATAGTGAAAACTATAGGGTGTCCGCATCTTCGATGCGGGGCCCTAATAATAAAAAATAGGTTTTGAGTTTTAGCGTTCACAAGAATTGTTGACAGACTGACAGACTGACAAAGTACATGTACAAACTATAGCCCTTTTTAAAAAGTCATCCGGAATTCCAATTCCGAGTCTTTTATTTTAATTTTTGCAAGAGTAGTTTCCCTTTGTGGGTCGGCCACACCTTGTGATCAACGTTGAGCTAAGGAAAACATCAATTTATCCCTATCCCTTTTTGATGTAATTTTCCCTTCCCGATTCAAATTAACTGGTTTGGAGTCAAGTCTTGGATTTTAACATATGTTTCAGTAGTTTAGGACTGTGGCAGACAGATTAAGAAATGTTTTAACAGGTTGACGAATTTAGTTGATTTCAACAGATTTTCAACATTGAGGCCGACCCGGAAGTCGTAAACCTGTAGTGAATAAGTAAAAGATTGCTTAGTTCCGCAAGTCCGGAAAATACTTTCTAAAAAGGACTATAGGGCATTCACACCCTAAAAATCTTATGTCAAGTTTTTACAGCCTACAACCTCAGTTTTTCAAAAGCTGATGTATCAGTATCACTGCAATTCATACATTTGTACATGCAACAACATGTATGCATTTATGAACGTGCTTTGTACAAGTATACACTGTTAAGAAGCTTACCAAGTGAGGTATCACCAAGATTTACAGATCTGTTACACCCTGGACACCTTTTTTCCAACTTTTTTGGGAAACGTATGTGATCAATAGTGTAGGTTGCATTTGGAACAAGTGGCACAAAATAGTGGTGAGAAAATACTGCTTGTATATGTGCCTCTGTCACTTTGTCTTGTGCATCTGTTACAGTATCAGTTGTTGTTTTATATAAATCAGACATGCATTTTCTGTGAGTTTCTAAAAAATACAATGTTATTCATAAAAATATAAATTGGCATATTGCATAGCTTTTATATGATGAGTTAGGGACGGACCATTTATTAATAACTTGAAGGGGGGCTTGGTTTTTTGTTCTGATCAGAATTTTTTTTTTTTTCTCTTACCCTCAGCTGCCAAAATATTTTTTTTTATCAAAAATAATTTTCAGAATATTTTTTTAGAAAAAAACCAAGGCCCCCCCTTCAAGTTAAATGGTCGGTCCCTTACAATAAAACAAGAGGCTCCCAGGAGCCTGAATCGCTCACCTGGTCTTGATGTCAACCCTATGAAGACTTTTGTATAGCTAAATGAGCTGAATGTTTATAAGCATGAAAAATCTTTTCTCTATTTGCAATTGCTTTCATTCTAAATAATCAAAAAACACTAAGGGGCTGTAACCCCTATTAGGGGTTATCAGACAACTTCAACCCTATGGAGACTTTTGTAGAGCTATAAATGAGCTGAACATTTAAGCAAGCAACAGCTTTTCTCTATCTGCAATAGTTTTCATTCTTTAAGCCAAAAACACTATTTTTGCCTTTAAGGGGCTGTAACCCCTACAGTACACTCAGAGAGGATTGATTCTCATACTCTGATTTCGGAGGGAAATTTTTTAATGACTCCAGGAAACTCCAAGAAAAGCCATAAAAATCTAGGAGGATTTTAGGAGTACTCCCTCCAAAGGGTCATAAATTACTCCGAGCTTGGAGTTTTTTATTGCCTTGAGAACCTTTTGAAGTAACACCTATTTCCTGTCTTTCTTGTCAGGTGAAAATGATTATAATACACAAGGTAATAAACAACTCCGAAATACTCCGAAAAAGGTAATGAATTTCTCCCAGGTGTGAGAAATTCCTTGGAGAATTTTAAGAGTTTACTCTGTGAAACTCTGTGAATCACTGGACACTGAAATCAGAGTATGAGAATCAATCCTCTCTGAGTGTACTGTATAAGGGGTCATCTGACAACTTTGACCCTATGAAGACTTTTGTAGAGCTCAATGAGCTGAACATTTTAGCAAGCAACAGCTTTTCTCTATCTGCAATAATTTCATTCTATAGGCCAAAAACATTATTTTTTGCCTTTAAGGGGCTGTAACCCCTATAAGTGGTCATCTGACAACTTTGACTTTATGGAGATTTTGTAGAGTTAAATGAGCTGAACATTTTAGCAAGCAACAGCTTTTCTCTATTTACAATAGTTTTCATTCTTTAGGCCAAAAACACTATTTTCCGCCTAAAGGGGCTGTAACCCCTATAAGGGGTCATCTGACAACTTTGACCTTATTGAGACTTTTGTAGAGCTAAATGAGCTGAACATTTAAGCAAGCAACAGCTTTTCTCTATCTATAATAGTGGGTAACCTTTACGATCATTAACCATGGACGATCTGCCACGCCCCGTTGGTTAATTACAGGTATAATTGACAGATATTATAGATCAATTATGGTGCTCCTCCAATCAAAGATTTCCTTGCAGCACTCAACCCGCTTTAGACACACCCACCACAGCTCGATTTTAAGAATTTCGACCGGCACATCTTTTAATAATTTCTTAATCTGTATACGGTATAATTAATCAGCAGGTGTTAATATCGCCTGTTCACTCCATTGACTACCTTTCTCTTACAATTATCAATCAGCCAAAGCTTGGTGCTACATCATGCATGGTTTGTGTAATACTAGAACCAAAATTAATAATGTGTTTAAAGAGTTTTAGTTCCCACTTTTTTCGCTTTTGTAGTGTTGGAAAAACAATTAATCAACTACATAATTATTTGCAAGACCGAAAAAGATTCCTACAGTTTATTGTTTTTATATGTTTTTAATTAAAAAGGGTAATTTATTAACATTTTCGCACTTCAATGTTCAAACGACACTGGCGGACCAAAGGGGTTGATGTTCGTTAAAAGAAAGTGTTCTAGAACCAATTCCAACCAGGTAAATGTCAACTTCTAATACACAGGAAACAATATCAAACCCCTGTGGTGCCGATAGTTTGCACGGGGGTACTAAACATACACAGGAAACGGCAGGTGAACCCCTGTTGTGCCAGTGGTTTGTAGAAGGGAATAAAGTCTTATACACAGAAAACGATAAGTAAGCCCCTGTGGTGCGATGGTTTGCACGGAAGGACTAATTATCGTAATATCACTTCAAACGAATCATGCAACGTAATCCCAGTAGGGTGTCAGGGAACCATGAATTTTAAACAGAATGTATAAAAGAAATAGTATAGGGCAATTCTACATACTGAAAATTGAAATATATATTTTCCGAAAATGTCTGTTCGGCCAATCAAAAAACAATATTTAAAAATTCTATATTTTTCTACGAATTAATTCTGAACTTAACGATTGGTACCATTTTTAAACGTCTCACAATCAATCATTAGACTGACTTTTATTTTATCATTCCCGATTTAATTATAATTATTTCAAATTGTCCGTTGTGGTACACATCGGTAAATACCACATGGGTATAGGATGCAACATTCAGGCTTTGAGCAGCGCCATCTAGTACAAATCACGTGACCCTCCATGGATAGAATTTTTTTACTTTCAAAAGCCAATTTTAACCTAACTATGCATATTTGAGCGCTAGGAATTTCACAAAAGTTATTTTTATATGATAGTCTTTCAATGTACAAATTTTGAAAAAATTGCGAACTTACACTTTAAATTCTGTTCAGTAGTTTCAGAGGAGAAGATTTTTGAAAAATTGTTAACAGACGACGACGACGACAGACGACGACGACGGACGCCAAGTGATGGCAATAGCTCACATGGACCTTTGGTCCAGGTGAGCTAACAATGATATTTTTGGCACAAAAGTCCACTTATAATATGTTAAGTTAACACAAAAATAGAAAAACAGTGGGAGAGGCGGGTTATAAAAAATTTCATTCGTTGCACATTAGAACGATAAAATATACTCATGCAAGAAACTACAATGTATATATCAATCTTAAGAAAGAAATGAAATAAACCAATGAATTGAACAAATCAATAAGTTACGCTTTGAAGATGAACTTTAGAAATAATTAAAACGAAGATAATTAATATGAAGAAATGTTAACCTGCTTCTCAATTCACAATTAAATATTTTTACAGTTACAAAAATATATAGAGAAACAAGCAAATTACAAGGAGATGTAGTCATGGTCATAGTCATGAGATTTTGTAATTTCAGCTTTTGTTTTGCTGTTCCATTAATGAAATATCATATTTGCATATCAAGATTAATGAGGACACTTCAGCTGAAAAAAAAATCTCATTCATTAAAAAATTGATTTTATGATCTATAAAGGTAAACTATATTTACTATCTTGTATATAAAATAAACTAGAAAATGTGTCTATAAGCCACAGATGACCCTTCCGTTTTTTAAATATCATTGACCCCTAACATGTATTACCTGGGATATGGGCCTCAACCAAGAAAAAAATCAAAGTTGTTCATCTATAGGTCAAAGTGAGCTAATTTCTAGTGGGTGGTGTAGCACTACCCAAGACCCATCTAGTGGTGAAATATCACTGACCCCCATCATCTAGTATCCGAGTAATGGACCTTAACCAAGAACTTAACCAAAGTCGTTCATGTTTAAAATATAGGTCACAGTGACCTACTTTCTAGTGGATGGTGTAGCGCTACCCAAGACACATCTAGTGGTGAAATATCATTGACCTCCAACATCTAGTATCAGAGTTATGGACCTTAACCAAAGTCATTCATTCGTAACCTACTTTCTAGTGAATGGTGTAGCCCTACCCAAGACACATCTAGTGGTGAAATATCATTGACTTCCAAGTTATAGACCTTAACCAAAGTGTTACCGACGTACAGATGTACGGATGTAGGTACGGACTGACAAGGGCAAAACTATATGGCCAATCCACATACGTGGTCGGGCCAAAATCAAACAAAAGTTGTTCATGCATAAGATTTCTAGTGAGCGGTGTCCCACTATCGAACTTGGCCCAAGACACATCTAGTGGTGAAATATCCTTGACCCCCATCATGAACATGAAGTATCTGAGATATTGACCTTAACCAAAAATAAGGTTGTATGCTCTTATATATTTTCGAGTACTGGAATATGTGCTGGAAAGACACAGTTTACATATTTCTAAAGTTTGACAATGTTTGGCTGTTTCTTTAAAAAATGATAAATATATCTGTTTGGTGAGTGATGTAATAATTTTTTGGCATTTTTATTTAATCAAATATAATATTCTACCGGTTTTCCAGGTTTTCTACTCCTAGCGTGTCTGATGAAGGTTAATCCAGAAAAGCGCTTCACACGCAGTGAAATTTTGCTTTTGTACATTTATTAAAATCATTACAATATGTGGATCGTGTCTTTCTGGCACATATTCCATATTCTTTCGTTTTTAATAATTGTACATGCATAAAACTATAGGTCGCAATGACCTAATTTCTAGTGGATGGTGTCACACTTTCCAAGACACATCCAGTGGTGAAATATCATTGACCCCCATGACATGTAGTATCTGAGATATGGACCTTAACCAAGAACTTAACCAAAGTCGTTCATGCATAAAATATAGGTCGCAGTGACTTAATTTCTAGTGGTCAGTGTCACACTACCCAAGAAACATTTAGTTCTTTTTGTAGTGAAATATCATTGACCCCCCATCATATAGTATCTGAGATATGGATCTAACCAAAGTCGTTCATGCATAAAATATAGGTCGCAGTGACCTAATTTCTAGTGGGCGGTGTAACACTAACCAAGACACATCTAGTGGTGAAATATCATTGACCCCCATCATATAGTATCTCAGATATGGACCTTAACCAAGAACTTAACCAAAGTGTTACGGATGTACGTATGGACAGAGGGACAAGGGTAAAACTATATGTCAGACCCACATACAATGGCGGGCCATAAAAACAAGATACATGTAGGTCACCAGGCTCATTTTTGCAATATTAGGGTTCAAAGTATACACATCTGACAGTCTGGACTACTACTGAATGGTCATTTAACTATATAAATGATGTTGTTGTCCCAATTGGCATCATAGGGACATATAACTGCATAGGTTTGCAAGAAGAATTTATTTTAAAAACCCAATAATCTGTCATCAGTAAGAATTTCCAAAAATCACTTTTTTGAGTGATAAAAAAAATTACTTGTTTCAGTAGTCTCCCTGACTGTCTACATGTACAACTTGAAAGGCCAAATTAAAGATATACAATCATGTCTTAGAAAAAATCCTTACAATGAGATCCTTTTTTAATTTTGTGAAAATCAATTTAAACATATTTTTTTTAAATAAAGAAAATAGGGGGTCACCAGCTTAGATTTTTGTCTGTAAATTTAGGCTTTGTTTAAAGTATAAATGACGATTCTTGTAAAATCATTATTCTAATATGGGTCCCCGGAAAGAACAATAGAAACCATGGCGACAAGCCATGTTTAAATTCCAATAAAACACAGGTCGATGTCACAGTTCATTTTGCACTAGAAATGGCGACGTCATTATATTATTTTACGCTGAAATTGCCAACGTCATAAAGGATCATTTGCACATAAACGTAGCAAGAAACAACAAAATGGCTTCTGAAGCATTGTACACTATAGGTCATTGAAAACACAAAATTGTCATATTAGAATAGAAATAATTCATGTCCAGCTGTGGTTTATTTTGATTTAACCATGGGTGCCCATTATTTTCATGTATTTTACCTCTTGCTCCGCTGCGCTAGGCTATGGGTAAAATATCCACGAAAATATTGGTCACCCGTGGTTAAATCTCCAACAAACCACGGGCCGCCATTAATTATTTCTTAATTTTTAAATAAATTCAATTAATTGAATTAACTATATTATCTATTTTTCTATTGCTTTAATGGACATTTGTTATTTTGCACTTGCTTACATGTATGTAAATAAAAAGCTATGCCAAGCGCACATGATACGACCGCAACATGTCGAACCCTGTACGTTAGAGGCCCTATATGGATTGTAAATTGCTTTGGACACAATGTAGCCCATGGTGGACTGACAAAGGTTTTTGATATAATGTGATAAAAATGGGGTGTCACAAAAATTAGCTCTCAGCAGAGGCCGACTCGTAACTCAGAAGAAAAAGAAGAATTTGCAACAAAGCGCAGTATTAACAGATTAAAAATTAGAATACATCTATCAAAAGCAGTGTCTCCCTGTCCCCGCAACAGGTGATCATGAAAATATGGATTAAAACAAACTATACTGACGAGAAATCAATACAAATATTTTTTTTGCATGTTTTGTATTTAAACACAATAATGAATGATTCTTGGATTAAAAACTTTAAGTATATTAAGTAAAATTTGGAAAGTGATGTTCATGATGTTAAAAAAAATAAAATTGATGCCTCTAAATTTTATTGTTTTATAAAGTAATTGAAACTTCTGAAAAATCTCCTTTTATTATACTAAACAAGTGAAACGTAACACTCTTCCTTTTAAACATTCACGTGATTCAGTAACTTTGAAAAAGCGTTATTTTCATAATTTAATCAGTTTTTGCCTCTGGTCTCCTTACATGTTACTTAATTTTCCTGACAGAAAGTTTTTA